>JASAUF010000297.1:1397500-1724757 GCA_030180095.1 Magnolia changhungtana
ATCGGCAAGATACAGGGACGACACTAATATTGCATATGCCCTCATCACGGATGAGGGGAAAACATCTACTATTCAGGAGGCTCTTGATGATCATAATGTAGAAAAGTAAAAGGCGGCTATGGACGATCAGATGAACTCTTTGTATAAGAACCACACATGAAAGCTGGTAGAGCAGTGAGATGAGAAGTGACAGGATGTAAGTGGTTATTTAAAAGGAAACATGATAGATATAAAGCGAAGCTAGTAGCGAAGGGGTATGCTTAGAGAGAAGGAATCGACTTCACAAAGGTATTCGCATCGGTGGTTAATAAAGTGTCTATTAAATTCGTGTTAACACTGGTTGCCCAATACAATCTTGAGCTGGAACAGATGGATGTCAAGACTGCATTCTTACGTGGGGAGTTAGAAGAGTAGATCTACATGAAGCAACCAATGGGATGCAAAGTTAAAGGGGCATAGAACAAAGTTCACAGGTTAAGAAGATCATTGTATGTCTTGAAATAGTTGCCAAGGCAGCAGTATAAAAAAATTGATTCTTTCATCTTGAGTCAGAAATTTACTTGGAGTGAATATGATCACTGTGTCTATTACAAGATACTGAGTGATGGAAAATTCATCATCCTAGTATTGTATGTTGATGATATGTTGATCGCTAGTCATGATATGTCTAAAATCAATGTACTGGAGACTCGGTTATCAGGGACATTTGATATGAAAGATCTGGGGGTTTACAAAGAAAGTTCTCAATATAGATATTCATAGAGATAGAAAGAGGAGCAAACTTTAGTTATCATACTTAGAATACTTTGAAAAGGTGTTGATCAAATATGAGATGGATCAGGCAAAGCTTGTGAGCGTTCCCCACGCGGCTCACTTCAAGCTTTCCTCAGAATAATGTCTTAAATTAAATTAGGAAAAATAGGTTATGTCTCATGTGCTTTATTTGAATGTGGTTGATAGTTTAATGTATACCATAGTCTTTACGAGATCAGATATTTCACAGGCAGCCAGTGTTGTGAGCAGGTATATGTCAAACCCTGATAAGCAACATTAGGAAGCAATGAAATGACTACTTCGATACATTCGAGACACAAAAGATTACGTCTTAACTTTTGAGAATACATCAGGAAAGTTGATAGGGTATGTGAATTTAGACTACGCAAGAAGTGTGGATTCCAAAAAGTCGACTTCAGGTTACTCGTTTATACCAGTGGGTGGAGTAATAAGTTAGATTTCTAAGCTTCAGTCTGTGATGGTTCTTTCCACAACAAAAGTAGAATATAGGGCTGTCAGGCCCATATCCTAGTGTCCGTTCCATTTCGTAGGATTCTGTGGTCCTCCCGGTCGAATTCCGGTGACCTGCGACTTTTTAATTGCATTTGCATGCGACCCTGAGTTCCATCCTATAAACCCGAGCTGATTCAGCCCAAGACCTGTGCCATTGTGACCGCACCGTCACCGCGTCTCGTGTACTAATCCGATGTCTAGATCATAAGATGTGAGCTGCGCATGATCATGGCCGTGGACTACACATTGCGGGACCCACCTATCCTGATTTGCACACTTTCCTAGGTCATCATGAGGATGACATCACCTGTAGCTACTCTAACTATCCTAGCCACCCTACCCCCTAGCCCATTATTATTTTTCTTCCCCATGTCTTACACCATCATCATTGCCTAGCTAAAAGAGCGAGATAATCATCTCTCTCTCTCTCTCTCTCTCTCTCTTATCTCTCTCCCACTCCTTTCCTTCTCATTTCTCCATTGCTAGCAACCTTCAACCCTCCATGAGAGCTCTAAAAATTCAGCCACCTTCAAGCTTAAGCCCTCCCAATCCAGCCCTTAGGAACCCATCACTACAAAAAATAGGGCAATGCCGACGGCTAAAAACCGTTGGCAATGACCTTCCCTGACGACTTTTAGCCGTTGCAAGGTCCGTCAGTAAAGCGTGCGTCAGCGTTGCTCGCCGACGGCTAAAAACTGTCGGCGTTGTCGGTGGCTAAAAACCGTTGGCTAAAATCCATTAGCGTTCTCGGTGGCTAAAAATCGTCGGTGTTCTCGGCGGCTAGAATCCGTCGGCGTTCTCGGCGGCTAAAAACAGTCGACGATTTTCATTAATAAAAAAAAATAAGAATTTGATTGATATATTTGATTTTGATTTCTTCCTTTTCGTGGAGACTTTTCCTTCTCAAATAAGTTGGTTCATTAGGGCTTTGAAGAAATTGGTATATCTAGTTATGGATGTGTATTAATCAACGCACACATCCAAAACTAGATATACCCATTTCTCTAAAGCTCTAAACGAACCAACCTATTTAAGAAGGTAAGTCTACATAATAGAAAAGGAAGAAATCAAAATCAAATATATCATCCAAATTCCAAATATTTGGATTGGATATATGCTTTAAAAAAAAAAAGAGAACACATATCATTTAAGTCTCTTTGTTTTTTTTTTTTTTTTTTGCTTGACTTGTGGGGTTTTTCTTGAAATCCTTGGCTTTAAATCTAGAAATGCAGTCCACATTCAACTATTCAGATCTGGGTTGCATTTGCATGTGATTATGTTGAAGACAAACAATCACATGATTAAGCACATTAGAACAGAGATAATGCAAAAAGATAAGACAAATATAGTAATGAAATTAATGAAATGAAAAGGGAAAAGATCCCCTAGCAAGATGAAATGCGAAAACAACCCAACCTGCAGAAATTGACGACTATATCCATAACATGCAATCCTATATGTGAATGACAAATTGTGAATAGACTTAATAACCAACACGAAAAATTTATAAGGATGCGGAGATTTGCTGACAAGAAGACCAACATTATTTTATTGTGTAAAAGAGCACTAAAACTGTAAAAAGAAAAACAAGAACCAGCCAATAATCTTTAATGCATTATGAAATCCAGCTCATAGATAAGAAATTGCATATGTAAGTATTAAAGAAGTTGCAAATGGTTCTAACTCTTGGTCACAAAGCATCTAATGGCCATGCTCGATCCACATTAGGGTCCATAATTTAGACAATCTTGACTGACATGCATGTATGTAAATGTACAGTGGATGAGTTGTTGCACCTGAGTAAGGTGCATTTTACCTGAATTATACCTTTACCTTATAGGCCCAGAATTTGAATTGCTTGCGCAGGAACTGTTAGAATTTTATATTTTGCTCGGCATGGGCTTGACCCATTGACATCATTAACTTCACAGCATTTTCTAACATTAAATGTCCAATGCATCAACTGATACAAAATCTTTATAAAAGCATGTAAGAGGAACAACTCGCATGAGAAACATTCCCTTCTGCAGAAAACAGCAGCTTACAATTCCCAAGTTGAATAGGAGAGGTACCTGGTACGAGGCCATCAATTGTTGGTACAGATCCTCAATTGTCACTCCTGAAGCCATTTCTACATAAATGGTTGATTGCATTCCACGACTCTATAAAATTTAGATGTACGTACAAAAGCTAAGAGCCAATATAGGAATTGCAGCTTTAGCATTTTAAATGTTGTTTAACAGAATCCACGATAAATTGGTTTTGATGAGTTTCAGAGAATTCAATTAAAAGGTTTACCATTGGCATCAAATGAGGAGTGAAGCTGACTGTCACTTTTGAATGTGAAGCATGACTTAGTCCTTGCTCAATTTCTGGAACTGCAAGTGAAGGATAAAAATTAGCAACTCCGAGTCATTTCGGATGTTTGAAACACAAATAAAGATACTGATGCTAGTACAGTGCCAAGAGACTTATGGATACATATGGGGACAGGCATGCAAGGAATGTTGAGATAAACACTACACCAAAATCGTCATTTAGGAACGGTTTAAAACTGTTCTTAAATGCTTCAGGAACGGTTTAATACCGTTCCTAAAAGAGGCGTCACAGAAAATCAGGAACGGTTCGGAACCGTTTTAGTCTTCAATTTTCAATTTTAGAAAGCGGAATTTTAGGAACGGTTTTAAACGGATTCGTGCCATATATGATCATATTTGGGAACATATTTTTTCTTATTTCGGAACGATTTTAAGCCAAAAGACCTGCTGTAATAAATAAAATAAAATAAAGAAACAAATATATTTAAGCCATATTCATTTAAGAATCAAAAGATAGTAAAAACAATAATAATGTAATTTGAAACATTATTTATCCGACTTACACACCTAACAGTAAAAACTAAAATCTGCAATGGAAGACTTCAAAATAAAAAGACAATTCAATGAAAGTCCGTCAAGCAGATGAAGAGCTCCATAATGTGATGGCCTTCTATGTACCTAACTAACAAGCAACAAGTAAAAAATAAGAACAAAAATATGTGAATAGATTGAAAGAACAACAATCAACTATCAAAACAATGTGAAATTTTTTTTTGACAATTGAACATGCATATGGGGGACTGTTGTCAGTCGACTCACCTGGTTTTTTAATATGATCGATGCACTCTTGACCCGAGGGGAGCTCACTCTAGATAAATTCAAAGGTATCCAATTTTTGGCTGATCAGAAACTATCCTTAAGTAAAAAAGCGAACTACCTAAAGCAAATGGAAAGTATTGCTGGAAGCTTGGCACTAGCAATTTTTAATAGGGCCAGCCAAATAGGTACATCCAATCAGTTCAAAATCCACACCAAAAGCAACCCAGGTCCAACTCATTAACAACCATATGGATAACAATATTAAAAATAGAAATTTATATCATGAACTCGTATAAATGGAATACCTTCTCATTTCTAAAACTACAGTGCATTTATGTCAGGTAGCTGAACATTTGTAGAAGGAAGCCTTCTACAGGATACAAATGAAATAAACACAATTAAATCCTTGTAGCATGTTTGTATGCATATAACATATCTATATAACATAAACAATTCACAAAAAAGCAAAATAAATAAATAAAATAAAATAAAATAAAATTGAGATAATGATGCATGCCAGAGGATACATATTTCAACAAAAAAAAAAAAAAGGAAAACAAATTTACTAGGTAACTTCAATAAAAATCTCATATGAAATTGTAAACCTAAATATGCATGTTTTTAATCAGGCACCTTCACATATTCTACAGAAACAAGAATATTTTCCGGCTTCAGGTTTGTGCGAATAAGTCGCAAGTCATGCATAACTGCAAGAAGTAAAGAATACAAATAACATAAGAAATTATCTGACCATGGCCTGGAGCATTTTAACATAGTATTCCCTACTGCTATACTTGTCCACAAAAACATCAAAATCCCAACAACATAATCAAATAAAGGAGGAAAACATACCACAACACATACTACGAATTCATTAAAGAAAAGAGAGAGAGAGAGAGAGAGAGAGAGAGAGAGAGAGAGAGAAGAAAAGGTATTTGTTTGAAGTGATATGGAGTTGCTTTGAAGTGATATGTCCGACTCCAAATGTACGAACCATTGAATAACCTATGCCCCAACTTGTAAGTGTACCTGCACCAATATCAGGTCATAAAAAAAAAATATTTAGAGGCTAGGCATAAACAAAGGTTTCCTGACGAGTAACTTCAATTTGAACGCCCTACCATTAGACTTCCTAAAACCTAGTGTAATGTTTCTTAATGTTTATTTATCATCCAACCTATGAATAAGATCATATAAATCTGAAAGAAGAAAAACTGATCATCAGGTTTCGACCACAAAGCCTGATTGCAAAACCAACAAAGCTTTTAAATATTGCTCAATTGTGAAGTGCAAAACAAATTCGGGCAACAAAATTTAAAGTTGCATTGACTTAATTAATTTATTTTCTGCCAAATGGAAAAAAAAAAAAAAAAACTACGTAACTTGTAGTTCAAGATGATGATGATGATGATGATAAAAGGAACAAATACTATTAGCTGAAATGATAGAACGTGTAAATTGGAGTTCCCCTATAACACAGGAAGGAAATTTGATCATATTCTGTTTGATTCCATGGATTATACAATTTAAACTAACGTGTAAATTTCAAGCAATGCAAGAGCAACAAAAATGGCTAGTAGTATCTGACCTTATGGTAATATGTAATTGCAGAATTGAAATTATCCTGAAAAGGGAAACAACAATCATCAAGACATTGGAATTATTGGACTGAAATGGAATTCATCTACACTTGAGAGAGAATTGCTTTCCTGGTACAGAGGCAAGAGTAAGAAGCCCTTCAGAATTTGGATTCAACCAGAGAGAGAAGGAAATAACACATTACATTCACCACAAAAGGCATGACTACCCAAATGCACTAAAAAGAATATATAGATTGGTGTTGCTGATATCCGGCACTCAATATTGCAAAACTAGCTTAAGTACAAAAGCAGGGAACAACAAAACTGAAACACCTCCCTCTAGTAAGCACAAAGGCACACATCACAAATGAAGAAGGAAAACATGAGAAAAGGGTGCTAGAAGAAACACTCTTGCTAATGGGTTAGATATTGCCAGTTTTGTGATGGTGAAATAGCACAAATCATTGCCAGTTTTGCATTGCCACCCAATGATTCCTGTAATAAGAATGTGAGCCTAGAATATGCCTTTGCTTTCCTGATTGGGAAACTTCCGCAAGAATATTTATCAAGTTCCTGCAGTCCAGTTAACAGCCGTCAGCATAGGAAAGAAAATAAAAATAAACAATCTTTCAAAGAAGGATGCAACTCGACAAACACATGCACAATATTGCTTGTTTACATAATGAGAGATTTTAATATAAGAAACGAAAATCATGTCACATAAAACCCTCTGTTGAATCAGAGCAATACAATAATCGACCACTTGCACACGTAGGTCGAATCCAGTTTTTGGACATTCAAATAGGATTGTGAGATCATAAGAGGCTTGATCAGACTGGATTGTCACTCGGTATTGTTTATTTTGGATGCTTTGCTTACATCATTTCTAAATAAAATTTAGTACGCCCTTCAAAACGACAAAGAAAAAATAAAATTTATTTTGGATGCTTTGCTTACATTCAAATTTCAACACCTTTTCCTGGATACACCTTTGAAACCCACGGAACCACATTCTTCAAGCCTCCATACACAATCTAATTCAAGGAGGAAGCGGAGAGAAGATCTTCCATCCCTATTACTATAAATACATGAAAAGCATGATGACCATACATGCAACCTTACCCAAGAGAGAGATCCCCTCTGAATGGAGCTCCTATATCAAAGGTAGAACAATTAATAGACAATAGAGGCATTGGAAAGGACCAAGTGAAGGAAAGAACCAACCAATTCTTCAACAGCAGTTCACTTGACATATTTTATAGTGGCAGATCCTGAAGCATTAAGAACGCACTCCCCAATGGGATTCTATCTCGCTTTCAGAAAATCTAGCCCCAATGATAAAAATGTTTCATGACATTTGTTGCAACCAAATGCACCCTTGCACAAAGCATGAAAAAAATCTAGCCCCATAAACCTCATTAAGCTATACAATAGTCCATTCCAAAGGCTTCAAGATTGATTCTTTTGAGTTCATGTTTGAATGCAATGAAACCATGATGAAAAAATTTAATAAACATAATCAACAAAGAATCACCGAAAAGTATTCTATCTAAGAGCTCCCCACCTTCACATAACCTGAAATATACAACAAATGAATCATGAGGATTCCAAACTACCATCTTTAATTTACCCAGTTCATTTATTAGATCTCAAATTCATTTATTAGATCTCAAATAGCCACACATTATTTCCACGCACATGATAGAGGAATTTCAGTGACTATTAAATCATATTAGAACTATTCAATGATAGATAAGTTTGACACTAAAAGTTCAACAATGCCAAGTTCAAATGTTCCACCATCTGCCATCAATCGAATGCATTCACTTGATGAATTACATGCCTTGGAAGAAAGTTTTTCCATTGGAGTACCTGAAACAAATCAATGGAAGAATGTATGGGTTGCCCTTTACATATGTGCATCAACTGGAAACCTATGGGATGAAATGGAATCATGAAAAATATCAATATGGAGCTTATTTCATCTCCTTGTGACAGTCATTATGTACAATTGAAGAGAGCCAGAGACTACTACATTATTCCATGCCATTCATTTATGAATGTCATTCCTCATCCTATTCTTTTCTTTTTTCTTTTTTTATTCTTTTTGAACGAAGGGATGTCAACCTTGTTTGAACATGTTTTCTTCTAGTTCAAAGTTCTTGATGTGACTACTCTTTGCCAATACATGTACGACACAACGGATGTACAAATAGTGCTGTCAAATCTATTTAAAATACAACCTCCAATGTATGATTTTTGCCTTTTCATCCAAGTCTCCCTGTGGAAAGCCAACAGCGAGATAGTATTATTAGTTTGAGTATTAATAAGAAAATCGAGTATGTAAATATACAATCGAAATTGAAAGTAGTTGAATCTATTGAACAAACAGAGATTATATACCCTCAAAAGGCCCATGTTCGAATAAGCTCGAAAAAGAGAGGTGAAAATAGTATGGGTTTTAGGAGGCAAGTGAAAGAAAATGAGTGCCAGGTATGTACAAAATCAAACTAAAAATGAATCCATCCCAAGGAAGCAAGCATATGGAGTAGGAAGAGGCTTACTACAAGTCCATTGATTGCCCATCTCCAAGAATGTGGAATCCTTGCCCACCCATTCAGGATGATAAGCTTTAAGACAACATCTAACAAACAATAGCATCGTGTTAATTAAACATTCAATGCCTTCAACAATTACACAGTAGCATATTTGAGTACTCGCCATCCAAACCGGATTTAAGGTATGGAACAATGAAAGATGAGGGGTTCACTTGATCAAGGCTGCTATCCAGCAATGTGTCAAGAACTGGGACCTGCGATGGCTACAAGAAGTTACTCCAACAGCTTAGAGAGATGGGAATACAGCTAACAAATATATATTTTTCCTTTCTATCAATCGACAAAATAAATAATAAATCTCGATCACTTTTAAATACTTGTAGCCATCTTGAGCTTAAATGATATTTTGTGGATCCACCCTAAGTGCATTTAAAACATGAAAAATGATAAGTTTTAAGAACCAAATACTAGTTATTGCAACAACTAAGCAAGAATAACAGAGCAATATGATTTTTTATAGCATTTCAATCAATGTCAAAACAAAGGCTGACCATCTACAAGATTTAATACAATGAAATAATCATGGAATATATATATATATATATATATATATATATATATATATATATATATATATCACACTTCTCGAAATATAAAATACAAAAATTTATTAAGAAATTGGTCGTGCTTGACTAGGTGGTATATGTTGTCTATGATGGCGGGATACAGCAAGGGTACCAGATGGATACAACAGGAAAATGGCTTTTTAAAAAAATTGTATTGAACCCAAGGCACAGATGTGTAGGTACACGATCAGATTCTAACTCTTCCATTAAAAATCTGAATGAATCGATCCTTTAAGATAATACGACAAATAAAAGCAAAATGATCGTCAATTAAAAAACAATAGCTCTTACTGTTTTCTCATTAGTTGTAATGATTGTGGCATTGTAGCCATGGATTTCAGTCACTTCCCCATCGATCCACGCGACCTCCAGATCATACACAAGAAGTAATTGAGCATGCTTGCCGCTCTATCAACCTGCAAAAGAAGATGTTGCCATAAGAAGCAATTTGTTGATATATCAATGGTGAGAGACCAAATATATCAATAAAAAATGAAAAAAAAAAGTCAATGTGTTGATATACTCTCAATGCAACATTACATTTGGATGCAAAACATTCAGCTCAATCAAGAGAAAACGACAAACATTATCGACATATCCATCAATTCATAACAAAGAACTACTCGTTGAAATGAAGATGTGTATCATTCAACTCCAACTTGAAAGTTGAAAGTAATGTGCTAGCAACGGGAGCACAGACCAATCGAGAGGCACAAGTGGGCCTATCAATCACATCTTCTTGAACACATAGCAATGCAAACTTTGGGTTATTGGGTCCAATTTGGGGACCGACGTCCGACATGAAAATTGTAAAATTACAAAACATCAATCAAATCATAATTTTGTTGTGTCCAAACAGCGTTTTTCCCAATCCTAAATTTGAGAAATTTGTAAAACTACAGGACCACAATTAAACTGCAATTTCACTACTATCCCAACAAACCTTGAAAGTCCTTTGAAAGTGGTAACATTAATAAGAGCAATCTAGATGTTCCACATTGATAGACTACTACCCATTCAAAAAAGAGATAGTTCCATATTTGATGCAGTTTATAGGCAAGTTTATCTGTCTCCTTGCCAACAAATAGACAATTAGGAAAAGATGTGAGGTTAGTGCTCTACACCATGCACACGAGAAGTGTTTCCATATCCAGATGCCCATGCACATGCACGATTTGCACATGCACATGGACACGCCTGCCCACAAGCACACAGCACAAACCTTCAACAGCTGGGCTTCACAGAAGAACTGGGACTCCTAACTTTTAGAAACAACTACCCAAATACAACCAAAGACCTACCAGTTTTGGACCTAAAGCTATTCTAGTTGTCCTTCCCCAACCAATGAAAAACTGGCATGTGAACAGCCATACTGTCTTTGATTCACAGAAGAACCTAAATAGAATCTCAGAGTTAATGATCAAGATGTACAAGCAAGACCATTTTGCAAATACATATTTGATTCACAAAAGAACCTAAATAGAAGCATAAAAATTTACTGTGATGATCTTGAATATTTCTTTGATGTCTTTTCTCTACATCTTCTGTTTCCAAGAAAAGCAATTCTGCAGAATTAGATTGTTCATCTGCAGAGAATCATACATTTTCTTAAAAAACAGTATAAGAATCAACTCAACTTACCTCTAAAAATAGTACAGTACATGGCAGGTTCAGATTGACATTCTAATGTTAGTGATTTTCCAAAGGCTTTTCAATCTGTAGCAATTAATTTCTTGCTAACAGAATTCATGAATACTGAAAGAAATACCTGGTTGTAGTGTACCTCATCATTGTCATCATCTTCATCCTCTGAGACGTCATCCTCTTCAATCACCAATGCATCATCAATCTTGACAGGAGAGATGTCCAGCTCCACGTCCTGCAGAGAAATAAACCAAGTACACCAGTGGTGCAGTTGGATGACGCCAACATGGTAAGAGAAACGATATCTCGAGAGAGAGAGAGAGAGAGAGAGAGAGAGAGAGAGAGAGAGAGAGAGAGAGAGAGAACTAGTGGAAAGTCAAAAGGCCACAAAGCTAGACAAACTTATACTAAACACAAGCAGATTCAGTATCTGAAGAAAAGGAAAAATAAAAAATAAAAATAAAAAAAGGTATCAGTTTAACTGAAAATGCACCCAAATAAATTGCACGTACCCTATATGAAATGTGATGAAAATGGAAAAAATGGTACCTGATCATTCCACTGAGAAATTTCCTTTAAATGCTTCGTTAACTCCAACTGCTTTCCTTCTAGCATCAAATCGTATTGTTTCCTTGCTTCTATTAGTGTGTTTTCAGCCATGGCAAGTGATGCCTGAATCTGAAGACACATCCAATAGTTGAGAAAAAATTCAGTGAATCAAAAAAGAAATAAAAAATTAGAAGAAGAATCAATTAGCTTAAGTTTTTTTTTTTTTTTTTTTTTTTTTTTTTAAAAAAAAAAAAAAAAACCTCTGCTCTTTGCTCCTCCAACAGCTTCTGTTTCTCCTCAAATTGCATATGGAGACATTCCTTCTCATCTAAAATTTCACACAACTGGATGACTTGGTTCTCTAAAGAACCAACATGTTCGTCTTGTGTTGCAATCTTTTTCAAGAGCTTCAATCTGCTCCGCTTTCCTTCTAGTGTCACTTGAACCTTCTCTTGCATATCTTGATTCTCGGATATTAATGTTGAAATTTTCAGCAACAAATCTTCTTTGAGAAGTTCAACAATATGGGTTTAGAAACAGAATATAACATTCCAGTGTTCATAATCAGTAGCAACAAACAGCAAGTCAACAACAAACCATTTGATTAGCAGTTAGGCTTGAGGCTTCTGACATAAGTTTAACTTTCTCCTCCAACTTAGTAACCAACATCTCTAACTATATGGACTCTTATTAATGCCACTGTCCATGGGAAGTGGCTATTCTTACTGAGGTGTCAGATTTGTGCGCATCTCTTCTGGTGTCTTTTTTTGCACTAACACAGGGCTAATTAGTTGGCCAAGGTAGGTGCTTCAAGAGATTCTATTGTTATTACGGAAAGCTTCTAACAATTTTTTATTTTTATTTATTTATTTATTTTTGGTTGAGTTTGTTTTTTCTTTGGCTTTAAGCCAGTTTATTAATCAGGTCAAGCTTGGGTTGCATCCAATAGCCCATCAGCCCCACCCATTTGATTGGGCACGTCAAATGAACAGCCTACATATTGTACGAAAGAGGGTGGCAGGGCTCTGGCCCGGGACAGACTAAGACCCACACCATTTATAATCATCATGGGAAAGGCTCAAACCTGTTTGTTTTGGCCCATCACTGACCCAGGTCTGGGTTTTACTTTTACAGGCTAGACTTGGACATACCTCAACCCAGCCTGTTGACAGTAGTAGATGTAACTCCATTTTGCCTCAAGCTCCTTCATACCTATGACAAAATGTGAGAAAGTGAACTGATGCTCTATCTTATCTCATTATGTAAAGAGGTATATATGCCAAAATATGATCATACATTTAGACAACAGACTATCAGCTTCATATTTATTAGAGAGCCTCGCTTGCACCAAGAAATGAGAAACTGCAGTAGAGATTTCTTTTCTTTTCAGTTATTAAGCCATCACGGTGAATATCCTTTATTACAAGAAAGAGCACCTTGCGACAAGCTTCAACTTGGACAAAATATCATCATGCTTTAAGAAAACAACAAGCTCCTCATCTTGGCTGCTTCTACTACAACTGCCACAGTTTCTTGTCTGTGGAGGTACTCTGCTCTACAATATTTTGTCCAGAAATCTTTTTCTATCATTTGGCAGCCACAAAAGGTTGTGAAAGACCGGATCATTTAAATAAGCAAGAAATAATAAGAAAATATACATCCAGTGAATAAGTAGATTTTCCCACATATTTAAAATAAAATGGTTGAAGATGGAAGTTAACTACATGGTAGAACTTCCACATACTGTTCTTACCTTGCTAGGAACAAAGTTCAGAAATGCCTGATGCACAGCTAGTTTTTCTGCAATAATCTGAAATGAACACTTGAAGAAAAATCTTCCATGGTAGAGAACATCTTAAAACCACTAAGGAAGTAAGCAAGCTAGTGACTGTAACTGGTTAGGAATAAAATACATCACTGGTATCAAGAATTTATTATTATTATTATTATTTAAAAAAAGAAGAAGAAGAAGAAGAAGAAGAAGTTAATTCAGAACCATTAATGTTCATTGCACAAGGTATCACATATATAACTAAAGATTACACAATATAGCAGAAACCCCATTCGGTGCTGATCCCTGGACAGATTGACCACATATATATATATATATATATATATATATATAGAGAGAGAGAGAGAGAGAGAGAGAGAGAGAGAGAGAGAATTACATTGCACTTTCAAAGCCGCTACCCACCTGCATTCTGACCATTCTAGTGTTGATCCCTGGACATACTCCCTTGTTGATTGTGAGGTGAGTACCATGCAAGCAGTATGGAACGTTTGCATCCTAAACTGAAACATTGAAAAAAAAATCATTACTCTTCAAGTAGCATACAAATAGATGGTAAGGAAGGCAAGTACAACAACATCCCAAACTGAAACATTGAAAAAAAAAATCATTACTCTTCAAGTAGCATACAAATAGATGGTTAGGAAGGCAAGTACAACAACAGTTCATATTCAACCAAAAAGGCCAAATATTCTATAGAAAATATGGGGTACTCTCACTGCATAGGCCATCCACGGTGAGACCCATCATATCAAATTCCTCTTAGGAATTTCATCGAACACCCCACATGCACACCCAATCACTTTGCATTTTTCATACAAATTCAACAACCCGATCTGCACAAATGGGGCTCAAGAGATTATACGGCAACGTGTTATGCAACGGCCACTTTCTCGTCGGCATAGGAATCCGATTCCTCATCGGATCCATCAATTCTAAAAAAAAAAAAAAAAAAAAAAAAATCAGTTTCAAATACTGTACATGTGAAATCGTCATTTCACAAGCTTTTCTATATCAAGAAAGGTGGAGCGGGATGTGGACGTTGACGGGGTTTTAACAGGGAAGGGTTTGAGGTTTTGGAAGGAGATGGGAGGGATATTGGGATTTTGACAGGGGCTGGGTGGGAGGCGTGCATGGCGAGTTCGCCAGGGAGGACGAGACGAACGGACGTCTGGATCTCCCTCAACGTGATGGTGGGTTTCTTATTGTAGCAGGCCAGCCTCGATGATTCTCCGGTCGATCCTCCTTTCTTTGAAGCCTTTTCTCTGCTTTTGGCCCCTTTTTCGTATGAGCTTTTCCGCCTTTTTCTCTTCCGTCGGCTTCTCTGCAGCGGAGAGAGAGGGAGAGAGATTGAGAGGGAGGGAGATCGGGAGTGAGAGGGAGAGAGATCGGCAGTGATGGAGAGGGAGAGAGATCGGCAGTGATGGAGCGGGAGAGAAGGAGAGAAAGATCCAGAGGGAGGGAGCGGGAGAGAGAGAGAGGGACGGAGGGGTGAGGGAGCGGGTGAGATCTTGGTTAGGAATTAGGTTTTATTTTATTTCTTTTGTTCTGGTACGGTTCCCAATCTAAAACGGCTTAAGCCGTTCCAGAACCAAAACCATCATCGTTCCAGAACTGATATATTGGTGTAGTGAAACCATGATGGGCACATTGTAACTTCTATATTCCAGGAGAGGTATTGTATCCCACACCCATGGATACCAAGATATTGACCGATATCGTTGATACATTGGACAATGCATACATGTACATTCTCAAAAAAAAATAAAAAAAAAAATAAAAATTCAACCTAGAAATCTTAGTTTTCCTTCAGATTCTCAGTTTTGGACTCACGGAGTTGTATGATACTCAAGTTGTGCATGACGCTTGATAATCGGGCACTCAGAAATTGTACACGTGCCATATATTAACTCAAATAAAGCGACTAGGCGTGCGCCCCCACGGTCCCAAGTCTGATCCCAAGGTTAGATTGATTGAACAATCCTAACCTCTGATTTGTTGACACTTGTTTGTGGAAATAGGACTGTTGGATATTTTTCATTTTAACCATCCAATAAATGTATACCAATCCGATAGTCAGATAAATAAGCTTAATTTTTGGTTCATGGTACATCTAAAATGAGCACTATAATTTGGACATTTTCTTTTACTACTTGTATGCCACATGTTTCTAAGTAGTTTCTAAGTGCCTACATATCATTCATCGCACTAAGCCAAAGTTTTCCTCTTCGACTCTAAAACTAAAATAAATTTGTTTGGAAGCAATCTTTCAGGAAAAAAGCAAACAACACAAATGAACACTAAACACTATTACAGAATGCCATGGCTTAAAAATAATAAAATAAAAACAATGCGCAAAAGGAATTAGGCATGCCAATATGATTTGCTTTTTATCTAACGTGAAGGCATTGATAAGTGCATTCGCTATTTACCAAAATAGCCACCAGAAAACAGCCAATAGCTTTACTATAAAGCACTACTAGTCTTCAACAAAGCAAATCATAAATCAATGCAAGAATGTACCATGATGGTGCTTTGTAATTCCATAGGCATGTATCCCTTCAGCAATTTCAGTGTACAGATTGGCCTCCTTGGCACCACGTCCTGTAAATGTATACAAGATCAGAAGCTGCTCAAACAATAGCAACAGAAGCATCTGACATGTGATGCTACAATGGAAAGATGCATGCGTGAGTGGTAAAGCATACAACACTAACCTGCTCCACTCAAGCCAGATTTTGCATCAATGATGATATTTCTCAGTTCTACGAGACGACCCTGCACATCGTATCAATTTGTTACAACTTGGTAGAATAAGAAACGAAGGGAAAAGTAAAATAAAACACCAACCAGAGAAGCCCATTTAGCCACACTGGATACTCTACCTAGACCTTGTAATTAACGATTTCATGGATATGGCTAGAGAAAGGCTAAGGTAACACTGGCTTGACTAACAAACACTGGATCCTCTACTTAGACCTTGTAATGAGTGATGCATAGTTCAGCCTACAAGATCAGGTTTAGGTCAGTGGAGCCTGGCACATTTACAGTTAAATGAGTCGGGTTAGACTTGATGAATTTTTAACTGTGCCTGTTGAGTGAGAGAGTAATGGATTCTGGTTTGGGTTTTGGTGGAAAATTTTAACTGAGCTATATGCATTTGTCTTGTGCAGATACCTTGCACCTGAGTGTTTAGAGAATGGCATAGTTTCTGTAAGGACATATTTAATTCATTTTGTTCTGTTGCAACTGATATCAAGACGCAATGTGATCAATGAAAATCAAGAAGAGCAAAGCCAGTCTCTACTTCAATGGGTATGAAATTTATGGATATCTGTTGGTCACAAACTCTAGATAACACAAGAAATGCATTCCCTGTACAAAACTAATTGTAGATAACATAACGTTTACACATTAATTCTGTGTTGTTCGACCTCTGTTCAGTCCCGGGTTCACACATTAACATTCATTCTCATTTTGGTAGGGCTGGGGGCTGTCAGAATTCTCAGTGGCAATAGAATCTAGTTGAAGTCTGTGGTGGAGTAATGCTCTTACAGGTGACATCATCACCGCTGGCATGAGCTTTCACTTGGTTTGGTTTGGTACTGTCTGTCATTTGGAGATTTCGGAGTTGTCCCAGTGTTTTTCTCGCCTGTGTTTTGGTAGCTCTTCCTGTTGCGGTGGCCACGTATTCTTGTTCACGGGCACCTTCTTGGATACCACCTCCATGTCCTGCTCATGTCATTCGTCCTATCAGTGATTATGCAGCTGAACACATATGATTCAGTCCCTGCTTGTCCCTTTCATACAGCTGGAGGTTCTGTACATCTTCTTAGGAGGGGGTAAATGATGGGTGAGGCATCGTCATTTTTGTGATGCCCGCCTGAAATACATGTAAATCCCTGTTTTGTCTAAATGAAAGCTCTATGAGTAAATTTTAAAAAAAAATTAAAAAAATAAAAAAAAATTCATTCTCATTTGAAGAAGAGATGCACACAAGTTGAAGAAATATATATGAGTTCAAATATGTAGCTGACCACTAAAACTTACACCATATTCATCTGCTCAGCTACATCCACACAAAACATTCTTCGTTGAGCCATTTCATCAAACAGTTAGCATGCATGAAATACAAGAGGTATACACAAGGGGCTTTTTAGTTTTTATGAATGGGGCCATTGTAGAAATGATGATATTATGGTCCATGCACCAAAAATCTGAAAGGGGGCTAAAACTTCCCTCTGCTTAGTTACATCCACACAAGCGTGGCCATTTTTTAGTGACCTAAAATGATGATTGAAAAAAGAAAAGAAAAGAGTGTACCTTTCTCTTCTCATTAATACCACGGACAACCTTGATGGCTACCATGTCTTTTTTCCCTATCCCTGCATTCCAAAACCTGACCAAATGTCCCTGAAATCAATTATACAAAAGACGAAGCAGAATGAGGATAGCATTTCTCAATCAGAAGGAAATAAAAAAAAAGACAATTGAAACATCTGTAGAAACTTTAAGCCATCCATGACACATATTCTTCTCACATGACACAGATTATTTCCATTGAAGGGTAGCTTCTCTAGTAGTACAAGTCACTTTCTCCTGATAACCACTGAAAGCTTGCATTGCAACCTACAGAGTATCAAGATTCATTATGCGCCCTAACTCAACAGGGATCCACCCTTTGAAATTGTTCGATGAGAAGTTTCTACAGTTTAAAAGAAAATGCAGATTGGTAAAAATATAAATATACTAATGAAAACATGTGCACTTAATAACTTCAAGCCTTTGTACAAAGATAATATTTCAGCACTCTTTGCATGTGTTGGTCATCGCACTCTCTGCTATAAGAAAAATGTATGGAAATGAAAATTGTGATTAAAAAAATGAAAGTTATATATGTTAGAATTTGCTTGCTCAAAATTTATAATAGAATTCAAAGCATATACTTATTAAGTTCCTAGGGCATTCGGTCAAAGTGTCTTAGATTAATATCCTATAGATATGGGTCCAGCTGTGTATACAACTGTACATATAAGAAAATCATGGGTATTAAAGACTGCATTTAGTCACAAATTTTAGCTGAGTTGCGAACATCGGTTCTGTTTTTCGGTAACTTTTGGGAATGCATGGTCCATTAAGCAAAAGAGCTTGTATAAGAGAGTTCAGTGATTGTAACATATTACTGCAACATTGGTTAACTGCTTTAGCATAATAATAAAATGGTAGCACACAAAAATAAAAAATTAACATTACTATCATACATGGAATTTGAGAACCATGCTCAACCATGCTGGGGACAATGCTACCTTTCTAACCCCAGGGCTTCTTGAGGACATGACTATGGGCCTGGAAGATTCCTCTCAAGGGGTAGTTGCAGAAAAGAATCATGCTCAACCAATTGAGCCACGTTGGCCACAGCGTTGAAATCTACAAATAGATCTATCCCCTTACTTCGTCGCTTGGGACAATGCTACCTTTCTAACCCCAGGGCTTCCTGAGGACATGACTATGGGCCTGGAAGATTCCTCTCAAGGGGTAGTTGCAGAAAAGAACCATGCTCAACCAATTGAGCCGTCAGGTGGGCAGACCGTTCATCAGAATTTGGGGTCAACAGGCAAAAAAGGCCACCAAACTAAGGAAAAATTCGGGGCCAAAAGAAGAGGCCGAAAGAGTTACAAAAGAGCGGGAGACTGGCATAACAGGCTTAGAAGGCTCAAGAGGAGGGCTGTTAATACAGGGTGTGTCACTGATGGATAACATCCTTGTGTGGAATGCCCGTGGAGTGGGAAATGATCCCACCCTTTGATCTGCTTCGAGGATCATTCGAAAGAACAATCCTTGGATCTTTGCCATTCTTAAGCCCATGATCAGTGATAACAGGAGAGTGCAGGTTGGTCTCAAGTTGGGCTTCCATTCATCCTGTTCTAATGCGGGAGCAGGAGGGAAGATTTGGGTATTTTTCAAAAGTTCCCTAAACATTGCTGTTTTTGGTGAATCTAACCAAATGCTATCTCTGCTCATATCTATTCCAAACCATCCCTCCCCTGTCAGGCTGTCCTTTGTTTATGCTAGTTGTAATAGGATTTGTAGAAGGGAGCTTTGGCAGGAAATGACATCCATATCCAACATAGTGGCTGACCCGTGGGCCGTTTGTGGTGATTTCAACGCTGTGGCCAACGTGGTTGAAAGAAGAGACAGTCGCAATCCGGATCAGCTCAGCTCCAGGGATTTTGCTGAAGCGATCAATGTCACGGCTCTGCAGGACGGAGGGTTTGAAGGCAACCTCTTTACCTGGTGCAACAATCAGCAGGGTTCAGGTAGAGCGTGGGCAAGACTAGATAGAGTTCTCCTTAATGTGCATTGGGCGACCCTCTTCCCGCGGTTCAAGGTCACCCACCTGCCTTGCGTTTCCTCTGACCACGTTCCCCTGCTTCTCTCCTTCCCTAGGGACCAACCAGCCAAGGTAAGGCCTTTCTGATTTCAACGGATGTGGACTCTTCATGAATCATTTCTGCAGGTGGTTGAAAAGGCTTGGCAAGGGCAGGCAGCAATAGACCCAATGATCAATGTGCAACTCAAATGGAAGAAGGTTAAACAACTTCTAAAATGGTGGAATAAGACTACTTTTGGTTGGATTGATGTGCAGGTTAGGGAAGCCGAACGTGCTTCGGAACAAATTGAAGTTCAAATGCAGATTGCCGCTGATGACGACAACCACATGCTCTTCTTAGAGGCCAAATCTAATCTCCAAATCCTGCAAAAGAGGGAGGAAATTTTCTGGAAACAGAAATCAAGAAATTCTTGACTCAAGGAGGGCGATAAAAACACCAAGTTCTTTCATGCAGCTGCTATTGAGAGAACCAGAAGGGCAGAAATTTCGTCAATTAAATCCTCTCGAGGAGAGCTCCTTTCTGATCCCAACCAGATCAAAGCGGAAGCGGTGGCCTTCTTCCAAGCAGCCTTCAAGTCCGAGGAGCGCCCCAGTGATGCGGCTCTCCTTCAGTCCATTCCCTCCTGTATCTCGTCAGCGGACAACGACAGTCTGATGCGCTGCCCTTCGATGGATGAAGTGCAAAAGGTTGTTTCCTCCATTCCGTCGGACGGGGCTCCCGGGCCGGATGAGTTTTCTAGTAGCTTTTTTAAGTCCTGTTGGAGAATTGTTGGGACTGACCTTCATAGAGCAGTAGTGCAATTGTTCGGTGGAGGGGACATCCCTAGGGCCTTCACTTCATCTTTAATTTTCTTATTCCCAAAGTTCCAAATCCTTCCACGTTCTCTGACTATCGGCCCATAAGCTTATGTAACTGTTTCTACAAGATCATGGCTAAGGTTATTGCTTCCAGGCTGAACCTGTTACTCCCCTCTATCATATCCCCAGAGAAAGCGACGTTTGTCAAAGGGAGGTCCATGGCGGAGAGTATAGCTCTTGCACAAGAAATGTTTAGAGATCTCAATCGGAAGACAAGAGGGGGCAATGTTGTATTGAAGCTGGATTTAGAAAAAGCTTACGATAGAGTGGAGTGAAATTTTCTCAAATAAACCCTTAAGCAGTTTGGTTTCAGCGATCCTTGGATTAAGTTGGTTGAGAAGTACTGGGCCAATTGTTGGTTCTCAGTCCTGGTTAATGGGGAAGCGTCTGGCTTCTTTCAATCTTTCAGAGGGCTTCATCAGGGAGACCCTATTTCGCCAACTCTTTTCATTCTGGCGGCTGAGGTCCTTAGTAGAGGGGTAAAATCCTTAATCAACAGAGGAGTTTGCAAGCTGTTCACAATTAAACAAGGCTGCCCAATCTTGTCGCACCTGCTGTTTGCAGATGGCACTCTTCTATTTGTTAATGGCAGTTTAAAGTCATTGAGAGTAATTAAGCAATTCCTGGGCGAGTTCCAAAATGCATCTGGTCAGTGAGTTAACACAGGGAAAAGCTCCCTTTTCGCTTCCTCTCACCTGTCCACAACCAGAATCAGAGCAATGGAAAACTGTTTGGGGATAAAGATTGCAACATCCGAGCCCGTTTACTTGGGTGTCCCGATTGGAAGGGGCAGGGTCAGTCGGCTAAAATTTCAGCCCCTGATCAACAAAATTGACGCCCGCATCAATGGTTGGAAGGCTCGGCTCCTGTCTCGGGCAGGGAGGGCTACCCTGATTCGCCATGTTTTATGCAGCATCCTAGTCCACTTGCTTGCTGCCTCCAACGCGCCCACCAGTGTCATCGATTCCATTCAGCGAAGCCTCACGGCTTTCTTTTGGGGTTGGTTCGACAGTAAAAAGAAATTACATTGGGTGGGTTGGAGCCAGATTACCACACCGAAAGTTGAAGGTGGTGAGGGTATTCGATTAATCCAGGAAATAATGAAGGCTCTCAAAGTGAAGCTGGCGTGGGCGGTCCAATTTGGCACTTGCGCTAGCCCCTAGGTGGAGCTGATGAGGGCCAAACACCAGCGGGACTTGCTTATCAGCAGCGCTGGAGCAGGGTGGGGATCCCCCTGCTCTCCTATGTGGAAATTAGTTCGGGCCTGCTTCTCCTTCATTGATAACATTGCCCATGCCTAATTGGTCAAGGTTCCTGCAATCTCTGGCGGGATAACTGGTCCAATCTAGGCCCGCTCCTTCACCAGTTGTCGTCTCCCATTCCGGAGGGGCTCCGCAACCTGCAGTTCAGGGAATTCCTTGGCCCTAATGGCCCCTTTCCTCCCTTGACTGTTCTCCCTATCCTCCCGCAGCATGTCTCTGACCACATTTTTCAGGCTGGATTCTGCACGACTGACTCCCCAGACTCGCATATTTGGCCTCTGGAGCCGTCAGGTGCGTTCTCTGTTCGTTTCGCTTGGCATGCGGTGCATGCGTCGGGAATGAGGAAGAGCTGGTCTAGGTGGGTTTGGCACTCGGTGATGCCCCCAAAAATCTCGTGTTCTGTGTGGCGAATTCTCCTTCGCACCATCCCGGTCGATTCCAGAGTGCAGGCTTGTGGGGTTTCCATGGCCTCAAAATGCGTTTGCTGTCCTTCAGCGGGATTGCTGTCCACTGAGGTGGAGACGCTGCCCCATCTCTTCCTTCATAGCAGTCTTTCTATTTTGGTTTGGAATCATTTTGGGGCCATCCTCAGTGTAGCCATTGGGCCCAACCAAGATGTTGAAGTGAGATTAACTGCTTGGTGGAGTGCTTCCTCCACTCCAGGTAGACGGTCAACAATCTAGGGGCTGATTCCTCTGTTGATCCTGTGGGAGGTCTAGAAGGTGAGGAATAAGGCTAGGTTTAAGGATAGAGCGGCGTGCCCGAAAGATATTATTTTTAGGGTGGTTAGCGGGATTAAATCCATAGCTCTCGCCTACCAACCTATGGTTTTTTGGTCTTCTGCAGATGCCAAGGTAATGGATATCTTGGGTTTACCTCACACGCCTCTTCCGAACAAGGCTCCACAGCTGGTAAAATGGTTCCCCCCGACAGAGGATTGGTTCAAGCTCAATGTAGATAGGTCTAGTGAAGGGAACCCGGGGAACGCAAGTGGAGGCGGGATTTGTAGAGGGCCGGATGGCAATGTCATTTTCGCCTACACCATTGTTTATGGCTTTGGTACCAATAATACTGCTGAGCTTAGAGTGATCTGGGATGGGATCAACCTTTGTCTGCAGAAGGGCTTGCGGAAAGTTCTGCTTGAATCGGACTCGAAACTCATCGTCGACCTAGTGAATGGTCAGTGCCAAGCATGGATGAGTTGGATCTACTAGCTGAAGCGTATCCAATCTCTGCCTATGGGGCGTGCTTTCCTCTCAGCAACATTTTCAGAGAAGCTAATGCTGCCGCGGACAGCTTGACTAAGTTGGCCTCTGCATCTCAGGCCCCTTCTATTTGGTCAGCAACCTCTATCCTCCCTCAATCGGTTTGGGGTGTAGTCCTGCTGGATAAGGTTGGGCTGGGTGCTCTCAGAAAATCCACTAGGACTGACGAGTTCCAATCCTTTTCTTTTGTGGTTTTATACGATAAGCGGGCCCAAAATCTTTTAGTTGGGGCCTACCTGAATGTCCGGGTTTGTATATGTTTCATGGCCCTCTGTGGGGCCCTGTTTGGCTGTAAATGTTGAATGGTTAATGAAAAAAGTTCATGAAAAAAAAATACATGGAATTTGAGACCAGCGAATGCAATGACATGAATTTGAGACCATCTAAGTGCTAAAGCAGGCTTCAACCATAACCAAGTGTTTCAAATAAATGCAATTTTTTCATATTAAGATGGGGAACATGTATACCATAGGAGATGTAATGAGAAGAATAGCTCCCGTTACCGCCACGACCCTGCGTTGCAAGTGATCTCCACCTAGTAGTCATAGCTGGCTCCCTATTGCTAAGATTCTACAAGAAAGAAGAAGAAGAAGAAGAAGAATGAGAAGATACTTGTTAATAATTTCAGTCACTGAAGAAGAAGATACCTCTCATAGACACGCACGTCACGCATGTGAAACATCATCTTTAAACTAAACTACCCTCACTATTTTCAAATCTCATGTGGCCACTTCATTCCCCCACTCTCTCCCTCGATTTCCCCACTCTCACCTCTCCGTCTCTCTCTCTTGAAGCAAAAAAGAAGAAGAAAAAATAAAATAAAATCTCTTTTTTGTTTTTTCAATCCATCTTCCATTTTCTTCTTAATAAGAAAATCCATATTAATTTACTAATATTCCCATTTTTCTATTTTTCAAAAGAATGAGTTCGGACTCCGAAAGCGTCGGCTCCAGCACTCGTACTTTCAACCCAAACCCTAAACAAGGACTCTAAAATTACCAAGTACTCATAAACATTCATTGCAAGCATTTTTTGTCTATGTGCATGACGACCATACTGTTAAGATTAATCCTCTTATTTGCGCTCCCCTAGGTGTGGATTTTGATGGGGATTATGTTCATATGCTACTTCATAGATCATATTCTGAGATAAAAGGTGTCAATTATATAAAAAAATTTAGTTCAAAAGCAGACAATAAAGAGTACAAATTCTGATTATAAAGGTGATATTTAGAGTTAAGCTTACCATCATTGTCATGTTGAAACCGACTAATAAATAATGGAATCCAGACCTGATAGAATCTAACAGAGTTGAGCATAAGGCTCAAGTTCTTCCCAGGGAAGAAAGGCTAACAAATATCATGAAATTATTGGTTCAACAAAATGTACCCTTAATCAGACCTGTGGCATTTTTATATATTGTCATCTACTGGTTTGACAACAGGAGGTTGGGTGGTTGTCAATTTCTGGGGTACCCTAGAAGGCGACTTGTCCATCTTACTGAATGCATGCAGCAATTGCTAGAGCAAGTTCGACAGCATAAAATCAATATTCATGGCAATGTTTGCACAGTGATGGTGATCTCTTGTTTACATCATTTGGATGTGCATAAGTTAGATTCAGTATACACACATGCAAATGTAATCTGTATGGTTACAATGATGTACATATTGATATTTGCATCATTAGATCCTCGACCTCAGTTTTCATTTGCGCAAGTGAGTTCCATTGTCCAGCGATCCAGACCATTGATCTTGGGCCATCCTAATGTTTTTATTTTTGGCTTGCAAATAGATGGTTAAGAAGAGAAGTGTAGCAATAGTCCATGTTTATGAAGGATAGCAAGGTGGGGAAAAAGAAGCATGATAAATTCAAAGGTATGCAATTGTGGCTGATCAGAAACTATCCTTAAGAGAAAAAGCAAACTGCTTAAAGCAAAAGGAAAGCATTGCTAGAAGCTAGGAACTAACAATTTTTCCATAACTGATTAAACATTCACAATCAATTTCAATTGTGTTAAATGTCAACTAGAATGACTTGGCCAAAAAATCCTAAGCAAATAAAATTTTAAAACACTTACAGGCATGCCAATGTAAACTATCCGTCCATGTAAAAGTAGAGATGGCAAATCTAGGGGAGGTTTTCTCGGCCTGTGCTCATTGTAAGTAACAATGCGTTCCACCTGATACAGGCAATGAAAAGAATAATAAAGCACACATCAAGAAGAGAAAAAAAAAAAACATGATAAAGAAACGAAAGTAATCAAGACCTCTCATTTTTTGTGTATCATACTTGAATTTATGTAATCAAGACCTCTGTCAAAGAAACCAAAGCTATAAATTGAAAATTAAAATTCTGCAGAAAACCTTATGAAACTGAAATTTAAAATTCTGAACAAGGTATGTAACCAAGACATCTGTGAATATCAGTCAATGCCTAACAATGTAAAAGAAAAGAAAATAAACGATTAAAAATTCTGCTAGGATGAATCTTTTAGATCAGAAGACCTTTACGGGCTTAAATCAGCATTCAAACACCCCCTTTAAATCATTTACAGTTAGCCACATTTACAGGCATCCTGAGAATGAAAGGTTACATAATGGACAAAAGATTTACAGATTGAGACACAAGGAAAAGCAGGAGGAAAAAAAAAGAAGAAGCAAACACCCACTCCTAAATTAACTCATCTAAGCCACTGCCTATTTTGGATAGCTTTACAGGCATCAAACATGATTCTTCAAACTATATAGCTTGGACATAGACAACACCAAGAAATAATAAAAAAGATAAACTCGGCTTTAATCCAAATAGACATATAAACTTATATCACACATATGAATAAAAGAGGAAATAAAGAAAGAAAGAAAATGGATAAAAACATAAATTTATGTCACACTTGTCATTTGTGAATACTGCTACTACTTAGAGTTTTCTAAGAAATCACATAGAATATGGATACTATGGGAGTTTCCCACGACATTATAGCATATTACTTTCTTAGAAGTTAGTGTTGCACCAAGCTCGGGATCTCCAAGCTGCACCAAGACCTATACCTCTGTCCTTTGTCAATACACATTTCTTATTAGAAACAAGATGGATGTAAGACATGATAATTGCATTTGATTTTACCACTTCATACCATTCTAACAAAGTGGGTATAAGGCCCACTTAATTCCCCTAAGAAATGTTAAAGAGAAACAAAGAAACATAGAACCTTCATGCAAAATATTTGGCAGCTAAGCTTTGTTGAAATCCACGAATAATAACACGAAACAAAATTTTTTTTTTCTATTTAAAAAAGGCTAATTCAAAACTTTAGGAGCTGTTTGGTTACAACTTAAAAATAGTTCATCTCATTTAGTTAATAGTAATTATGTATAAGAGATTTTGGTAAGGATTAGAAATATTCTATGATCTTTAATGCCTATAAACTTTGATCTCTAATACATAATACTGTTAATTAAAATGAGACGAACTTATTTTTAGGTGTCTACAAAACAGGGCCTTAGGATTTGTTTGTATTCAAGATAAACAAAGGTGGGAATGGGGCCATTGAGCAGCAATGAAAAAATAGCCATTAAAGGTATAAAAGACCTAGAAATAGTATGGGGTAAGAGCACCACATTTGGTAGAACATTTGGGAATTTCAAAACTCCATAGGATGGAATGGACAGACGGATTACAAGTGCATTTGGGAATTTCAAAATTCCATAGGATGGAATGGACATAAAAAATAACCCACAAGGGCAGGTTGGGTGAGTAGGGTTCAACCCCTGCTTTTCAAGTGGGTCAGCAGGGTTGACATAGGGGCCAATCCATTCCATTGCCACCCCAATCTGGAGGCCCGCCATTAGGATGACACATGGGTTTTCTAACCTAATAGCTAGTTGCTGGACATGGTGTTAAGAGAAATCTTTAATCTGAAGTTTTTGAGGTAGTTCGACCGGTCGTGGGAGGCACTCGACCAGTCGTAGGTTCGAGTTCTGTCACGACTCAAAGTACAACGACATTGTGATGTTTTTCTCCGAGGTCTACGACCAGTCGTAGGTGAGCTACGACCAGTCATAGGAGAGCTACAACTAGTCATAGGTTATGCAGATTCGTTTCCGAATCTGATGCAGATTAGAGATTTTGGTGTCGCCTTTCGCAAGGGTGCGAAAGGGAAGTTTCCTAAACTATAAATAAGGGTCCCTAGGGTTATTATAGGGTATGCTAAGGCTTCTTAAAGGTATTCTAAAGGATTCTAGGGTTATAAAAGAGTGTAGCAAGGGTGAGATTTGAGGTTGTTTGAATCGGGTAAGTCCTCTCTCTTTGTAATTGATGCTTTCATAGTGGAATTTTCTCGCTTTGTTCGATGGTTTTTTTCCGAAAGGGTTTTTCATGTTAAATTTGTGTGTTCTCTTGTATGCTTGGTACCATTGGATTGCTATCCTAGATCTAGATCTGTGTGATTCCGCAGGTCAAAAACCCCAACAAGTGGTATCAAAGAATCGGTTGGGGCACAAACCTGAATCTGAGGGATTAGTAATAATGGCAAGCGCTAGGTATGATATTGAGAAATACTCAGAGAAAAATAATTTTGAGTTATGGAAGATCAAGATGATGAGTTCCTTAATCAAGCAAGGTAAAGATGGTGCTCTTAAGGAGAGAAAGTCTACTATGACTGATGGTGATTGGAATATTCTTGATAAGAAGGCTTTATCATCGATCCGTTTATGTCTCACGGATGAGGTTCTCTACAACGTCATGAGGGAGAAAACTGCGGCTAAGTTATGAGCGAAGTTAGAGGATGTTTATGTGAAGAAATCCTCTGAAAATCGCCTGCACTTGAAGCGGCAGTGGCATAACTTCAAGATGGCAGAGGGTGGAGATTTGGAGGCTCACATCAGTAACTTTAATAAATTGGTTTACAAATTGCTGGATATGAAGGAAGTGATGAAAGATGAAGAACAGGCATGTATGTTGCTGAATTCTCTTCCGGCGTCTTTTGAGGTATTCAAGGACACTATGCGCAGCACGAATAAAACCCTGAGTGTCGACACCATTATCTCAGCACTTCAAGGGAAGGCTATGAGACAGCTAAACAACGACATGGGGACATCTTCTGATGCACTGCTTACAGTGGGTAAGAATTCTGAACAAGGTATAGGTTCTTCAGGTTCTTGATCCAAATCAAAGGGCAAGGACAAAGGAAAGGTAAAGTGCTGGAATTGTGGGAAGGAAGGACATGTGAAGAAGGATTGTGGAAATCCTAAATTGAAGAGAGAAGATTCTGAAGCTTCGTACAGGGAGACCAATGTTGCCACGTCAGATGGATCGAATGGATGTGATGCTGATGTTTTGTCTATGTCTTCGCTCAGATGGTCATTCGATGATCATAAGGACGAGTGGATGCTAGACACAGGGGCATCTTTTCACATGACTCCTCATCGGAGTTGGTTCACTAGCTACGGGGAGTGCGATGATAGACAGGTATTTATAGGCAATGACATTGCTAGTAATGTTGTGGCTGTTAGTACAGTGCGCATCAGGATGTTTGATGGGGTGGAGCGTACCTTGACTGATGTCAGGCACGTTCCTGATTTGAAGTAGAATCTGATTTCTCTTAGTGTACTTGAGGCAAAAGGATGCAAGTACATAGGTATTGATGGTGCTCTTAAGGTATCTAAGGATGCACGGGTAATCATGAAAGCGCAACAACTCGGTAACTTGTACAGGTTAATCGTGAGCACTTCAAACGGTAAAGCTACAGTAGATATAATGGATTCCACCTCTGCACGTGTGTGGCATGTTGGGCATGGCCACATGAGCGGACAGGGCAGGAAGGCTGAGACGTGCGAACAGGGATACAGAGCAAGTGGAGCAGCCACCTGTGAGAAAAATCACACGGCATGATCGCAGGATGGCGGCGAGGTACATGGACGATATCGCAGTAGATTCAGCTTCTATTCAGATGGCTCTAGGTGAGCCTGGTGCTGAAAAGTGAAAGGTGACTATGGGTGATGTGATGGATTTGTTGTACCGGACCGACATATGGGAGTTAGTAGAGCTTCCAGTGGGCTGGTAAGTGGTTGGATGAAGGTGGATCTTTAGGAAGATACAACATAGATGCAGGGCGATGTTGGTAGTGAAGGGTTATGCTCAGAAAGAAGGGATCAACTTCTCAGAGATATTCACGCTGACGGTATAACAGGTGTCTATTAGATCCGTGATTGGCGCTGGTTGGCCAAAGTAATCTTCAGCTGGAAGGATGGATGTGGAGTCTGCACTTATGCAAGGGAAAGTGAAGAGCAGATCTACATGAAGCAACCAGAGCAGTTCGAAGTTAAAGGGGCTGAGAAAAGACTTTGCAGGAGGTCGTGGTTCAACCTGTCGCCTAGGCAGTGGTTTGATTCCTTCATGGTGAGTCAGGAATTGATGACATGTGGATCGCCAATTATGACATGTCTGAAATCAGTGTACTGAAGACTCGGTTAAGTGGGACGTTCAAAATGAAGGATCGGGGGGCTGCAAAGATGGTTCTCGACATTGAGACTGAAGGAGGAGTAGGCTTTGGTAATCACAGGAGGAATACCTTGTGTGTAGGTATTGATCAAGTATGTGATGGCCAAGTAAAACTGGAAAGTGTTCCCTATGCATCTCTCCTCAAGTTTTCCTCAGGACATGTCCCAAAATAGATGAGGAAAAACAGGATATCTCATGAGCTTTATTCGAATGCGGTTGGCAGTGTATGTCATGGTCTGGATTAGACCGATTATTTCACAGGTTATCAGTGTTGTGAACAAGTACCCCGTCAAGAAATATTGAGTAGTGGTGAGATGGTAAGAAGACTACGTCTTTCTTTCTTTTGGGAAGACAAGAGAAAAGTTGGTTGGGCATGTAGATTTAGATCTGGCAGACATGATCAACAAGAATGTTCCTATAGAGAAGTTAAAGTTTTGTGTAACTTCTCTGGGCTTAACGATGGTAGAAAAGGACAGAGTGTACATGAGAAGCTATGATGTAATGCAGAGATAAGAGACGAGGTCAAGGAGTTACACGATTGAAGATTGAAAACTTGGTGGAGATTGTTAAGAGAAGTCTTTAATTTGAAGTTTTTGAGGTCGTTAGACCGGTCATGGGATGGCCACGACTAGCCGTGGGAGGCGTTCGACCAGTCGTAGGTTCGAGTCCTGGCACGACTCAAAGTAAAGCGACATTGTGCTGTTTTTTTCCGAAGTCTACGACCAGTCGTAGGTGAGCTACGACTAGTCATAGGTTACGCAGATTCGTTTTCGAATCCGATGCGGACTGCGGATTTTGGTGTCGCCTTTCGTAAGGGTGTGAAAGGAAAATTTCCTAAACTATAAATAGGGGTCCCTAGGGTTATTCTAGGGTATGCTAAGGCTTCCTAAAGGTATTCTAAAGGGTTCTATGGTTGTAAAAGGGTGTAGCAAGGGTGAGATTTGAGGTTGTTCGAATCGGGTAAGTCCTCTCTCTTTGTAATTGATGCTTTCATAGTGGAATTCTATCGCTTTGTGCCGTGGTTTTTTTCCGAAAGGGTTTTCCACGTTAAATCTGTGTGTTCTCTTCTATGCTTGGTGCCATTGGATTGCTATCCTAGATCTAGATCTGTGTGATTTCACAGATCAAAAACCCCAACACATGGTTCATCAACTCATCGAAAACTAAGCCGCTGAGTGGGATCTTTGACACCTATTAGTTAGCTTTAAATGAACATTTTGGGGTGTGTTTCCAAACGAGCCTTTTTTTTTTTATGCATCCAAATGGAACCTAAAACTACTGGAATGAGTAGTCGACATAGTAAACAATCTCATTCTTAGGAATTTCTTGGCTTGAAATTTATTGGGAGATTTTTCAAGTTTTTTTTTTTATTTTTTTGTTTTCATAAAATATCATTAAAAATTAAAAAATAAATAGGTTGCAGAACATTTGCAGACATACTTTTTTTTTAAAACAAACCGAGATTCCATTTAAACCAACAAGAAGGATATAGAGGAAACTGCATTCGGGCGCTCCCGCGCTGACAAAAAGAATACCCAAAGCCACCTATCATATGACTATACAAGGAACTAGAAAGGAAAAAGAAAGGGATTATCATTCCCTTAGCGCACCAATGACCACTTTGTCTAGAAAACAGAGGCCCCTAATCAGCCTAGGGAGAGCGGCCATGGAGTTTGCCATGAAGGATTTCTGCTCGGCCGCACCTAAGCGAGCGAGCCCATCCACCGGCCCGTTGATTTCACGGGGAATAAGAGATATAAGAAAGTTTCCTTTCTTTTGAAGAGTTTGGATCCGTGATATCCAATAGTCTCATTTCCAATGAAGGTGCGCTGGCCCTTGATAGCATCCACGACAAAGGAAGAGTTCGATTCAATGAGCACCTCTTATAGTCGTCGCTCTATGCTGAGATGCATCTCATCATGAAGGGCCCTAAGCTCTGCTCTATTATTTGAGGCGTGCCCATAACCCATGTAGAAAGCAAAACCACGTCGCCATTGACATTTCTGCAAATTCCGCCACCACCCGACCGGCCGGGGTTTCCTGATGCTGCCCCATCAATATTGACTTTTACTTTGCCCTGAGACAGTCTATACCACTTAAACAACTGAACAGAGCGAGATAAAATTGGGCTCTGCGCGAATCCTAGGCTGGAGGCGAAAGGATTCAGCACTTGGGTCCCATGGAGAAGCTTAAGAAGAAGCCATTTGACCTTACCAATAACCCGATTACTAGCAGGTCTTATCCCATCATACTTGGTGGAGTTCCTCGCTTTCCAGATCTCCCATACAACGAGGGCCAATGTTATACAGTGAGGGAGAGATGGTTCTCTACTGGGGCGGGTGGGATGCCACCATCTAGAGAAAAGACTAGTAACAATGGGAGAAGCTGGGGGCTGAATGCCAAAGATATCGCTGAACTCATACCAGATAGTGTAAGCAAGAGCCCCCTGACAAAAAAGATGATCCAAAGTTTCTAGTTGAGGGGTGCAATTCGGCCTGCTGTCGTAGCAACTACACCTAGAGGCTAGGGAGATACCTGCGATTGAATTTTGTCGTCTATCGCAACAGCCCGATGGAGGAGCCTCCAGAGGAAGATTGAGACCTTCATAGGAATTGTTTTATGCCTGCAGACATACTATTTCCTGATGCTTCCAATTCATCCATGTTGATCATGATTGGTGGTGAACTAGACCATTGATTCGATGGGACCGACTATGGATGGGCATGCCCCATAAGCCTCCATGTCCTCCGCAGTCACCTGTACACACAACATGGTAGAAAAACCACATGGCACAAAAATAGAAAGTATTTCACAATTGCATATTGATTGATCAAATAAAGGAAATATACCTCATGATTCCACTTCACATCGTATTTTCTCGTTCTTTCATCTCTCTTTCCCTCTTTCTTTCATCCTCCAGTCCAACCATAAACACAAGGTAAGCTGCTGAAAATCTTTCAAGAGGTTACATAACTCGAAACTTGGTTTGGTCAAGTACTAGATCGAGAGTTTCGGATCCAAAGATTTATGATCTACTCTGACATTTGGAGTATCACTGCTTGACTGGGTTTTTTTTTTTTTTGCTTTCATGTACTTGGTTGACACTTTCAAGTGCTCAATTGAATTTTGAGAAACGAAATTACAACTTCAACACTTGATCGTTTTTTTTTTTTTTTTTTTTTTTTTTTTTTTTTTTTTGTTCCATGTACTTGGTTGACACTTTCAAGTGCTCAATTGAATTTAAGAAACAAAATTACAACTTCAACCACAATTTCCATAAAGCCAAGACAAGTTTACTTTCTTTATTAAAAAAAATTGATAGAGCCAAGCTGACCCTGAAATGTTCTTGATTGCTAATCCACATTTTGTACATTGCATCATCACATGTTAGGCAGATAGCAAAAATTACCTTCCTGAGGGCTTCAACAAGTAGCTTTTGGTCAAGAACCAAATCCTTAGGAACATCAGTTCCCCATGTAGCAAGTCTTTTCTCATCCATTGTTGCAGGCTTCTTTATATGATGCAGACATGTTAGTGTATGAACAGGACAATCATATGATAAAAATTGCAGAAACTTCTGTTGTTGAGAAAGACAGCATGGAGTAGGTACAAAAGAAAACTTTTTTTTTTGAGAAGGAGAGAGATGGAGGGTGTGTGTGTGTGTGTGTGTGTGTGTGTGTGTGTGTGTGAGAGAGAGAGAGAGAGAGAGAGAGAGAGAGAGAGAGAGAGATTTGTTAATAGAAAATGGAAAACATTCAGTGGGAAAGAATTCCAGTGTAAAGAGCCTCCCTCTCTCACCAAAGAGTCAGCAACGCATAGTTACCCACTCTCCCCAAATGGAGAAATGAAATGTTTATCTTGGAGTCCGTGTCCTGAACTTCACTGAACACAAAGGAGAGTCTCCAATGTCATAAGCACAAGAGCCCAAGGGATGGCATTCTTGCAGTATCTTTCATGATCAATGGGCCAGAGAATCTTGCCCACAAAAAAATGCTTAACGCCTTCTCTAAAAGTACTAACCTCTACAACACTGGCATCTCCAAGCCTGAGTACTCTAGAGAAAGACATGGAAATAATAGATGGTTTGCATAAAAAAGTTGATTAATGGTGATCGTATGCCAATCACAATACGACATAACTTAGGCATCAGTTAAATGGATGGCCAGAGACCAACCAGAAATATAACAATCAATTAGAATAAAATGATAAATGTAATTCAGATCCTGGATGATATTTTAGCAAAACCACATTCACTAGTCTCTTCTACTAATCTTCTATAGTTTCTTTAATTACTAGCCACATTAGCCTTCATGAGCTCAGCAGCAGCTTCAACGGCCTCAATTCCAGCAGAGCCTGTACAGTAGTTATTCCGGATAATTTGCTTGCAGCATTTGTAGCTCCATTGATGATCCTTCCACCATGAACCCCAAACAGTTGTGTGGTTATTGATATAAACATCTTCTTCATACTTGCTCCTTGGAAGGGATGTCACCTACAAATACATCATCATACTAAATAAACTCCTCCACAAAAAGATTGAGAAAATTGAAAGACAATCACCAACTGTAGAACTTTTGCAACTACCAACAGTTCCTTAGAAGTGGTCGACCTATACCATCAATTTCCAAATAATTGAAAGAAATTTATCTGCTTTTTTCTTAGTGAAATGAGTCATGCAAAGGTTCTGTCTCAGTTCATCAAGACAACTATAATTCACCTTTTCCTTTGCTTGCATGGATTTTTATTATTCAGCTATATATATTTATGCTGATATTAATTTAAAACTTATATCGCAAATTGTTTGGGGTATAATCAATCTAACTGAAGGTATGGCCCGTAGGGTGGCATGGCAGAGCAGGATTCATCTAGTTGACCCCAATTAATTGGGATAAGGCTTAGATGATGATGATGATGATGATGATAGCACAAAGTTTGAGAAGTGGCCAAAGAACTTGGGAAGTGAGTGTACCTGACTTGTGATTTGGGATATTCTATGTATGGTGCAATGTGTAATGCAGTAACACTTTGATGATTTGGGACAATATGCCCAACTTGGAATCGCTTTTTCTTCTTCACCCAATATCAGTAAAGCTCTTTTTAATAGTAAAGTTCTTTTCTAATTTTCTAATTGATCAACTAAAAGGAGCCTAACAAGCATATGTATAATCAGTAACATTTTGGCACCTGGTGTTGCTGATCCTCACGACACTTGGCATGATTGCAAGCTTGATATAAAACAGAATTTCTAGATAAAGAACATTTTGGCACCTGCTGTTGCTGATCCTCATGGCACTTGGCATGACTGCAAGCTTGATATAAAGTAGAATTTCTAGATAAAGAACATTTTGGCACCTACTGTTGTTGATCCTCATGGCACTTGGCATGACTGCAAGCTTGATATAAAGCAGTGTTTTTCTAGTCAACTCGAAACAATGAAAGGTCTACTCTATACACTTTAAGGAATTGCTATCTAACTGTGAATGTGTCCATACATGGGCAAATTTTCAACTAATTAAGAAGATTTTTTTTCCTGATTTTTTATGCAAAAATGGGATTTAAAATCGTAGCATTTGTAAAATGATGCAAAAATGAATCATGGTCTAAAGAACAAGAACTGAACCATGTTGTTCTCTTTCTTCATGGGAGGTAGACTTATTTAGATGCAATTTTATTGCTGATCGTCTTTTCCTTCCGACACCCTAATTAAATTCAAAACCACAAATTTTGAAATTTTAACAACTAAGTTCAATAGAGTGGAAATAATGGAAACTAAAATTAACTTCCCTATCATTGGTACACAGAGATGAGCTCCAAACTTAAGTTGCTTCGGAAACAGGACTTGTTGCCGTCATCACGAAACTAAAGTTGAATACTTTCTTCTTACTTCACCACATTGAAACATGACTTGCTGTAGTCACAAATTTTTTGAAAGAGTACATAACACAATCCAGAATCTTGGTTGAAGCATTTCTTCAAACATGTAGGCGACCATGAACAGCAGCGGAGATGGTTGCCACTGCCATGGTTGCTGCCCAATTTGTGGCCATCAAAAGAGGAAATGACCAAAAGACAATCACCAACTGTTGAAGTCACATCCATTAGAATTCCAATTTTCAAGGAATATGTCCCTTGATATGGGGTGCTAGGGACAAATTGGTCATTTATAATTTATTAGACTAGACTAATTATTGCAATCCACATTAATGAGGCACTCCTATGCACCCTTAGTCTCTATATGGATGCTAGATTTGAACTGGAACACAAAATTAAAAATAGAGACAATTCGGGGTTTGGTAACAACATGAATTACAATGGTGCCATTGCCACTTTGGTCATTTCCTCTGTTAAATTGTATACACTCAATTCAGTTCTATTGAGCACCCAAATGCACTCTTAGGATGCAACCAGATGTAAAACTAGACTGATTTGTGAAAATTTAGTCGAGTAAAAGAGGCAATAGTCAATTTTAATGACATTCCCTCCTGTTCTAGCCCTCTAATTGTATTTACTTATAACTTGAGAGGAATGCAATTGCAATTTAGAGCCTAGTTATCAATATGAATGCTATGGAAGATAAACAAAATTTTGTAATCTCCTCTTCATTTAACTCAACTACTCATTTCGAACAAGTGTGTCTAATATGAATTTAAACGTTGCCGCTCAATTTGACGGCTACTTCCACATTATGATCACGAAGGTAACTAGAATTCAATCATCTCCACTCAATTGAAAAGTTTATTGCAATTCAACTGATTAATTTATATCAAACTTACTTGAAAAAGGAAGGATTTGAGAGAAGCAAAGAACACCATTTGACTATATGTATACAATTATACGTGTGAATAGACAATTCCAAGTATTTGAATTAAAGTTTTCTATTTTAATCTTATCTATATATAATATGGGCATACATAGCCATTTTTCAACACTTTTTTTTTTCTTTTTTAGTCCAAACCATATTAAACCTAAACTTTTCCATTCTCCGGTTCTAGTTTTATATATATATATATACACGCTCACTTGCGAACCAGTTCGTACGTTCTACATACGAACTTTTTTGAGAACTCATCATATCTGATGAGTCTCGAAAATCTGAATGGTCCACATGAAGCAGAACCTCATGAAACCCCCTGGTACGAACTTTTACTTTAATCCAAAACTTCAGTGGGCCATGGAAAATGCAAATAGTTTCTTCCCTTGATTTTTATTTCTCTTTGCTATGGCCCACAAGAATCTTAGATCAGGGTGAAAATTCACCCCCTAAGGTTTCATGGGATTCCGCATCTTATGGACCGTTCGGATTCGACACCCATGACACGGGTGCAAAGGTGTGCACGTGCGTAGGTGCGTAGGTGAGCATGCCTCTCTCTCTCTCTCTATATATATATATATATATATATATATATTGCCATATCTTTGTTCAGCAATGGGGCCAGCTTTAGCTCTTCCCTATCAATAAAATAAAATAAAAAACCCAGAAGCCATATGTGAGGATAATCTGTCCACACTTCTTGGATCATAATCATGCTTGCAAACGTACACTGATGGCTTGCTAAACTGACTCACACCACAAATAGATGGAGATACATTTTCTGGTTTCCACCCAACCAGAACTTGGGTTACACAACTCACTGAGAAACACTACCTATGCAAATATCAAGCCATGGGACTAGCTTTTCAGCTTACACAACCCTAAAAAAAATGAAAAAGGCATATGCACAAACTGCTCTAAACATGCCAACCATCGCCTAATCAATCATCCAGTCTGTAAAATCAGATTTTGGTTAAGGCCTATAATCAATCTGGGGCCAAAGGGCCTATTTGGGTGTACCCCAAAATGCAGATGGGACCTGTTGTTGCTCGAATCTGGATTTAATCATAGGAGAAGCTTACCCTAATGCGGCCAATAAAAATTTGGATAATTGAAGCACTAGCGAGAGGGAGAGGGAGAGACAGAGAGTGAGAGAACGAGTGGAGAGGACCGGAGAGCGAGCGGAAAGGGAGATTGAGAGAGTGAGTGGAGAGGGAGATCAAGCTGATAGGGAGATCGAGAGAGCAAGCGGAGAGGGAGATCGAGCCGAGAGATGACCCGCTCGATGAAAATGGGAAAAGAGCGCTCAATATTTTAGAAATACTATTCTAAATAAGATAAACATTTCAAATCTGAAACAGTGTGCATTTACCATTGTTTATAACAAAAAAAATATGTTAATAGTCGTACATGCAAGAGGGACCATTTTCTGGATGGTTAAGACTATATTATATAAGAAAATTATAAATATTAAACATTTACAACTAGACGGATTATTTGAATGGTCTGGATAACTCTATATCAATGCCACTATTTCATGAACGAGTCACCACTATTTTGCATTCAGTACAAAACTCACAGTTTTTTACAAAAAAAAAAAAAAAAAGAAGGTAAACATAGCATTGGAAAGGGGAGGGCTCTATGGGCCTCACCATGATGGATATGTTTCGTCCACGATGTCCATCCATTTCTAAACATCATTTTGGAATTGATCCCAAAAAATTAGCCCTAATTAAGTCTTTGGTGGACCAAAAAATGAGAAAATTCTAGACAATTAGATGTCCACCATTGAAAACTTTGGCAGCACCGACGGATTAATGAGTTTCACCGATGGCTTGTAGCCGTCGGCGATGCCAACGAATTTTAGCGGTAGCCAAAACCACCTCAAGTCTGTCGGCTTTGCCTAGTTTTTGGGTAGTGCATCACCACCATTAAATCAACTCCTTTAAAGCATAAGAACCCAAGGGTGGAAGAAGGAGAAGAATATCATAGGTGGGTGCTTCTCTAGGTTTGGATCTTTGGTTTTCTTACTTAGAACTTTAGATTTTCTTGGTTGGGGGCATGTAGGACCCACTAATCAATGGTGGAGATCCTATTTTACCCCCTAGGTGTGACAAATGGCCCACCTTGGTTACATGCACAAGCCATGATGGGGTCATTCTCCATGGACCCCATCATGATGTATTACTTAATTTAGGTCATTGATGGGTCATCTAGACCCTTGATTGCATGGTGGGGATGGCATCCCCACCTCAGATTTTCTAATGTAGGGCCATGCAATGCATGATACCCATATGATGATCATGATGTATGGTTTGGAGCTTTGAGGGGCCCATAGTGGCGAGGTTCCCTCCTTTGGCCGGTCCTTTCTCTCTCTCTCTCTCCATGTCTTCCTCTCTCTCTCTCTCTCTCTCATTTCTTTTTATGGTGATGATGTGTGTGTGGCCCACTTAATATGACCAGCAATCTGAACTGTCCATACTTTTTTTAGACGTCCAGCAATGATGCCCACTTGTTGTCTGTTTCGGGTCCGTCCGAATGGAGGGAAAATCACAAATATCAGCTTAATGCAATGCAGGTGGGTCCCACGGATGTGGACCCACCCTAAATGTATTTACCTTGCATCTGGGCCATCCATCTGCCGGACGGGCAACAACACCTGGCTGCTATCAGCGTTAACAAGTTTTGAGCCATCATGAGGAATGTGTTATACCGTCCATCCATCAGACGTGGGACCCACCCACACATGTGACACGTGTGGGCAAGTGAGACCCACCTTGATGCGTTTATTCTACATCCACGTCGTCGGACGCACCAGATGTATGTGTTTTATACACACCGTCCATCTAGACGGTGCTTGTAAGGGCCACCATGATGTACGTGTTTCTCTGCCCGTGTGGGATCCACCCCACATGTGTTGCACGTGTGGAGGTGGGGCCCGCCAGTTGATGTATGTGTTTTATTCATCTGTCCATCTGGACGGTGGTAGATGGAACCCACCTTGGTGTATTTATTCTATATCCACAGCCGTCCATCTGTCCATCTGTCCAGACAATGGACCCCACTGTAATACAGGTGGGTTTTATCCCAACCGTCCAACTTTCATGGATGGGGCCCACCCCACACGTGTTGCACATGTGGGATGGGACCCACCTTTATATATGTATGTATTATATCCACCGTCCTGGGCAGATCGTGGACCCCACTGTAATGTATGTGTCTTACGCACACCGTCTAACCATTTTGGTGTGGGCCCACCTGACATGTGTGGCACATGTGGGGGTAGGACCCACCTTAATATATGTATTTTGTATCAACACCGTCCATCTGGACGGTGTGCTACATGGAGCCTACCTATGATGTATATGTTTTACTCTCACGCCGTCCATCCGTTTTTGCTAGTGGGCCCCTACCTTGCTGATGTATGGTATATTACGCCATCCATGTGTTGTGTGGGCCGACCAAAATGTATGTGTTTATCCACGCTATCCAGGACAGTGGCCCACCCTGAAGAATGTGCTGTATATCTAGGTTACCCATCCATTTTTCCTAGATTATAGGCTACCCCATTGGGCCCATTTTGGTGGTACAATAGGTCCACCTTGAGGTATGCCTTATAGGCAGTCTGTCCACCTAATTTTCTGGACTATATGGGCTACTCCATTAGGCCCACTATGATGTATACGATGCACCCACTACCCATCCCTTGTGCCTAACCCATGGGCCCTTGTGTGTGGCCAAATATGATGTATTGGTGGCCCTTTTGTAAGGCTCATTATGATGTATGTGAGGACCATGAGTGAGGCCTAATGGGATGTGTGTGAGGCCCTTGTGTGTGGCCCAATATGATGTATTTGTGGCCTAATGTGATGCGTTTATAGCCCATTTGATGAGGCCCAATGTGATGTATTTATGGCCCATTGATGAGGCCCAATATGATGTATATGAGGTCCATATGATGAGGCCTAATGTGATGTATATTAGGCTCTTGTGTGAGGCCCATTATGATGTGTATTATGCCCTTATGTGAGGCCATCGGCCCACTATATGTTTGGCTCTATGTGGGCCACTCCTAGGGAGCAATGCTGGTTAAATGTCTATATTGATGGGCAATGATGGTTAAATGTCCACATTGTGACCTTCTCTTAGGCCTTATTAGGCCCATTCTCATCATTCTCTAAGTGGGTACATGACCCATCTATTCTTTTGGGCTAACCTAAAATGTTGGGCCCCTATTGGTTGCTTGTAGGATTGTAGGTAGGCCACCCAGGCCTAACCTTGATATGAGGAGAGTTCATCCTCGTCGTAGACAGAGGATTCCGTGCTATCGGAATTAGTATATCTACAGTCGAGGAATGACCCTCCATGTTATGGATCTACTGTCCATCTATAGACCCCACCTTACATGTAGGCAGATTATCGATGCTGGTTATCGATGCCGATTATGATTATGTGACAACAAACATTATGATACATGCCCATATGCATCATCTGCATGCTTGATATGAGATATGGTTGACCATCACATATGCCATTGGGCAGGTTGTTTATGGGACTCCCTGATAGGTGGGATTGTCCCACATGAGCGTATGGTATGCATAGGATTGATGCATGATTGGATTATGTGACTCATGCATTATGATTATGATATGACCTAACGACATCAGGGATGTAGCCTTCGCGGATATAGCGCGGATGGCAGGATTAGATGCCGGAAATACTGTTTAAGCACGAGGGCACGTAGGATGTCCCAGGGTGAAGTCCCCAAACCCTTATGGTACCATGGAGGATGCTTCAATGCCTAGACCAAGTGGATGCATGAACACACAAGAGCCATATACTAGTAGACCACGTCTCCCACTATGTCGTGGTCGGTTGGAATGGGGTGTGACCTTATCTGCCTGAATGAGGGAGCAATATTTACATTTAGTCTGACTAGCTTGAGGAATAGGTCCGCTATCGATGAGCCGGGCCCGACATTGGCAGGTGGATAGTGAGGTCTCTTCCACTTACCCAGTTGTGCACTCGGATAGGGGTAATAAGATGGCGTAAAGTGTAATAGACACCGGTGATATCCCAGAGATGAGTTGTATGATTATGTGGATTTTGATAAGGATTGGTATGCCTGAGTTGCATCTTAGATCGCATAGCCTTAGTATATCCGATAACATTTATACCTTGCATCACATAGCCTTAGTACGGTTGTTATAATTCACGGATTCACTAGCATATTCCACATTACTCCGATATCACATTTTGAGCACGCTTATATTGCACACACACTTTCACTACCCTCTAAGCTTTCTATAAGCTTATGCACGATAGATGCGTACAAATGACATAAGGATGCAGCTGTAGTTGAGCAAGAGAAGGAGCTTACCGCAGATCTTCAACAGTTTTTATTATTATCACCATTGTATTTCCCTTTATGCGCATTGTATTTCAAAGTTTTTTATCATAGTGGATTTCGTGGTGGTGCTCTTATTGTTATTGTTCGTGGGTTATGCTATGGTTATGCTTATTGTGAAACAATCTTATGCTGAAAATCCTCCTTGTAGGATCCTAGGATCGGAACCTGGTGTATAGGCACCGAAAGCTAAGAATAGGGTCCTACGGAGGTTGTCGGCGCCGGATTTGGCGATCAAAAATTTTGTGAGCCCAGTTTCTAAGTTTGGGGCATGACAATAGCAGTGATGGAAGCGTTTAAGAAAGGTGTTTGGTTGAGAGGCATGATAAATTAGTTGGGGCTTCAACAGGAGGCCATGCTGGTTAATTGTGACAATGAAAGCGCTATCAATTTGGCTAAAAATTCTGTTTATTACTCTTGTACTTTACACATTGATGTTCATCACCACTTTATCCAACAGGTGCTTAAAGAAGGAGGCGTGACTCTAAAGAAATTCACACCAGCGTGAATCCGGTGGACATGCTCACCAAAGTGGTTCCTTCAGAGAAGTTCAAGCTCCGTGCGACTTCTATAGGCTTGGTGATGGCATAAAGGGAAGATACAGTGTGAACAACAAGCGTTGGTGGAGCTATGATGCAAGACAAAGATAAGAAAAGAGGACAAGAAGCTAGAAGTTTGATGATTGAACATATGGTGGAGATTGTAGTATTTGATGTCTTAAATCGAGTCAGATACAAGGTCTGTCGATGCCGTCGACAGTCTGTTTAATATCACCTTCGATGGCATCAAACAGTTATTCATCCCATCGATATTTTCTTAATTTTCTTTAGTTGGTTACTAGAATAACTGGGCACTTTTTCGATGCCATCGATAGTCCTTCGATGTTATTGATAGGATTAGTTCAATGCCATTGATAAGGCTTCGATGGCATTGACATGTTCTGCGTAGATTTTTCGCAAAGCTGTGAATTTATAAGATTTGTTTCCGATTTTATTTGGGATTCTTTCTAAGGCTATATATATGGGTATAAACGGGATTGAGAGGTATTCTAAGGTATTCTAAATTGTCTTAGGGTTTCAAAGGGTGTAGTAAGGGGGAGATTCGAGGTTGTTTGAATCAGGTAAGCTACGTTCTTTTTGTGTTTGCTTGGTGTTATTGGATTGCTATCCTAGCTTCATCTCTATGTGCTTCCATAGTCCCCTAATAAAATATTCTAGTGGGACCGAACCCGATTGTGTGCCCTAGTCCAAAAGATCGTGCCTGTCGGTTGCCCACATCAATGCACAAGTGTGGGTCACTTAATGAAAGTACCAACTATTGTTTTGGGTCGTTGATCTAATGATTAATGAGTCATATGTGGATAGGCATGTAGTCCCTATTGGTGTGTGTTTTCGATGTTGGTTCATGACTTTTATTTTTCTTTTTTTCTTTTTTTGCTCAAACTTTATCGATTGTCCAATTATAGTCCCCACTGGGAAGACAACCATCCTAGTTTGATTGCCTTTATTTTGAACTTGTAGCATATCCACACGATGGCCCTTTTAAAAAAAGAAAAAAAGAAAAAGAAAAAGGCAGCTAGCAAGGTGGGCCCACCAGCTTCATATATGGAGAAAAAATTTACAGCCTGGGCCATTTCAGGTAAAGCAGCAACACCTAAGCTACCCGCCTATCATATCCTATACAAGAGGAGATTTTTCAAGATTTCTAACAGAGCCAAGACCGGCTTTGTCCAAAAGGAAATGGCCCTTGATCAGCCGAGGGAGGAGGGGGACATCTAGGAAATACTTGTCAGTTTGTGAAGAGCTCTCCTCTTTAGCTAAACCATTTGCTGGCCCGTTTACTTATCTAGGGATAAGGGAGGCACAAAAGGTACCCCTACTGTATGGCCCCCTAATTCTTGCCACCCAGTAATTCCACTTCCATGAGATAGTGGATTTTCAAGTTAAACACTCTACTACCCAATTGGAATTTGACTTAATTAACCCTCTGTCAAGCCCGGAAGAGATACACAACTTCATCCTGTCGTATACAGCACGAAGCTCCGCCAAGTTGTTGGATGCATTCCCGTATCCCTTGGAAAAGGCAAATTTCATATTGCCTTGATTGTCTTTGCATATGCCCCCTCCACCAGCAAGCCCATAATTGGATAAGGTGGACCCGTCGACGTTGAGCTTGTACCAGCCCTCAGGGGGTCTGAACCATTTGACTATGACTGCTACCGAGAGAGGGGTAGAATGTGAAGCTGTTCTCAAAAGACCAGGATCAGTTTGGACGATGAAGGGGTGCCAGATGGTCCTCTTGCCTTGAAAGAAAATTAATTCCATCCACCATTTAATTTTTTCAAACACTCGAGTAATCGAGATAAGAGTGTCATCAAATCGAGCTCCGTTCCTAGCTTTCCATATTTCCCACAGGGCCAAAGTAGGGATTAAACGAAGATGGATCGGGATTCTTTTAAATGGGAGGGGCCTAAGCCACTACCAGTGGAGCCGGTCAGAGATGGAAAGGTGATGGGCAATGGAGATCCCAAAATATCTAGCTAGCCACATCCAGACCTTAGCAGCCAAACCCCGTAAAAGAAAGAGGTGCGTCAGGGATTCCAAACAGGGGTTAGCTTCTTGATCATTTTCACAGTAGATGCACTTCGAAGCAAGGGGAATCCCTTTCTTCTAGATGCTTTCCTCCACATGTAGAGCCCCCTATAATAGTTTTCACAAGAAAATTGAGACCTTTGGGGGAATTTTGGGGTGTCAGACCCTTTTTGCCCAATCTTTCTTCACTCCATGTCCTCTATCTACATGAAAAGGCCAAGCTATATGTCCTTTGGGGGGGGGGGGGGGGGGTGAATAGGACTGTGCCAAATTAAAATTTAATAGCAAAATTGAAATACGATAGCCTTATAAAAATAAAGAACAGTACTTTAAATAAATCAAAGACTGAAATGTAAAGCAATCTTAAATAAAGAGTTTGATACTAACGTTGTTCTAAGGACAACCTTTGCACCATAAAAACCAAGGGTTTATGGCAAGATAACCTTACTAGAACAAATTAAATATAAAAAACTCTAACAGAAAGGAAATAAAGGAAATAGCAAGAAATAAATTCTAACACTTTGCTTGAAATGTAAAGATTACAACATTCACATCCACATATGCATTCCACAAATCTGAATGATTAAAGATATGAAAATTAAAAGAGTATTCAAATCACAAAACACACCGATATATAGTGGTTCGCCTATGTGTTCACCAACTGTTAAACAACAGCCACACAGCTTGCTACTCCACTCCTAATATCCTCACACAGGGGATATTAGCATTCACTATCAAACATGTTTTTACAGGTTCACCTAAAACCTTCACAATTGTATCTTTTTAACTTTGGCTTACACAATCCAAAAACCCACACTTCTGAGTTTTCTGGCTCTCCTCAGATAACCAACACAATGAGATTTTTCTTGCGAATCTCAAACAAAACCAAAATAATGAATTTACAATAAATGTAAAATACTTGGATTTCTTCTTTTATAGCAGCCCGGTAGAACCAATGAGAGTAAAAGTTCGAATCAACATTTAATGTCCAATACTCACTTAAGAAATGGTTCTAGTTTCTAATTGATTTTAAATTAAATCAATTTGGGCATAGCTCTATTTGATTTTAATTTCAATGAAGAAGGAATACAACAATTCCTCTTTTCAAAATAATATTGGAATATAGGAATAAAATCAAATACGAAAAGCTAACAAAAAGAATATTAAATATGTACAGCGTAGCTTAAAATGAACACAACTTATCTTTGAGTGGAGGCTTGAATTTCTCAAATTAATCGATGTAAAACTATGAAATTCGTACTCAATTTATAGAAGCAAAATCACATCTACGACTGGTCTTAGGAACCTTCGACTGGTCGTAGCTCCAACGACATTTTGAAAATTTAAGCGCGATCTGAAAAATCAGTTCTACGACTGGTCGTAGGGACCCTTCGACTGGTCGTAGACCACCTACGACTAGTCGAAGCAGACGCAGGACTAGTCGTAGGAAACCAGATTTGGTTGCTGGAGTTTGAGTCGTAGTTCTAGGACTGGTTGAAGGACGAGTCGTGACACTCATACGACCGGACAAACAGTCTCCAGGACTGGTCGAAGAATAACAAAAAAATTTCAAAAATCTTCAACAACTTAGGACTGGTTATGAAATTTCTTGGACTAGTCGAACCAGGTCTAGGACTGGTCGAACAAGGTCCAGGACTAGTCTTAAAACAGACCAACTTTATGTATAAAGATTCATCTTGACTTATGTATACAAAATGACCTACCCTAAGGTCAAACTGAGGTCTTTCATATCTGGAACATGAAGTATGAACATTGAACATCATTCCTTCAGATGATGGTTTAACCTTTGAAGCTTGAGATCTCTACTTGATGAGCTTGATCTTAAGATCTTCTACAGGTTGAATATAAGCTTTAACTTGAGTTGTACTTGAGTCTTGAACAAACACTCTTCTTATTGATGTAGTTCTGAACATTGATACATACAGAAGAGGACACAGTACATAACCTTGCATTTCTTAAAGTCGAGCACCGTACATGTCTTGAACTATTGTGATGTCATCTTGAACATATATATATATATATATATATATATATATATATATATATATATATCAACGAACAAACACAAGACACACATATAGAAGTTTTAGCACACAAGAGGTTTTGGCACCACAAAATTTGACAATCAAAGGAGCATGGGACCATAGCACTTACAATCTCCCCCTTTGTCAAATTAGTGACAAAACATACTGCACTTATAATAAAAAGCACAACGTGCATATTAACGAATCATGCACCAGTTGTCATTAAGTAGCACAAACTCATTATATACTACTCCCCTTGAGTAGCAGCACATATTACATATGCACATGTCGAAAAATACTCATATCCATAAGCAACCTTTCCTCTCCAAAAGCAAAACCTTCTCCCCCTTTTTGTCACATCATGACAAAGGAAGCAACAAAGGAAATGATAATAATGGAGAAATAGATGAAGTAACTCGACCAAATATAAGAAAGTAAACGTTCACAATCCAGTTACTTGTATAACTAAAAAGTCATCAAACCAAATAAAGTGCACAATGCAACACAAGTAAGAGAGTTATTACAGACCAATAATGAAAATACTTAATCGGATCCTAAAGAAGGAGCATGAATGGTAGGATCAAGATTATGCATTCCTTTGTTCAAGTGCCTAAGATACTTGCGCATATATTTAAATTGAAGATCATGAGCAATATTCATATTCTCTACCTTCTCTTCTAAGGCATGAAGATGAGCATCAAAATCAGAAGGCTCAAAATCAGGATCATTTTTAGAATCAGAATCAAGTTCATTGAAAATATCATCTATATCCACATCTTAGGAGGAAGATCACCAGCTTCTTCATCCCTAGCCTCAGCTCTACCAACATCCACTTGGCCATGGGCCAATCCCAATTTCATTTTGTTAATATTTGAATTGTTAAAAATAAGACGATGTATGGGGGCTTCTCCAACAGGCATAGCCACGAGCATGTGAGTAGCTAAAACAGTCAAGAGATAAGCAAAATGAATATCACTATGACCTGGATAGAGACGAGAATGAATAATGGAATGACAGATCAAGGAAGGAAGGCAAATTTTAGAACCAGAAATGACAGAGTGCAAAACACGAACCATAAAGGCAGTTAATTCAGTATTATTACCAGAATGAGGATACAGGTTAGACGTAAAAATCCTGTGAAGTACCCTGTATTTAGGTAACAAGTACTTTGCGGGGAGCGCATTTCCTTTATGAGTCCATTACACATTCATATTACACAAATCTCTGGTTAGCATATGTTTTTTCAGATTCTGAGGGTTTCTCAGCTAAAGTATGAATGGAATACCCTCCTCATTAATAGGTACATCCATTAACCCTGTAATTAGATGGCGGTCAATTTCAAATAGACATTCTCTAGTATCAATTTTAAAAGTTAAATCCTCAAAAGAGAATACTGAGATACATGCAAACATGGCCTGTGCAATAGATTGGTATGCAGGCTCACCCCAATGTAAAATATTATCCCATCCTACAGCTTGGAGTATAGGTAGAATACCAAAAGGAGCAATATGTTCAATACAAACAGATCGTTCAACAATGACATTGCGCATACGCAAATCCCGTACATTGGAGGGATCATCCTCAGGTGAACGAAGATGGCGCCTAGCAAGAGGAGATGATTTAGAAGAAGATGGACCACGAGAAGTTTTTTTTCCCTCTAGTATCCATAATCAGAATGAAAATCAAAAGATCTAGAAGAGACAAAAGATTTGAAAAATGGGTTTTGCTAGATTAGATTTTTCAATGAAAAAAACCCCAAAATCTCAAGGAATCTCAAAATAGATTACTCCAAGAGTGAAAATGAAGTAATAGAAACTAGAATCTATAAAAGAAACACAAAAGATGCACTAACCTTGAAGATCCAGGAAGGTGGGTACGACTAGTCATGCGTCGACTCGTTAGAGAAGAAAAAAGGAAATGAAGAAGATGAGATTTCTTCCAATTTTAAAAGATTCTAATGCGCTACACGACTGGTCGAGGACCGTTCTCGACCGGTCGTAGCACGACTGGTCGAGCACGTCCTCGACAGGTCGTGAAAACACAAAAACATGCATTTTCCATAAAAATTTGAAATTTAAATAAATAAATTATCAAATATATATACACTATGATACAAATATGTATGAATAATCAATTTAGAATGCTCATTCCGAGATCAAATTTTAATTTATTAAACCTACTTTTATTGAGCAGTTTACTGAAAATGTCGGCAAGTTGAGTCTTAGTCGGTATATATTCCAAGGATATTATTTTATCTTTCACTAATTCACGAATATAGTGATACTTAATGTCAATGTGCTTGGTACGTGAATGTTGGATTGAATTTTTTGATATATTTATAGCACTGAAATTATCACAATATAATATCATTGATTCCTGTACAATTCCATAATCACTTAACATACGTTTCATCTAAACAAGCCGAGTACATGCATTTCCTTTTGCGATGTATTCGGCTTCAGCAGTTGAGAGCGATATAGAACTTTTGCTTCTTGTTAAACCAATAAACCAAACAGTTTTCAATATAGAAACAACTACCACTGGTTGATTTTCTGTCATCAATATTTCCAGCCCAATCAGCATCGAATACCCAGCCAATTGAACACTAGTATCAAATGGATACCAGAGACCCATTTTAGCAGAACTTGCGACATATCACATAATTCGCTTAACAACAGACATATGTAACTCTTTAGGATCAGACTGATATCTAGCGCAAATCCCAACACTTAAAGCAATATCAGGTCTGCTAGCAGTTAAGTAAAGTAGACTGTTAATCATACTACGATATAATTTAGGATCTATATTTTTTCCTGTAGAGTCCTTTGAGAGTCTTAAAGTTGTACTCATAAGAGTATCAAAATTCTTACCATTCTCAAATCCAAACTTTTTGATTGAGTTTAGAGCATATTTTGTTTGAGAAATGAAAATGCCATCTGGTTGTTGTTTTACTTGCAACCTAAGGAAATAATTTAATTCCCCAACCATGCTCATTTTAAACTTAGATTTCATCAAATTGCAAACTCAACAGTCATGTTAGTACAAGTTGATCCATAAATAATATCATCAACATAGATCTGAACCATTAAGATTCATTGTTATGTTTCTTAACAAAAACGTCTTATCGACACTACCCATTTGAAAATTATGACTTAGTAAAAACTTAGTCAATTTTTCGTACCATGCTCTAGGAGTTTGTTTTAAACCATATAGAGCTTTTTTAAGATGATATATATGATCAGTAAACTTAGGGTCTTCAAACCCTGTAGGTTGTTCAACATACACTTCTTCATGTAGATCACCATTTAAAAAAGTACTATTTACATCCATTTGATAAATTTTAAACTTTCTAAAGTATGCAATGGATATAAAAAGTCTAATTGATTCAAGGCGAGCAACTGGAGCAAAGGTTTCATCGTAATCAATGCCTTCTATTTGAGTGTACCCTTGTACAACAAGTCTTGCCTTGTTTTGAATTATGTTCCCAAGTTCATCAAAATTATTTTTGAAAATCCACTTAGTTCCTATAATGTGTCCTAATTTGTGTCCATTGATCTTTGACCTTTTATTTCAGTGGATGCGGACCATTTTTGCATTGTCTTAACCATTCAGTTGCATGCTAAAGAACGGTTACGTTAAATCAACAAGGGTGAATCTAGGAATTGTCATCCTTAGTGATTGGGATCTACAATTCATTTGCCTGACCTTTGCAAACTTAATTAATAAATTTTCTTTATTAACTCTTTGACCAAGTTAATTAAAGAAAGTATTATAAAATTCTTAAAGTATAGATCTAATTATTTATCTAATGGTTAAAATATTCTTTTAAACCGCTGCAATCTTTCACCATTTAAAGATGGTCGGCAGGAGTATAACGACATTATGAATTTTGTGTTGAAATTCCTGCCCATCATTTCTAGATGGCTTATTATGACTCGAGATCCAACGTGTATCACTGTCTACTTAGGTCCACTTGTAAGGAAATCCGATGATAGGAGTAGTTCATGATGGCCTTGTGCATTGCCTTCAGCATAGATTCACAAACATATTAGTTGAATCTGACTCTCTTCTGGTGGTGAATTTCCTCTCGGGGTTATCGTGCCTGGGTTAGAAATGGAAGTATTGGGTAGACAGGATCAGGACCCTCAATATCTCTTGCCATGTAAAGTTTGTCCATATTTGTATAGAGGATAATAGGCCGGCGGATGCTTTGGCCAGAATGGGCAGCGAGAAGCAAGAGTCGACTCTGTTTTTAGCCCATGGTATCCTTCCGCCTAATGTCAAGGGCTTCCTTTTCCTTGATAGAGTGGGTTTAGGAGCCGTTAGGAGGGAGAATTAGGTGCAAATGCACCTTGTTTTGGTTGTTTCCCACAGCCCTATGTTAGTGTTTTCCTTTCTTTCTTACAATAGGCTCCCCTTCATTTGTTAGGGAGAGCCCGAACCTAGGATGTTGATCTTCTAGCTCTGTATATCCTCTTGGTTTTTGTTGAAATGAATGTATCCTTAAAAAAAAAAAAAAAAAAGAGGAAGCTATCCATGTTTGACTAAGGGAAGAGTCTGGAGGGATTGTGAGAAAGATAACCGTCTTTCTTAAGTGATTAAAACCTTAAATTTAGAAGGTATTTTTTTAAAATATATAATAAAAAATCAAAATTTTATTAATCAATAATTGTCTAATAATTTGTATGTCTCAATTACACCATTAATAAAGAAAAATAATAATAATAACTAAAATTGGTAACTACAAAAAAAAAAAATAATAATAATAATAATTCTAATTCTAATAAAAGTCTTGATCCTAGTAAAATTCTTCTAAAGCCTAATTTCTAAAAATAAAAATTTCAAATAAACTTTTGCTAGAAGAGTTCCAGCATGATTACAAGTTATTTCTAAAAAAGAAAAAAAGAAAAAAAATCTTAAAGTATATATATATATAACCAAAAATTAGAATTAATAAAAATAGCAATTTTTCCTAAATTTTCATTTTTGAGCTAAAAGTGTACGTCTTCTACAAAACGTATAGACGCAACCCACCTTGATAGGTTGTGTGCCCCATAACGATACCGGGATATAAAAAATTATTGCTAATTTACTATTTGCCTTCCTTTGGTCCAACCATGTTATGAAGTATGAATATATCTATGCCACGTCCTACATCAGATCCCTTCACTTGGAAAAAAAACTCATCCTCGAGTTTCATAATTGACTTTTCTCATGATACCCAAATAATTTTATGGTGCTGATATTTATTAGCCTTTTCCTTGTATTTTCCATTAGGCTCTTGTGTTGACACAATGCATATACTCATTCTCTCATTGTCTTAACCCGCATGAATCAGTTCTTTCACTTGTACCTGTAAGATCTCACACTTTTTCTGATTATGTGGAAAATTAGACATACTTGCCCTTGAGACAAGATCAATGTGGTTTTGTATATCTCGTATGGGAGGTAACTCAAGAAGTTTATCGGACACAATTTCCATGAACTCTTACAACATTGGTTTTAAATCCTTTAGGATGTTCACGGGCTCCACATTTTTTTCCTTTTCAACTAATGCATCTACATCTATGTCTCCTTGAATTGTTTGACAGAATCCAGTTTCTTTACAAGAGACCATCCATCCACTTTAGAAGTTTTGGATTGGTTCATTATTGCCATAGGGACTAGGATAATCTTTCTCTGTCTTTAATCAATATAAATATATTCTCCTGGCCTTTATGTGTAGCATTAACATTATATTATCATGGTCGGCCAAGTAATATGGGGTAAGTTTCCATGTCGAGTATGTCATACATTAATTTGTCCTTATAATATTTACCAATGAAAAATGATATATGATATCGTTTAGTTACCTTTGATTTATTGGCATCCTTGATTCATCTTATCATGTATGAAGATAGGTGCTTTTCTATTCTCTGTTGAAGCTTTTTAACCATTATTTTTTACACGAAATTCTCGTTACTCCTGACATTGATGATCATATTACATACTTTTTAGTTTATAATGCACCTTATTTGAAAGATGTTGTGCTGATATAAATCTATTTTTACCTTTTACTGCGGTATACTATAGTTGCTTGTTTTAGTGATGCCCACAGTTTGAATAGGTAGTGGCAATCCATCACGAATTTTGTGCTGAATCCTGAGCTGTTAAGATCTTCTTAGTTATCGATTTGGAGCTTTTGTAGATGTTCTTGGCCCAATTAATTAATCCTTTTGGTTTGTATAGTTGTTGGTGGGCCTATTAATCTATAGGCCCAATAAGGTAATGCAATTTGATAGGTTGGACCTGTTTCAATTTGTGATGTCCACCCGAATGCTTATAAAGTCATTTATGCTGATTTAACAAAGTTACCAATGCTATGCTCCTACTTTTTTAGAAAAAAAAAATCATTTCATGTATACAATTCAATATGTTGGGCCCACCTTCCCTTTGTCCTCAATGTGAACCGTCCATCATGTGGGGGCCTACCTTTGATATCAACCATCCACCTTACAAGGCCCACATAAGATGTGAGCTATCCATCATGTAGGGCCTTCTTGGATTTGGGTTGTCAACCATGTTGGACATTGGATCATGTGGATTGTCTACCATGTGAGGCTACCTCTAATGTGGACCATCCATCTCGTGGAACACTACTTCGTAACGGGCCTCCATCATGCAAGGTCCACCTTGGGCAGGCCATTCATCCTAAGAGGTCGACCTTTGAGGTGGAGCATCCATTACATGGGGCTCAACCTGATGTTGGTCATCCACATGGGGAGCCCATCATCACTGTTAATTATCTATCATATGGGGTCCACCTTCAATGTCGATTGCCCATCATGGCCACCTTTGATGAGGACTATCCATTTCTTAGACCAACATTTAAAGTGGGTCGTCCATCATGCGGTGGCCCAACTTGGATCACTACAAGAAACAACGTTTATACCGACGAACTTTTTGCCACCGAAAAAAATTTCGTCTGTAAAACTACACTTTTACCGACGAAATTTCTTTTCGTTGGTAATAATATTTTTACCGACAAAATTTTCGGCGGTAAAACAATTATACTTTTTAAGAACGAAAATTTTCGCGCTATTTTGAAAAGTTCGTCGTAAGGGTTTTACCGACGAAAATTTTCATTGGTAAGAATCACAAAATCACTTTTACCGACGATAATTTTCATCGGTAAAAAAAAAATATTATTTTTAAGGTAGAAAATTTTTGCGCAATTTTGAAAACTTCGCGGTAAGACTTTTACAGACGAAAATTTTCATTGGGAAAAAGCACAAAACCATTTTTACCGACGAAAATTTTCGTCGGTAAAAGTATTATACGTTTCACTTAGAAAATTTTAGCCCTGAGTTTTATCGACGAACTAAAACCGTCGGGAATAATGTTTGTACCGATGAAAATTTTCGTTGGTAAAAGATTATACGTTTAGAAAATTTTGGCCCTGAGTTTTACCGACGAACTGAAACCGTCGGGAATGATGTTTTTACGGACGAAACCTTTCGTCGGTACAAGTATTATACTTCTCACTTAGAAAATTTTGGCCCCGAGTTTTACCGATGAACTAAAACCGTCGGGAATAATGTTTTAACCAACGAACAAATTCGTCCGTGTAAAATTTTGGCCCTGAGTTTTACCGACAAACTAAAACCGTCGTGAATAATGTTTTCTAAGTTGAAAATATGACATTTTTACCGAAGAAAATGCTCGTCGCTAAAACACCATAAAACAACTTTTACCGAAGAAAATTTTCGTCGGTAAAACTGTCATATTTTTCACTTCAAAAATTTTCGCAATGAGCTTTACCGACGAATTAAAATCGTCGGTAATAATGTAATATTTTCAAGGCGGAAAATTTTGGCACGAAGTTTTACCGACAAAAATGTTCGTTGATAAAAACCATAAAACTACTTTTATCGACGAAAATTTTCGTCGGTAAAACTATCATATTTTCAACTTAGAAATTTTTTGCGATGAGTTTTACCGAGGAACTAAAACCATCGGGAATAATGTTTTTTTTTTTTTCAGGTAAAAAATTTTGGCCTCGAGTTTTACCGACGAATCGTTTCGTCGGTAAAAATGCAATAAACTACTTTTACCAATGAAAACTTTCATCGGTAATAATGTTTTATTTTTAAGTTAGAAAATTTTAGCGTCGAGTTTTACCGACGGACTCAAACCGTTGGGAATTAAATTTTTACCAACAAAAATTTTCGTCAGTAAAAGTGATATTCTTTTCAAATAACAATTTTGGCCCTGAGTTTTACTGATGAACTGTTTCGTCGGTAAAAATGCAATAAACCACTTTTCCTAAAGAAAATTTTCGTCAATAAAAATGTTGTATTTTCATGTTAGAAATTTTTCGTGCTATGTTGGAAAATTTGGCGGTAAGACTTTTCTCGACAACTGAAAACCACCGTTAAAATTGCTTTTATTAACGAAAAGTTTCGTCGGTAAAAATGTTTTAATTTTTAAGGTAGCACATTTCCGCGCTGTCTTGGAAAATTTGGGGTAATTTTCGTCGATAAGTATTTTTTCCTGAAACTTTTTACCGACAATTGAAAACCGTCGGTAAAAATGTGTGTGTGTGTGTGTGTGTGTGTGTGTGTGTGTGTGTGTGTGTGTGTGTGTGTATATAAAAATATAATTAAAAGGTACTATTTAAATGATTTGTAATATCACATGAAGAAGAATATTGAGAAGTTTAGAAATTTTTACATTGTTTGAGAAAATTTTTGAGAACAAAATGATGCTTTTGAAGAAAAAAATCTGCAATTTGAAATTTTTGAGAAAAAAATTAAAATATAAGAAAATTTTTGAGATTTTGAAAATAAAAATTCAGAATTTGTATTTTAAAATTTTTTTGAAGTATTTTATAATAAAAATGATATTTTGTTAAAAGAGCAAAAAGATATACATTTTGAAAAAAAAATGTTATTTTTAAATGGAAATTGAAATTTATCTCTGAAAAATAAAATTACTAAATTATTAGGCACATCCACTAATTGAACCTTTAATTATTTTTAGACAATCTAATCAGTTCAGATTGAAGAGTACATAACTTCAGATGTTTAAATCAAATTTCACTGAAATTGTTGATCAATCTTGTATGCCCAATATCTTTCTCATATGTAGCCTGATTGAGGCGAGTAACTAGTCAAATTGAGAGTATTGATTAGTAAAATAGACTGAATGGACCAGACATGTAAAATGGGCCAAATATTTTGGTCAAAATTGTGACCTAACTTACTGACCTCCTGAGAACCTAAGAATTGATGTTAGTAAGTTTTGTAGGCTCTGTCATGATGTGTGTCAAACATCAACACCGTGGATTTGATGTGTCCCCTTTAGGTTATGAGATATCTCAAAAATCATTTATACACGAAACTCAAGTGGGCCAGACCATCTAAAACTATGTGAAGACATCCTAAAAAATATAAAAGCACTTGGTGGGGCTCACATGAGTTTTGGATTTGGTTGAAACTTGGTCTGACCCCTCATCCAATTGGGACACACATAATGAGTGGGTTGGATATGTGAATCACATTTAGGCAGGCCCAATATATGATTATGAATGTTTTAAGGAAACCCTTCTCCACTATATTTAGGTGAGTTACTCGTTACCCTTACTAGAGTAAACTCTGTGGGGTCCACTGTTATTTATTTATTTTATCTACTCCATTCATCCATGTTAACAGATAATTTGAGGTCTCAAGAATAAAAAGGAAGCATATCCAAAGCTCAAGTGAACCACACCACAGGAAATAGTGTGATTGAACCTCCACCATTTAAAATTTCTTGGAGGCTATATAAGTTTTGGATCAAGATGATTTTTGTGTTTTCTATTCATTCATATATTTTTTATATTATGAACAATCTTTAACCATTTTTGGACAATCTGATCAGTCCAGATTGAAGAGTAAATAACTTCAGATGTTTAAATCAAAATTCACACAAATTATTGATCGATCTTGTTAGCCCAATATCTTTCTCATATGTAGCATAATTGGGGTGAGTAACTAGTCATATTGAGGGTAATGATCAGTAAAATAGAGTGAATGGACCAGACATGTAAAATGGGTCAAATATTCTGGTCAAAATTGTGACCCAACTTATTGACACCCTGAGAACCTAAGAATTAATGTTAGTAAGTTTTGTGGGGCCCATCATGATGTGTGTAGAACAACAACACCGTGCATTTGATGTGTCCCCTTTAGCTTATGAGATATCTCAAAAATCATTGATGTTTTATTTAAACCAACATGATTTAAATGATTTTTAAACTCGCAAGTATACGAATCAGATGTAGATATGGTACGTATTACGAGATCGTTCCCACGAGGACTAATCGTCACAATTCAAATCTATGACTCTCCTTAACTAATCCAACAAATAATGGAATGAACTACTAAGCACAATTCTAAAAAAAAAAACAATTAAGAACAGGGAAGAAAATTTAATCAGAGAAAGAGCACTAGGACTTTCGAATCCACCCCTAATTATCCTAACCCTTGTTTTGTCTGTTGATTCACCTTGATCTAGATTGATACCACTTATATAGAGAAAGCACAATCTGTGTCCTTAATTTGGCATACAGAATGTCTAATTCTTTTAAGCAATGCCATGAATAACACATTTTATGTCCTTGGCCGGGCACATGGAATGTACAGTTCATTAAAGCACCCTGTTTCTTCCTCTATAAGAAACCTGTTCTTGATCAGACCCAAGCACCTATAATAAGCATCCATACAACATCCATATATATACTTTAGTCAAGTTCATAGATGGAGAAATATAGACTTTAAACCCATCAAACCCACTTAGAGAAAGAAACAAATTAATTAATATTCAAAGTAAATCAACCAATACAAGAGCTAATCAAATTAGGGGCTTCATCTCAGTCCTAGCTGAGAGATTAGTGACCCATAAAATCCATAAAAAATATTAAACAAAATTCAGAAAAGAACGTCAAACCAAACAATCTCTCTCTCTCTTCTTTCTTCTCTTTCTTCTCTCCCTTGCTCTGGATCTCGAATTCCCTGGTTCTGAATGCCTTTCTCACGTCCAAAACTCCCCTTTTATAGCTGCTGGATGGCTGGGGTCGGTGGCAGAGTCGTAGAGGGACTCGGAGCACCAATTTTCGCAGCCGTGATCGGTGGGTCCCACAGAGGTGTTTTCTGGAAAATTCACCCAGTCCATTGGATTCAGGACGAAATTTCAGTTAAGAATGGGTGGTTTTGAATGTCCATTTACACGGCCCAGAGAAGAAAATACAAAAAAGATCAGTTTTGAACGTCGCCAGGTCGCCTGTTTGTGGCCTCTGTATCACGCACGTGTGTACGTATGAGAGTGAAATATCAGCATGGTTTTGTAGTATTCATGGCCCTCTACACGATGGATGGATCAGATCTTCCGTACAGTTGACGGGTGGGGCCCACTGTCTTCCGCAAAACAGCCAGCGGCCAGGTTACATGGACGCGAATCTCCTTCCGCTGACAATGGTGGGGCCCATTCCTTTGATCAAATGGCAAATCCACTCCGTCCACTGCATAGAGGAGGAAAAACCGGTTGGGAATGCAGATATCGGCCTTTTTTTGATGAGGTCCAACTGACTTTCTGCCCAACTGTTCGTTTGGTGTTTGAACTGTTGGAACACCATCTTTCGCTCCAATCTAAGATTCTGCCATCTAGGCAGTGGTAATGGATGCCCAAGGAAGCGGATGGACGGTCCGGATCACTCATTTGGGTGATGTGTGGGGCCCACAACCGAAGACCGCAGTCGGTTCCGCGGACGTTGCAACGGCGAGAGCCGTTTTTTACGAAGAAACACGGGTCAGCGGTTCGCTGAGCCGGGGTGGCTTGCGGTGCGCGGCTAGCGTACATACGCACTGTGTACACACTGCATACACAGGGCTCAATGTAATGTTTTTGAGAAATCTGCACCGTCCATCCTTTTTCTCATATTATTTCCACCGTCAGGACCAAAATTGATGTATATCCAGATATCCAGCGGGCCCCACTTAATGAATTAAGGGGCTGATCTGGCCGTTAGACCACTTCCCGAGATCCTCAATGGCTGAAATTTAATATGTACGGTTAATTTATGGCCCCCATCATATGTATGAAGTTTCGAGTTGATCGGATGGCGGGAAACATGTGATCTTACATTCCGGACCCTTTTCGGGCCCCTTTGTCGTGCTTTCCTCAGATCCCAAGCATGTAAAATCTTCACTATTGGTTTTCTGGAGTCCATCCCGTGCTCTGGTAATTTTGGAGCACCAAAACCATGTCTTTAACATCAATTTCCAATTAACACTCCTGATTTCATCCTGTAATAAAAACACGATTAAAACACTCCATTAAACCTTATCATGTACGTAAAATTAGGCAATTACTGGGGTTTGAGATGCAATATTCGACCCTGATCACAACCCCCAACCAGCATTTTGCTAGTCCCGAGCAAAACATGCGAAAAAAAAATAATTCCTGTAAACTCAAGTGACTTATGAACAGATAGCTGAGATGTGAAAATTCTAAGATTCATGATTGGTGTGTGGAATTTTTTTTTCTTGGAATCAAGCTTACAGTAAACTTCATAATCAATTTCAAAATATTAATCCATCAATTAGAACATTTCTAAACATTGAGTTCCACAGGTGTATAGTATCATCTTAGCTTAAAATCAGTAAAAGATCCAATTGTCATATCGTTGGTAATTCGTGACCATCAAGCTTGAAACCAACACTTATCTCACAGATTAACTTTTAATTTTACCAGCCTTTGATTTTCTTTATGAGCAGTAATGCAAATGAGGGGAATCAAATTCTCACCTATAGGGAGCAAACCTATGGCGAAAAACTTGTCGCCTAACTTTTTTTTTTTTTTTTCATATGTCAACTATGGAGAATCAAATCTACACCTATAGGAGCAAACCTATGGTGAAGATTTAGCTTTTTTAATTCTTCTTTTTACCAAGTTAATCATTCAGTTATCGAACCAACACTTAATGTGTAAGCGAGATGTGATATGTGAAATCATGGCTCAATCAATGTTTACAACTTCTAATCATGGATTAACAATTCAAAATTGACTGTAAAATCAAGCAGATGGCCGAATCCAAGAGTCATAAGTTACCAACATCACGTATCTTATAATGTTAAAATCACAACTATCCTTCAAAATCACTTTGAATTCAATAGAAATTCCATAAAAAATTTTAAAATTTTCACAAATTTTGCTCAAGACCAAGAAAATACTGATTAGGTAACCTAATCTCCCACCCCCAACCTAAAATCTACATTGTCCTCAATGTAAAAGAAATAAGCAAGCAATGCACATGGGACAACGAGAATAAACGAGGAATGAGGGAAAGATAGTACCTGGATGGAGAATCAAGAGGCTTCCTCAAAAAATTTCAACGTAAAAGCGAGTTAGCACAAGAGAGAAATCAACAGAAGCAAAAATAACAAAAAGAAAAATAAAAAAGAAGATCCTACCTATACCACTTTCGCAGGTGCTCTCGATTGCATTTAGCGCATGCAACAAGCCTTTAAACCCCTAGGTTACCCCTAGTGGACGAGTTGTAGTCTCGTGAGGGTTTGCAGTAATGTTACCCACAAACATTGAACTAACTAACTAAGAAAAGTAAATGGAATGAAAAGCTGAGTTGCCTCCCAGGAGCACTAAGTTTAACGTCTTCAGCCAGACAAGAACGGACCATGAATGAAATAATCTTTATAACCAGGGTCCGCCAAAGAAATTACCTTAATACCTTAATTAACCGATCCCAGATAAGTGATGAGAGTTCCCATGAGCTGTGCTATCTGTAATGAGGTAACTGACACTGTCGTCAAATAATTTAAGGATTTCTGCTCGCACGACTTCTTCCATGTTAGGATCACGCTTCCTTTGCATGTCATGCGATATTTCCACAGCATGATCCTTACATACAGTGGGACATACTCCATGTATTTTTGCTATCTTCCGTTCAATTGCTGCCTTATATGCTCTAAGAACATTAAGCAGTCTGCTCGCCTTTATCTCCTTAGAGTCCGAAACTGTGCTGTCAGGAGGCGTCTCAGAGGGATGAAGAGGTTCCACTTTCGCTTTCCATTTTTCAGTCTCCAAGATAGGAGTAGAGTCAAGCAGTGCATTGACTTCATGGATGGGACTATCAATGTCAAAATCCATGCCAGATTGTGCCAAGCAGGTTTCAAGAGGATCTTCAAAAGATTTACGGAAGGAGTCCTGCACTAGGCTCTCGATCATGTCCACTTCAGATATGTCATCCAGATCTGCGGATTGTTGTCCTGCATTAAAAACATTGAGTTTAATATTCATGTTACCAAAGGACAATTTCATAACTCCATTCCGGCAATTTATAATAGCATTAGATGTGACCAAAAATGGACGACCCAAGATGACTGGGATCTGACTATGAAGATTCAGACGGTGAGTATCAATAACTATGAAATCCATTGGAAAATAAAATTTATCAACCTGGATTAACACATCTTCAATAACACCCCGGGGCACCTTGACAGATCTATCAGCCAGTTGTAATGTTACCTTAGTCGGTTTCAACTCACCAAGTCCTAACTGCTCATAAACCGAATAAGGTAACAAATTGACGCTTGCCCCTAAATCAAGCAATGCCTTCCCAATCTTATGATCTCCTATGCCGCAAGAAATGGTGGGAACTCCTGGATCCCTAAATTTAGGAGGAGTGTTATGTTGAATCATGGAGCTGAGCTGCTCTGCAGATGAAGACCTTCTTATAAACATTCTGCTTACGCTTTTGAGTGCATAAATCTTTCAGAAACTTAGCGTAAGCAGGGACTTGTTTGATAGCGTCAAGCAACGGGATGTTGACTTGCACTTTTTGAAACACATCCAAGATTTCATCAAAATTATTTCTTTTCTGTATTGGTACCAGACGTTGAGGAAAGGGTGCTTTGGGCACGTAAGTTGGCACATTAGTGGCTATTGGAGAGTCAGAGAGCTTTTGAACTTTGGATGCATTTGTGTGACTCTCTGCTTCATCTTGATCTTTTGTTTTAGAATTTGATTCATCCCCAGGCATCTCTATTCTGTTATCAATCTGCTTGCCTGACCTAAGGGTAGTGATCGATTTGGCATGTTCATGATATTGGCCTTGGTTAGAATTAGAGTCAATCTCATACTGTCCCTTTGGGTTAGCCTCAGGTTGGCTAGGGAACTTGCCCTTCTCTCTCTCACTCAATGTGGCAGCTAGTTGACCCATTTGTATTTCCAGCTTGGCAATGGATTGTGCATTTGCATGTAAGCTTTCTGGTTAGCTTGAAGGTTTGTTGGGTATCTTTTTGGAATTGGAGAGAACTCTGCATGAAAAGATGGAGTGTATCCTCAAGAGATGGTTTCCTTGATTGTGTAGGCAGTTGTTGATATTGCAGAAACTGTTGAAGTTGCTGACTGCCAACTTGGAGGTGCGGTTGCATGGGAGGATTTCCAGATGGTCCTCCTTGTTGTGGTCCTTTTGCCCAAGAAAAATTTGGATGTCTAGCCCACCCTGGGTTGTATGTGTTCGAGTAAGGATCATTCCCAGGTTTTTGAAAAGTGTTCATAGCATGAACTTGTTCAGAGAGAAGTTCTGGGGATGCTGCACCAGATGGACAAGACTGCATAGGATGGGCAGGACTAGAACATGTGGCACATGCCTCCACTTGAGCTGTTTGTGGAGGTCCATTATTTAATACCAGAGCATCAACTTTCTTTGTCAGGTTATCAAGTTTGGCGCACAGCTCTGGCACGACTCCTATCTCATATATACCACCTCTCTTTTGTGGTTGGGGACTTCTGTCACCTCTATTTGAATAGTCCCATTGCTGGGAATTTTCGCACAAGGTTTCAAAGAAGTTCCACGCTTCGACTTCACTTTTGGTCATGAATGACCCTCCACTGGTGGCATCAACCATACGACGGTTCTGGGGTGTCAGACCGTCATAGAAGTATTGAACTTGTTGCCACTTCTCAAAACCATGGTGAGGACATTTAAGAAGCAAGTCCTTCCATCTTTCCCAACATTCATGAAAGTGCTCGCCCTCTTTTTGTGTGAAGTTAGTAATTTCTCTACGGAGGGCATTGGTTTTGTGAACGGGGAAGAACTTGTTTAAGAACTTCTTAGACAGTTGGTCCCATGTACTGATAGATCCAACTTCTAGAGAATTCAACCATGCTTTCGCCTTATCCTTCAAAGAAAAAGGAAACAGACGTAGGTGGATCGAATCGTCTGAGAAGTTTTGGAACTTAAAAGTGGAGTAAATGTCTAAGAATTCTTTCACATGATGATATGGGTCCTCCTTGTCCAATCCATAAAAGGATGGCAACAATTGTACGACTCCAGGTTTCAGTTCAAAGTGTGCTGCCGTAGTGGTTGGCAACACTATGCATGAAGGCGCATTAAATTGGACAGGAGCTGAATAATCTTTGAGAGCCTTAACTTCAATCTCATTCGCCATTTCAACAGAATTTTAATTTTCTCAATCTTTCACGCAGTGTTCTTTCTATTTCAGGATCAAACGGTGCTAGTTCTATATTCAGAGATCTACGTCCTAGCATAAACTATGTTATTGTAATGTAAGAAAGAAAACTAAACTAAGAAGCAACCTAAGAGAAATAAAACTAGACCTAAAACTATGAGATTTTAAATGGGAAGAAAGAACTCGGAAAAGGAGATGAATGATGTCAGAAAATTTAAGATGTTCCTCCTTCACTTAGTAGCTTCCTTCCTCAATTCCTGTAAACAAAAAAAAAAAAAACCAAATTAGGTTTCCTAAAATAATGATAGAAAAAATCTTAAGCAACGGTTAATTTTTAAAAATAAAAATAAATAAAAACTTTAACCTAAGTTAGTAAAATCCTAAGACTATGAATTATGATAAGAGAGAATCCTAAATTCAAATTGGAGAACGAGTCCAAAACTGCGCCTTAAAAACTTGATGTTTTATTTAAACCAACATGATTTAAATGATTTTTAAACTCGCAAGTATACGAATCAGATGTAGATATGGTACGTATTACGAGATCGTTCCCACGAGGACTAATCGTCACAATTCAAATCTATGACTCTCCTTAACTAATCCAACAAATAATGGAATGAACTACTAAGCACAATTCTAAAAAAAAAAAAAAACAATTAAGAACAGGGAAGAAAATTTAATCAGAGAAAGAGCACTAGGACTTTCGAATCCACCCCTAATTATCCTAACCCTTGTTTTGTCTGTTGATTCACCTTGATCTAGATTGATACCACTTATATAGAGAAAGCACAATCTGTGTCCTTAATCGGGCATACAAAATGTCTAATTCTTTTAAGCAATGCCATGAACAACACATTCCATGTCCTTGGTTGGGCACATGGAATGTACAGTTCATTAAAGCACCCTGTTTCTTCCTCTATAGGAAACCTGTTCTTGATCAGACCCAAGCACCTATAATAAGCATCCATACAACATCCATATATATACTTTAGTCAAGTTCATAGATGGAGAAATATAGAATTTAAACCCATCAAACCCACTTAGAGAAAGAAACAAATTAATTAATATTCAAAGTAAATCAACCAATACAAGAGCTAATCAAATTAGGGGCTTCATCTCAGCCCTAGCTGAGAGATTAGTGACCCATAAAATCCATAAAAAATATTAAACAAAATTCAGAAAAGAACGTCAAACCAAACAATCTCTCTCTCTTCTTTCTTCTCTTTCTTCTCTCCCTTGCTCTGGATCTCGAATTCTCTGGTTCTGAATGCCTTTCCCACGTCCAAAACTCCCCTTTTATAGCTGCTGGATGGCTGGGGTCGGTGGCAGAGTTGTAGAGGGACTCGGAGCACCAATTTTCGCAGCAGTGAACGGTGGGCCCCACAAAGGTGTTTTCTGGAAAATCCACCTCATCCATTGGATTCAGGACGAAATTTCAGTCAAGAATGAGTGGTTTTGAATGTCCATTTACACGGCCCAGAGAAGAAAATACAAAAAGATCAGTTTTGAAGTCGCCGGGTCGCCTGTTTGTGGCCTCTATATCACGCACGTGTGTACGTATGGGAGTGAAATATCAACATGGTTTTGTAGTATTCATGGCCCTCTACACGATGGACGAATCAGATCTTCCGTACGGTTGACGGGTGGGGCCCACTGTCTTCCGCAAAAATGGCCAGCGGCCAGGTTATGCGGACGCGAATCTCGTTCCGCTGACAATGGTGGGGCCCATTCCTTTGATCAAATGGCAAATCCACTCCATCCACTGCATAGAGGAGGAAAAACCGGTTGGGAATGCAGATATCGGCCTTTTTTTATGAGGTCCACCTGACTTTCTGCCCGACCGTTCGTTTGGTGTTTGAACGGTTGGAACACCATCTTCCGCTCCAATCTAAGATTCTGCCATCTAGGCAGTGGTAATGGATGCCCCAGGAAGCGGATGGACGGTCCGGATCACTCATTTGGGCGATGTGTGGGGCCCACAACCGAAGACTGCAATCGGTTCCGCGGACGCTGCAACGGCGAGAGCCGTTTTTTACGAAGAAGCACGGGTCAGCGGTTCGCTGAGCCGGGGTGGCTTGCGGTGCGCGGTTAGCGTACGTACGCACTGTGTACACACTGCATACACAGGGCTCAATGTAATGTTTTTGAGAAATATGCACCGTCCATCCTTTTTCTCATATTATTTCCCCCGTCAGGACCAAAATTGATGTATATCCAGATATCCAGCGGGCCCCACTTAATAAATTAAGGGGCTGATCTGGCCGTTAGACCACTTCCTGAGATCCTCAATGGCTAAAATTTAATATGTACGGTTAATTTATGGCCCCCATCATATGTATGAAGTTTCGAGTTGATCGGATGGCGGGAAATATGTAATCTTGCATTCGGGACCGTTTTCGGGCCCCTTTGTCGTGCTTTCCTCAAATCCTAGGCGTGTAAAATCTTCACTATTGGTTTTCTGGAGTCCATCCCATGCTCTGGTAATTTTCGAGCGCCAAAACCATGTCTTTAACATCAATTTCCAATTAACACTCCTGATTTCATCCTGTAATAAAAACACGATTAAAACACTCCATTAAACCTTATCATGTACGTAAAATTAGGCAATTACTGGGGTCTGAGATGCAATATTCAACCCTGATCAATCATCCATATACGAAACTCAGGTGGGCCAAACTAGGGGTGCACACGGGTCGGTTTGTTCCGGTTCTGGGGTGAAACCGGAACCAAACCATTCCTAACGGTTCTGGGATATTTGGAACCGGAACCGGACCATTAACACCCTAGAACCAAACCGGAATCGAACCATTATAACCGGTTCGGTTCCACGGTTCTGAGCTTTTTATAATCTAATCCAATTGCATGTTTAATTTTATTATCTAGCTCATGTCCATCCATGTCGTGGTCCATTTGATGAATGGTTTAGATATTATATAAGGTGTGCATTATGAAAATAATTAAATGGTGCATTATAAACCATAAATCATGAGTTAAATATGGAAACAATCAAAGGGTTCTTGGTTCGGTTCCAAGTTCGGTTCTAAGTTCGGTTCCATGGTTCAGTTCTACGGATCGGATCCACGGTTTGGTTCTACGGATTGGTTCACGGTTCGGATCGGTTCTACATACCCCCAAACCGAGAACCGAACCGATGTAACCGGTTCTTTGATTTTGAAACCGGAACTGGTGCACTTTAGAACCAGACCAAATCGGACAGTTTGGTCGGTTCCGGTCCGGTTCCACGGTTCTTCCAGTTCAATATGCACCCCTAGGCCAAACCATCTAAAACTATGTGAAGACATTTATATATATATATATATATATATATATATATATATATATATATATATATATATATATATAAAAGCACATGGTGGGGGCACACATGAGTTTCGAATGGGGTTGAAACTGGGTCTAACCCCTCATCCAAGTGGGACACACATAATGAGTGGGTTAAATATGTGAATCACATTTAGGCAGTCCCAATATATGATTATGAAAGTTTTAAGGAAACCCCTCTCCACTATATTATGTGGTGTGGCCCACCCAAGTCATGGATTGACTTTATTTTTAAGCTCTTGGCCCACCCAAGTCATGGATTGACATTCTTCATACCATTCAACGCTTTTCTTGGGTCATTTTAAGATATTAACTAAAAAATGGGGTGGGTCCAATGCTTAAGTGGACTACAAAGTGGGGATCGAACATCAACCATTAAAAATAACATCTTAATCTAAAACTTTTGTGGGCCCCCAAGAACTTTTCAATGGTAGACTTCAATTCACGTTGTTTTAAGTGGTGTGGTCTACTTGAACTTTGAATATGATTATTTTTTGGTTTAAATCCCTAAAATTATATGATAAAACATATAAACGGAATTGATATAACGCATGAATGACGGTGGGCCCCACAGAGTTTACTCAGTACGTACACTAACGTACCAAGTTACTCAGTACACAGTCCGCTTCTGTCCAAGCGGCCCTATGCCTCTCTCTCTCTCTCTCTGTTTCTCATGCATCCTCTCCCTCCCTCTCTCAATCTCTCTCTTCTCTCTCTCTCTCTCTCTCTCTCTCTCTCTCTCTCTCTCTTTGATCTCTCCACCGTCCTCTCTCGGTCTCCCTCACATCCTCTCTCTCTCTCTCTCTCTCTCTCTCTCTCTCTCTCTCTCTCTCTCTCTCTCTCTCTCTCTCTCTCTCTCTATCTCCCCTCAGAGCTCGAAAACCGGATTGGAGATCCTACTCGTGATGTCTCATCTCAACGCTCTCAATCTGTCTCCTGAAAGCTCGAAAATCGGATTGGGGTTCCAACAATTATTTATTTATTTTATCCAATCCGTTCATCTATGTTAACAAATAATTTTAGGTCTAGAGAATAAAAAGGAAGCATATCCAAAGCTCAAGCGGACCACACCATAGGAAATAGTGTGGTTAAACCTCTACCATTGAAAAATTCTTGGAGGCCATAGAAGTTTTGGATCAAGTTGATGTTTTTGTTTTCTCTTCATCCATATCTATTTAATATTATGAATAGGTTGGGTGGAAAATAAACATTACTGTAGGCCCAAGGAAGGTATCAACGGTGGAAATCATTATTCCACACTATTTCGTGTGGCATGGTCCACTTGAGTTTTGGATTTACCGAAAATTCGGGATCAACCCACACTGTTCATCCATTTTTCAAGATCATTTTAGAGAACTATCCAAAAAAATGATTCATATCCAAAGATTAATTAAATGGAAGGGGAACAAATTGGTTACTCCCCCTGACACCATCTAATGGCTAGTGGTTGGTGCTCTGTGGGCCCCACCATGATGTATGTGTTTAATCTATATCGTCCATCTATTTTTAAAGATCATCTTATGGCATGAGATAAAAAATGAGGTAGATCCTAATATGAAATGGACCACATTACAGGAAACAGTGTTGAATGAGCGTCAACCATTTAAAACATTTTGAGGGCCATAAAAGTTTTGGAATAGCAGTGAAGACTGCTTTAGTTGAAGTACGAATAGGCTAATATGTCCTAGAGAGGGAAGGGGGGGGGGATAGGATTTTTTAAAGTTTTTATGGCTTATTTAAAATCCTATTACACTAATCCTAACAACGAGCACATATTAGGATTACTCAATAGCAACTCTACTAGCTTCCAAGCTCGGTAGGGGATCCAATCATAAACTATTTATGAAATAAACAATATGCAAACTAGTTTATGATGGATATGATTGTGTATGTGTGTGAGATGTGATCTCATATATTCAGATATGAAAATATTAAAGCAAATCACATAAACTAAAGAATAGAAATTTCTAACACAGTCATTTTTATAGTGGTTCTACTACTTGTCTACTCCACTCCCAGTAATCGCACTCAACTCTTGAGTGTATCAAATTTCACTAAGGAGGTTTCACAGTGGTTCACCTCAAACCTAGGGTTCTAAATCAGGTTCACCTTCAACCTTTATAACCTGCACCTAGACTGACTGTTTATGCTCCTGAGCAAGGGTCAACACATAACACCCAGTTTTAGGCACACTGGTTAAAGATCCACACAAGGAACCTCCGTTTATGCTCCCTGAGTAAGGATCAACACATAACACCTAGTTTTAGGCATACTGGCCAATGATCCACATAAGGAACCTAACTGTTTATGCTCTCCATAGAGCAAGGGTCAACACAATGCAGCCAACACATACAATCCCGCCGGAGGCCTCCTACGAGGGCTTATAAGGGTGAGAAACACCTACGACCCAATCCTAAAAAGGAATGATCACAAATGTCCTTTGGACTCTAATAACTTACAAATAAGTGGATGAGTCTCATTCAGCACATTAATGAAGATCTCCTCCTTCTTGATGAAGAATCTTCGGCTTCCTTGATCCGCAATGCAGATGATGTACCAATACGAGGCTTCAAGTTGGGTCAAGGATAAGACGGAATTCTACTCTATAAAATATTTTCCTATAAGGAAGATAGAGTGATTCCGATTATGCATTAAAGGCATCCCAGCTTAATGATTTTCCATTAAGGTAGTAGCTGGAGGATCCTTGAATGTGAAAGTTCATTCCCCAATCCACTCTATTGAATATCAATGATGAGGGTGGATTGGAGGATGAACTTCCCTGAGAGAAAAGGCTTTAGGTATATGATCTAAGATAAAACACTCAAAAACACTCTCTTCTTTCTCTACCGGCAACAATAAATAAGTCCTCTTTATATAGGCAAAAGGTTCCAACGGATATAAAATGGTCACATTTATGACAGAGTTTGATATTATCGAGCGGGTTCGATATCATTTAGCGTATACTCTCGATAGCATCGATGGTCCGCTCGATGACACAAACTCAAATGTCATACGCTTTTGAAACCTTTTATCAGTTAGTCGATGTCATCGGATTTTGAACTCCGATATTATTGATATTAGTGTCGATTCATTGACATTTAAAAATGAGAGAGACTTCACTTGAAATATTTCAGGTTTACAAGAATGATCGAGGGACCTTCGAGATCATCAAAATTTGACTGTCGATGATATCGATACTATGTCAAGGCATCGATAAATCCAACGGATTTCTCATTAAGCTTGTTGGACAGTTTATGTCCTTGTTCGATGCAATCGAAACAGCACTGATATCATCAATATTTGAATATCGATTCTATCGAGTGACCCTCGATCATAGATAAACAATCCTGAAATATTTTGCTGGAAAACTTCATGCCCATGACCGATATCATCGAGAGCCTTCCGATATCATTGAGATTTGAATTTCAATGGTATCGAGGAGGCTTCGATATATCGATGCACATGATATTCTTAAGAAAAAATAGGGGCACCGAAGATCTGTCTGTCGATATTATCGAGTCACCTTTGATGGACTTAAGATTTGAATATCGATGATATCGATAGTATATCGATACATCGATAATTCCGTCCAGATGAGTATGTGGTTGGTAGACGTATTTTATCCTCATATCGATCATATTGTTTAGGTATTGAGGACATCGACAACGCATGTCGATAATATAGAACAGTATATCGATAAAATCGACAGAGCAAGAAAACTTAGAGATTTTCTGAATTTTGAAAAAGTTTTCTAACTTAAAAACCCAACGAGATTCTAACTTGTTTTAAGGGTTTTATTTATCTGGTGTTTTGGGACATGGGATGTGAGGCTTAGATTATCTGTGGCGAGCTTGCACACATCCGGTTGAGGTAAACACTTTGAATTGATCTTTCTATGAGGTTCTGCAATCTAGCTGACTCAACACTCACGCCAATTAACAAACCAGGGCACTTTCAAGTTTTAGATCGAGATGACTTTTGTTTTTCCCCTTCATCTAGGCCTGTATGACCTAATAAACAGATTGGATGTCAAATAAACAGTACAGTGGGCCTTACGAGGATTTTAATGATGGATAACCAATCACTATTGTTTTCATGTGGTGTGGTCCACTCGATATTTATATACCGCTCATTCCACCATGATGTATGTTTTATATCCACACCTTCCATCCACTTGGAGAGATCATTTTAGGGCAATATCTAAAGACCGAGTTAAATCCAAAGCTCCAATGGACCTCAGTGCAGAAAACAATGGGACAGTGACACCCACCATTAAAAACTTCTAAAGGCCACGAAAGTTTTATATCAAGATGATATTATCTAAAGGCCACAGAAGTTTTATATCAAAATGATATTTGTGTTTTCCCTTATTTCATGTACTTTTTAACTTTTGAACAGGTTGGATTTCAAATAATCATTACGATGGGCCTTAAAATAAGTTCAACGGTGGAATCACTCTCCCCGTTGTTTTCTGTGGTGGGCTCCACTACAGATTTATATCTACCTCATTCCTTGGCTCATGAATTAAAATGATATCTCAAAATGGATGGACGGCATGATATAATAAATACATCATAGTGGGGCCCACAGAAACTGGATGGACCGAGGGTCATTCTCGTCTGTCTGTACCTAAAAAAGTTATTTTCGTCTGAGAATATCCCAGCCAACAAGAAAACTCTCTCGCACTTCTCTGCCTGCCTCGCACCTTCTCTGTCTCTCTCACTGTCTCTCTCTTCCTCTCTCTGATCTCTCCACCCACCTCGAGCTCTCTCTCACATCCTCTCCCTCCTCTCTCTCTCTAAATCTCTCTTCCTCTCTCTCTGAACTCTCTCGGGCGGACTGTTGCCGAACGCCCTACCCACGCTGTGAGGGGTAGGGATTTGGGGACCGTAACGTCTCTCTCTCTCTCTCAATCTTAATATCGATTTAGGGATTTGGGGATATGGGGATTGATAATTGGTGTTTTGAGATTACATTTCCACACTGCATGTGTAGATCTTCTGGCACAAAAATCAGACAGTTCATGTCATCAGGAGCCCACAGTGGATGAAATAAACAGCCTGTTGCATGCATTCTTAGAGAATGTAGACCATCTTTCCCTAAGTGTCTCTTATGAAGGGCATACAAGCCATATAAACAAACGGGCCCACCATGAAGATCTGTACGTTAAGACAGAACATTGGCATCCATGGATTTCAATGGTGCAGTCTGCCTGATGAGTGGATGAGCCTGGTTTTTACACCAGGTGATCTTTCATTGTGGGCCCTGCCGTTTACATGGATGGCATGTTCTGTGTAAGTGGGAATGGCGAGACTGCAAGCTAAGTTAACATACACTCGCTGTAGGTGATAAATTCTCCTTAACTTTCCCTATTTTCCTTACATGTTGTTCTGGATAGAAAGAAATATTACTCAAAATCAAGATACAATAGAAAATTGAAGCAGATTTTAATACATTATGTCATATAAGAAGCTAAATGTTCCATCCAACCAATTCATTCATATAAGAAAATGAGCTATGCTATCCGTATGATTTACAGTGACAAAAATAATCCAAAAATAAAAGAAATAAAACCCATCAATCCTATCCATCTGTTGTTAAAACCCTCCAAAATTGCGCAATGCTGCTATCAAAACAACAGAAGTACAAGACCCAAGAGCATGTATGGCATGCAAATGTAGTGTGGATTCTGGATTGAGACAAACATGTTTTTACCTTAGGCTTTAGATTCAGTTATCATGCAAAGCCTTCATTAAATATAATTTGCTGAAACTTTGGCTTACCACCCTGCAAAATCCAACCCAAAAATAATAATGGTAGTGTTAAGGACGATAGAATTATAACATAAGAAATTAACTTTAGAGTTGACTGGTATAGTTTAAAATCCATACTGAAAGTTTTTTTTTTCCTTAACATTTTCTTCCCTTCATTTCTCTGATTTATGATCTATGTTTGTCTGTTTTGTGTTATTCGAAGAGTAAATACAAAAGAAGGAAGGACACTGAAGTGGCATATGTAGAAGGACAGAGAAGTTTACATTTTCTTCATTTTTCTTGTCACTTCTCTGATATTCCATTGTGTTAAAGAAGTCTTGTACTAAGAAAGATTTCATCCACAACTTAGAAAATTAAACAATATTTTTGTGAATTCAAATTCCTCATGTTTGAAGTAACCTTGGATTCAAGTATGGCTTAAACTGAAATTCCTTTAATGCAAAAGAGAAGAAGAAGAAGAAGAAGAAGAAGAAGAAGAAAAAGAAACTTTCTCTACATTCTTCATTTCATTTTTCTGATATTCAGTTGTAGTAAATTGAAATTCCTGTAGATTTGTAGACTTGATGCAAGGATCAGGCAGAACCTTGCTGCCATGCAGCAGTTGGAACATGAGCTTGGGGCCATGTCCTCCTTTGATTATAGGGAAGTTTTTATCAACTCAGTCTGGTCAAACTTTAGAACTAAAAGGCTAAATCTTTCCTTGAGTCTTAGTATCCAACATTAAAAACTACTGCATTAGTTGCATGTCTTTAAATCAAAGTTGTGTTTGGGCTGAATCATTTCATGCGTTCAAAATGTAGCGTCTTCCCTCCTCAGTCTACTTTTCCTCATCTTCTTACCTATTGGTGTCACTCCTTAGTTCCCCCAAATGCATTCATTTATATTTCTATACTTGTCTCGCCACTCATCAATCTCAACACCCTCATTTTAGCTGCACTCATCCCATGAACATTTTGTTCTTTGACAACCCAACATTGTCCCATGGAGCATAACTTGTCTCACATCTATCCTATAAAATCTCCCCTTCATTTTGATTGGTAATTGGTTATTCTGTGTGACTAATGAGTCGCATTTGCTTGTAGTTGGACTTGGAGAAAGGAATGATGGACTGCTTATATGCAAAATGTGAGTTTGCAATAAGCTTTATTACAATGCCTCGTTTCAATTGATGTTCTTTATTATCATTCCCATTATATTTCAATGGTGTTGTGAATGCAAATTTTCTCAATAGTTGTTGATTCATTTTTGCTATTTTGATCAAGGCACCCCTTGTATCACGGACTGTGTCATGGCAGAGCTTGAAAAATTAGGTCAGAAGTATCGGGTTGCTTTGAGGTATCCACCCGCATAATTAATTGATAAAATTCCCTTCTTTTCTCTCTTTCCTGATAACTTAATTGCATAGATTCATTAGGGTACATTTTCTTATTGGTCCAATACTCCAAGAATGAAGCTACTTTTGTTTTGGTTATAGGATTGCCAAAGATCCTTGATTCGAAAGGCTACCTTGCACTCATAAAGGAACATATGCAGATGATTGTATTGTTGAGAGGGTTACTCAAGTATGATAAGACATCTGGCTATTGTTGCATATTTTATTTGCATGATTAGAATTTGAATATGGCAGTGCATTCCTTTAGAAAATTGGACTCCCTTATTCACATCATCATAAAGGATTGATAAACTATTCATTTGTGATTTTCTGAGCAATTTAACCGACTCATTTTATGGACAGCATAAGTGTTATTTAGTCGCTACATGTGATAGAGACTTGAAGTTGCATAGCATTTTTAGGAAATATTTTGAATATATTAGGATGGATTAGGAAAACAAAAGCTTACTTTGGCTAGTTCATGCTTATTAGTCCTAATACATTTTATTTTGAATAATTTATTTATTTTAATCAAACATTTATGTAAATTATACTTTTCACATTGTCTTGTCATTTACTAATATAATAATAAACAAATAACTTATATCCTAGCAAAGTAGTTATCATTCACCTTAATACTTCACCCACCTCAACTTTCCCCACCGACTCCTGTTTTTCACACTTACTCCACTTTCCTTATCTACATTTACTTTTGATATCTACTTCAACTACATCAATTTACAATCTATCCAACCTTGGATGGGTTGCTAATTCAAGATTTAATTGAGCGGTGGTCCTTGGAAGGTGGGAACCTCTGTTATGACCATGATGAAGCTGTCCATTTCCTATGGACAACAATATGGGTGGCTTGACCATTTGGACAGGCCCATGTTTATGTATTAAAAATTGATGGAGTAGACTTGGATGTGCGTCGGTAATATCCGGATGTTGAGCGGGGGTCCCTGGAAGGTGGGAACCACTGTTATGACCATGATGAAGCTGTCTATTTCCTACAGACACCATTGGAGTGGCCTAGCCATTAGGACAGGTTGTGTTTATGTATTAGCTCGAATTTGTTGAAGCAGCCCGGATGTACGTCGGAGCTATCCGAATGTTGAGTGGGGGTCCCTAAAAGGTGGAAACCACTGTTATAACCATGTTAAAGCTGCCCATTTTCTATGGACAGCATTGAAGTGACCTGGCCATTAGGACAGGCCGTGTTTATGTATTAGCTCGAATTTGTTGAAGCAGACCTGAATGTGCGTTGGAGTTATCTGGATGCTGACCGAGGGTTCCCAGAGGGTGGGAACCGCTATTATGACCATGATGAAGTTGTCCATTTCCTATGGATAACATTGGAGTGGCCTGGCCATTAGGACAGGCTGTGTTTATGTTTAGCTTGAATTTGTTAAAGCAGATCCGGATTTACGTCGGAGCTATTCAGATGTTGAACGAGGGTCCCTAGAAGGTGAGAACCACTGTTATGACCATGATGAAGTTGTCAATTTCCTATGGATAGCATTGGAGTGGCCTGACTATTTGGACAGACCGTGTTTATGTATTAGATCGAATTTGCAGGAGTAGGCTCATGTTTATGAAAACTTATAACCTATAACATAAACTCAAACCTAAACCTATAACCTTAAACTAAACCTATAAACAAAACCAAAACCTAAACCTTAACCTATAACCTATAACCTAAACTTAATTCACTTAACTTAAACCTACACTTAAACCGAAACATATAACCCGAACCCGAACCCAAACCCGAATGAAGAGGCCTAAGCCTAAACCTAAACCTATAACCGTAACCTTAACCTACAACCTTAACCTAAACCTAACTCTAACCTATTCTCGAATCCCTAAACCTATAACCTATAACCTATAACCTAAACCCAAACCTAAACCTATAACCCTAAACCTAAACCTAATTAAACCTATAACCTAAACCTATAACTTATAACTTAAACCTAAACTTAAAACCTCAATGTATTCTCAAATCCCTAAACCTAAACCGACACCTAATCCTAATCTCAACTCCCTAACCTAAACTTGAAAACCCAAACCTAAACCCGATCCTCGAACCTAAACCCGAATATAAATCCCAAACCCTTAGCCTAAACCTAAACCTAAACCTATAACCTAAACTTAATTCACTTAACTTAAACCTACACCTAAACCCAAACATATAACCCAACCCGAACCCGAATTCCTAAACCTAAACCTAAATCTATAACCGTAACCTTAACCTATAACCTTAACCTAAACCTATAACCTATAACCTAACATAAACCTAAACCTAAACCTATTCTCAAATTCCTAAACCTATAACCTAAACCTTAACCAAACCTAAACCTTAACCTATAACCTAAACCTATAACCTAAACCTATAACCTATAACCTAAACTCAATTCCTAAACCTTAACCTATAAACTAACCTAAACCTAAACCTATAACCTACACTTATAACCTAAGCCTAAACCTATAACCTAAACCTAAACCTAAAACCAAAATGTATTCTCAAATCCCACACCTAATCCTAATCTCAACTCCCTAACCTAAACTTAAACCTAAACATAAACCTAAAACTAAAATGTATTCTCAAATCCCTACACCTAATCCTAATCTTAACTCCCTAACCTAAACCTAAACCTAAACCCGATCCAGAACCCGAACCCGATTTTCTAAACCTAAACCTAAATCTATAAATCAGAACCTTAACCTATAACCTTAACATAAACCTATAACCTATAACCTAACCTAAACCTAAACCTAAAAGTATAACCTAAACCTATTCTCAAATCCCTAAACCTATAACCTTAACATAAACCTTAACCTAAACTTAAACCTATAACCTTAAGCTAAACCTTAACCTATAACCTAAACCTTAACCTATAACTTAAACTCAATTCCCTAAACCTTAACCTATAAACTAACCTAAACCTAAACCTATAACCTATACTTATAACCTAAGCCTAAACCTATAACTTAAACATAAACCTAAAACCAAAATGTATTCTCAAATCCCTAAACCTAAACCTATACCTAATCCCAATCTCAACTCCCTAACCTAAACCTAAACCTAAACCCGATCCTGAACTCGAATCCGATTTCCTAAACCTAAACCTTAACCTATTCTCAATTCCCTAAAGCTATAACCTATAACCTATAGCCTATAACGTATAACTTAAACCTAAACCTTAACCTAAACCTAAACCTTAACCTAAACCTTAACCTAAACTAAAACCTATAACCTAAACCTTAACCTATAACCTATAACCTAAACTTATAACCTATAACCTCAAAACCTAAATCTAAACCTATAACCTATAACCTAAAACTTAAACCTAAACCTAAAACCTAAATGTATTCTCAAATCCATAAACCTTATCCTACACCTAATCCTAATCTCAACTCACTAACCTAAACCTAAACCTAAACTTGAAAACCCAAACCTAAACCCGATCCCGAACCTGAACCCGATTTCCTAAACCTAAACCTTAACATATTCTCAATTCCCTAAAGTTATAACCTATAACCTATAACCTATATAACCTATACCTAAACCTAACCTAAACTTATAACCTAAACCTAAAACCTTAACCTAAACCTAAAACCTAAATGTATTCTCAAATTCCTAAACCTAAACTTACACCTAATCCTAATCTCAACTCCTTAACCTAAACTTAAACTTGAAAACCTGAACCCGAACCCGATTTCCTAAACCTAAACCTTAACCTATAACCTAGCTTAAACCTAAACCTATAACCAACACTTATAACATAAACCTAAACCTATAACCTAAACCTGTAAATTTAACCTAAATGTAAAACCTAAACTTAAACCTAAAACCTAAATGTATTCTCAAATCCCTAAACCTAAACCAAAACCTATAACATTAACATAAACCAATAACCTACAACATTAGCCTAAACCTATACTTATAACCTAAACCTAAACCTTAACCTAAACCGAAACCTACAACCTAAACTTAAACCTTAACCTATAATCTATAACCTATAACTTATACCTAAACCTATAACCTATAACCTAAACTTAATTCCCTAAACCTTAACCTATAACCTAACCTAAACCTAATCCTATAATGTACACTTATAACATAAATCTAAACTTAAACCTAAAACCGTAACCTTAACCTAAATGTAAAACCTAAACTTAATCCTAAAACCTAAATGTATTTTCAAATCTCAAAACCTAAACCTACACCTAATCCTTATCTCAACTCCCTAACCTAAACATAAACCTAAACTTGAAAACCCAAACCTAAACCGGATCCCAACCCGAAACCGATTTCCTAAACATACACCTTAACCTATTCTCAATTCCCTAAAGCTATAACCTATAACCTAAACCTAAACCTTACCTAAGCCTATAACCTAAACCTAAACCTAAACCTTAACCTAAACCTATAACCTTAACCGAAACCAAAACCTATAACCTAAACCATAACCTATAATCTAAAGCGTATAACCTATAACCTAACCTTAACCTAAACCTATAACCTAACCTTAACCTAAACCTAAAACCTAAACCTAAACCTATAACGTAAAACCTAAACCTAAACCTAAACCCTAAATGTATTCTCAAATCCCTAAACCTAAACCTACACCTAATCCTAATCTCAACTCCTAACCTAAACATAAACCTAAACTTGAAAACCCAAACTCCGAACCCGATCTCAAACCCGAACCCGATTTCCTAAAGTTAAACCTTAACCTATTCTTAATTCCTTAAAGCTTTAACCTATAACCTATACCTAAACCTAAAATATAAACCTAAACCTAAAACCTAAATGTATTCTCAAATCCTTAAACCTAAACCTACATCTAATCCTAACCTCAACTCCTTAACCTAAGCTTAAACTTGAAAACCCAAACTTAAACCCGATCCCAAACCCGAAACCGATTTTCTAACCTAAACCTTAACCTATTCTCAATTCCCTAAAGCTATAACCTAAACCTAAACTTAAACCTAAACCTAAACATATAACCTAAACCTATAACCTTAACCTAAACCTAAAACCTAAAACTAAACCTATAACCTAAATATACTCTCAAATCCCTAAACCTAAACCTACACCTAATCCTAATCTCAACTTCTTAACCTAAACCTAAATTTGAAAACCCAACCTAAACCCGAACTCGAAACCGATTTCCTAAACCTAAACCTTAACCTATTCTCAATTCCCTAAACCTTAACCTACAACCTAACTTAAACCTAAACCTATAACCTAAACCTCAGTAACCTTAACCTAAACATAAAACCTAAACTTAAAACCTAAATGTATTCTCAAATCCATAAACCTATAACCTATAACATTAACATAAACTTATAACCTAAACCTATAGCCTACGACGTTGACCTAAACCTATACTCATTACCTAAACCTATAACCTAAACCTAAACCTTAACCTATAAGCTAAACCTTAACTTAAACCTATAACCTATAACTTAAACTCAATTTCCTAAACCTTAACCTATAACCTAACATAAACCTAATCCAATAACTTACACTTATAGCTGAAACCTAAACCTAAACCTAAACCTGCAACCTTTGAAAGGGCCTAGCTATATGCCCTAGAGGGGGGTGAATAGGGCAATGCCAAATAAAACTTAAAACAGTGGAATAATAAAAGATATAAATAACAATGCTGAAATAATAACAATCTCAAAGCACATGAAATATGAGAATGATACTGAATCAATTCTAAGGACAACCTTACACCAAAAACCAATGGCTTATGGTAGGACAACCTTATTTCTAGAACAATCTAGAAATCATAATGATATGGAAAATAAATTAAGAATAACTTACAGAAATAAATCCTAAGTTATTACACCATTCAACCACACTTGCTTGAAATGAAAATTACAACATTCATCCATAAAAGCAATCCATAATATTGAAGGAATAAATGAATAAAGAAATCAAGCACATCCACAATACAACGATATATAGTGGTTCGCCTGTGTGTTCATCAACTGTTAGCCAACAGCCACACAGAATGCTACTCCACTCCTAATATCCTCACACAGGGGATATTAGCATGCACTCTCAAAATAGGTTTTCACAGGTTCACTCAAAACTTTCACAATTGTGTCTTTTTATCTCGGGCTTACACAATCCAAAAACCCCCACAATCTGAGTTTTCTGGCTCTCCTCAGATAACCAATACAATGAGATTTTTCTGGCAAATCTCAAACAAAACCAGAGAAAGTAAAATACCTGGATCTCCTTTTGAAGTAGCCCAATAGAACCAATCGGAGTAGATGTATGATACGTCGTTCAATGTCCAATACTCACTTAAAGAATGGTTCTATGTCTAATTGATTTTAGATTAAATCAAGAAGAGCAAGGTCTATTTGATTTTGATCCCAGAAGAAGGAATATCACAAATTCCTCTTTTCTAAATGAGATTGGAATGTGGATCAAAATCACAATAGAATAATGCTAATAAAAGGAATATTAAATATGCACAGTAGCTTAAAAAAATAATCACAACTTATCTCAGAGTATAGCCTTAAATCGCTTGAATTGAATGTAATGGAATGTCTAAAACTCTGAAATTCGTGCATTATTTATAGCCTGAAAAAATCCCATCTTCGACTGGTCTTAGGATCCCTAGGACCGGTTGTAGGTTCAAAGATTTTGAAAGATTTCCACGAGATTAGATTAGTTGTTCCCATGAATGGTCTTAGGTAACCTACGGCCGGTCGTGGGCCACCTATGACTGGTCGTGTGTCACCTACGACTGGTCGTAGGACCCTAGATAGGTCGCTGGAGTTCGAGTCATAGGACTACGACCGGTCGAAGGATGAGTCGTAGAACTTCACAGATCGGTCGAAGTTAAAGTCGGGGATCAGTGAAGGACAACCAGAAAAATCCAAAAATCTGTAACAACCTAGGACTGGTCCTGAGAAACCTAAGACTGGTCGAAGCAAAGCTAGGACTGGTCTTAAGATTTCTAGGACTGGTCTTAGAATAGTTATAACAAGCATATTAAAATATTCGGATTATGTATCCAGAATGACCTATCATACAGACCAACCTAAGGTCAATCTAAGGTCAAACAAACCTTGAAGTGAGATGACCATTGAATTCTTGAAGGTCTGTATTCTCAGATGACCTTGAAGGAGAAGCTTGAATCGAGTTGACGGCTTTCTAGAACTTGGTACTTTCTTGACTTGTCTTGATGAAGTCTTCTAATCTTGAACTTGTTAGAAGCAAACTTGAAGTCTTCTATTCTTATAGACTTCATCCATGACATGTCTTGCAAACATTCTTTATTTATGATCTTATCTTGAAAACATTCTTCATTCATGATCTTGTCTTGAAGCAGTGTGCAGTCACAAACAAGGAACACAATAAGTACAAGACATATAGGTTTTGGCACTACAAAATTTGACAAACAAAGGGATAAGAAATCATAGCACTAACAATCTCCCCCTTTGTCAAATTTGTGACAAAACGCATTTATTAATATAAGAGTAAAATGAAGAAAGAATCATGAGCCATCAGAGCCATAAAAAATACTCTACTCCCCCTAAGTGAGTAGAAACAATCAACCATATTCTCCCTCTTTCAATTACTTCAATTACTCTCTCCCTTTCTCCCCAGTTCCATACTACTCCCCCTTTTTGTCACAAAATGACAAGGGAAGGCCAAAGGAGAAAAGAGAACACTATATGAAGAGTCAAGATTAATTATCAAATTAGTACAACACTTCAATGTCTTCAATCCAAATAAAGGATATATAATAAAACCAAACATACAACCAAAGTCATCAACCGTAATAATAATACAGAATCCATCATATTCAAATATAATACAAACCAAAAAAAAAAGGATAATCCACCTAATCAGATCCAGATGAAGGAGCAGGGATGGTTGGATCAATCTGAAGTAAGCCCCTATTAATGCGACGAAGATATTTTCGCATATATTTAAATTGCATATCATGGGCTACACTCAGGTTATCAACCTTCTCCTCCAATGCACTTAGACGTGCATCATAACTAGAAGAGGGATCGTTATCAGAATCATTTTGGGAGTCAGTTTCAATTTCTTCAAATATATCATCCATATTTATATCAACCTGTGGAGGAAGATTAGCTGCTTCCCCTTCATTTCCTGCTTCAGCACCTTCACCACCACCTTCATAGAATTGACCAGGAAGCAAATCCAACTTCATCTTATTTAAATTAGTATTATTGAATAAAAGATGATGAATTGGTGCCTCATTCTCAGGTAAAGCAACAAGCATATTTGTGGCTAAACAAGTCATAAGATAACCAAATGGAATATTACTATGACCCAGATGAAGACGAAACTGAATGATAAAATGACATATCAAAGAAGGTAAACAGACAACGATGCCGAACACAACATAGTGCAATACCCGAACCATGAAGGCAGTCAACTCTTATTGCCGGACCGAGGATACAAGTTTGAAATGAAGATCCCGTGTAAAACTTGTATCTGGGTAATAAAAATTTTGAGGGGAGCGCATTTCCTTTATGCGTCCATTGTACTTCCATATTGCATAAATCTCTTGTCAACATTTGTTTTTTCGATTCTGATGGTTTGTCATATAATGTATGAATCGGAATACCTTCATCCTTGACAGGTATATCCATAATACCTGATATCAAATGTCGATCTATTAGAAATTTCCCTTCTCTAGTAGCAATTGAGAACGTTAAATTATCAAGGGAAAAATCAGATATACATGCAACCATAGATTGTGCAATGGACTGGTATGCAGGCCCACCCCAAAACAAAATGTTAGCCTAGCCAACAAATTCAAGGAGAGGGGCAATCCCAAATTATTCAATGTGATTGAGACTTACAGGAAGCTCAACGATAACTTTACGGCTACGTAAATCCCGTACATCATTGGGATCATCTTCGGGTGACCGAAGGTGCTGTTTTGTTATAGATGTAGATCTAGATGAAGATGGACCATGAGATGTTTTCTTTTTCCCTCTAACATCCATTTTCAACAAGATTTACCAAGGAGCAAGCAAAAAAGAACACTAGAAGTGGTGGGTTTCTCTAGATCAGAATTTTAGAGAGGAAATCCTATAAAATCAACAAAAGACGAGATCTAGCTTATAGAATAAACAAATCAAATCATAGAAAATATAAATCTTCAATAAAAATGAAGAAAAACGACTTATCTTGAAGAAAATCACGAAATCTCAAGACTGGTCGAGCCACGACTCGTCGAAGGAATAAGAGGAAATGAAGAAGAAAGTAATTTTCCCCAAATTATAAGATGCTCATGATCTTCACGACCGGTCGAGTGCAGTCTACGACTGGTTGATCATCGACAAAAATAAATATTTTTATACAAAAATTGAAATTTATACACATAAAAATTCAAAATATAGTACACTATGATACATGCAGACAAGTATATTCAATTTAAAATGCACATACCAAGATCAAATTTCATTTTAGTAAACCTGCTTTTGTTGAGCGGTTTAGTAAATATATCAGCAAGTTGAACATCGGTTGGAATATATTCCAAAGAGATAGCTTTTTCTTCAACTAATTCACGAATGTAATGATACATAATGTCAATATGCTTAGTATGTGAATGCTGAATTGGATTTTTGGAAATATTGATAGCACTGGAATTATCACAATATAAGATCATTGAATCTTGATTAATTCCATAATCGCTTAACATGCATTTCATCCATACGAGTTGAGTACATGCATATCCTGCTGCGATATACTCAGCCTCAGCAGTGGAAAGCGATATTGAGCTTTGCTTCTTGCTAAACCAAGAAACCAAACAGTTTCCAATGTAAAAACAACCACCACTGGTTAATTTTCTATCATCAATATTACAAATTTCAATCAAGATCATCGAATACCCAGCTAATTTAACATTAGTATCTAAAGGATACCAAAGACCCAAATTAGTTGTACTTGCGACATATCTAATAATCCGTTTGACAGCAGTGAGATGTGAATATTTAGGATTAGACTGATATCTCGCACAAATACCAACGCTAAAAGCGATATCAGGTCTACTAGCAGTTAGATATAATAAACTACCAATCATACTACGATATAACTTAGGATCTGCATCTTTACATGTAGAGTCTTTTGAGAGTCTCAAGGTTGTACTCATAGGAGTATCAAATTTTTTACCATTCTCAAATCCAAACCTTTTAACCAAGTTCGTAGCATACTTGGTTTGAGAAATGAAGATTTCATCAGGTTGTTGTTTTACTTGTTACCCTAGGAAGTAATTTAGTTCACCAACCATGCTCATTTCGAATCTTGATTTCATCAACTCTGCAAACTCAATAGACATGTTAGAACAAGTTAATCCATAAATAATATCGTCTACATAGATTTGAACCATTAAAATCTCATTATTATGTTTATTAACAAATAGCGTCTTATCGACACTTCCCACTTGAAAACTGTGACTAAGTAAGAATTTAGTCAATTTTTCATACCATGCCCTGGGCGCTTGTTTCAGACCATAGAGAGCCTTTTTTAGACGAAATACATGATCAGAAAGCTTGGGGTCTTCAAACCCTGAGGGTTGTTCTACATAAACTTCTTCATGTAAATCACCATTTAAGAAGGCATTCTTTTCATCCATCTGATAAATTTTAAACCTTCTAAAGCAAGCGATGGAAATAAAAAGTCTGATACATTCAAGGCGAGCGACTGGAGCAAAGGTTTCATCGTAATCGATGCCTTCAATCTGAGTGTACCCTTGTATAACAAGTCTAGCATTTTTTCGTATAATATTTTCAAGTTCATCAGACTTGTTTTTAAAGATCCATTTTGTTCCAATAATGTGTTTATCTTTAGGTCTAGGAACAAGATACCAGACATCATTACGAACAAATTGATTAAGTTCATCCTGCATAGCTACTATCCAATTTTCGTCAGAAAGAGCTTCTTTTACATTGACCGGTTCTATTTGGGATGTAAAACAAACATAATTACATATGTTTTCAAGTTGTTTGCGTGTACGAACTCCAGTGAGAGGGTTTCCAAGGATTTGATTGGTTGGATGATCTTTGACAGTCCTAGGTTCAGATTGAGTTGAAGAGGTATCTTGATTGTCGATTATAAGAATTTCATCATCATCTGAACTCGGAGCAAGTGTATTCAAATGATCATCAATGACCACATTGATGAACTCTTGAATCACACCTGTTCTTTATTTAGAACCCTATAGGCTCGACTGTTTAAGGAATATCCAAGGAAAATACCTTCATCACTCTTCGTATCAAATTTTTCTAAATTTTCACGATCTCGTAAAATGTAACACTTACTGCTAAAAATTCGAAAGTGTTTGACAATAGGTTTCTTTTCGAACCATAACTCATAAGTAGTCTTATTTTCAGATTTACTAGTATAAACACGATTAATAATGTAGCAGGCAGTATTAATTGCTTCAGCCCAAAGATTTCTGGAGAGCTTCATACTATTTAACATGACATTAGATATATCCTGAAGCACTCTATTTTTTCTCTCAACTACACCATTTTGTTGAGTAGTTTTGGGCGCAGAGAATTCATGTGATATTCCATGATCGCTATAGAATTTCTCAAAACTACTATTTTCGAATTCAGATCCTTGATCACTACGGATCTTATAAACTTGAGAACCTTTTTCATTTTCGATATGTTTGATGATCTTCTTCACTTCATCTAGGGTTTCAGATTTCTCTTTTAAGAACGATACCCAAGTGAATCTAGTAAAGTCATCTACGATAACCAAGATGTATTTTTTACCACCTCGACTCTCCATTCTGGTTGGTCCAATGAGATCCATGTGGAGAAGCTCGAGAGGTCTAGATGTGGTATTGGAGTTCACTTTCTTGTGAGAGCTCCTAATCTGTTCGCCCAACTGGCATTACCACATATTTTGTCTACTTTTTGTAATTTGGGTAGACCTCTTATAAATTCTCTTTTGCTCAATCTAAACAAGTTCCGGTAGTGTACATGTCCAAGGCGTTTATGCCATAATTCAATCTCATCAGTATGGACCATGTAACACGATTGAGTAGATGAGCTTGCATCACTAACGATGTAGCAGTTTTCAGAAGTTCTGCGACCAGTTAATATAACATAACCCTCTTTATTAACAATCTCACAACCTTGATTAGAAAACTTTACATTATGGTTGTTGTTGCATATCTGAGATATACTCAGTAGGTTGTGTTTCAAGCCCTTAACATACAATACATTTTTAAATAAGTGAAGGTTATAAAGTTGAACCGTACCTTGGCCAATGATTTTGCAATTGCTTCCATCACCAAAAGTGACTGACCCATCAGTCCTATCTTTTAGATCGGTGAATAAAGCTTTGTCACCTGTCATATGCCTGGAGCAACCACTGTCTAGGTACCACTTTGAATAGCTTGCAGCTTTGAAAGCAGTGTGGGCAACCAAGCAGCCAACTTTAGGAAACCATTTCAGTACTATTTTGGGTTTAGGAATGTAGTTGGACTTTTTCTGTCTGTTGTTATATGAATGACCTATAGAGTTAAATTTCAATAGCTCCTTGAGAATATCAATAATCATTTCAACCAAAGGATTTTAGTTTTGAAGATTGAAGTTGGCATGGCTATTTTTAGGTTTTTGAAGGGTCCTCGAATTTTTTTGGAAGACCTTGATAAGTATTCTTTACTTTTGAGTTCGAAGACTCTCCTTTCACAAACTTAGGACAGTATTCTTTTGTTTAGGAGAAGTATTCTTATCATAGCCCAACCCGGATCGATCGCCACATTTTCTTGATCCGGATAACAATTTTTCTAATTTAGGATCACATTGGGCATATCTCAAAGTATCTTTCAAACTCAAAAGAGAAGCTACTTCATTTTTGAGTTTCTCGTTCTCGGATTTCAAATCATCAACTTGGGAGGTTTTGATTTTTAAATCACATTTAGTCTTTTCAAAAAAATCAGAAATATGAGATTTTTCTAAAACAAGAGACTCATAATCTTCTTTAAGTTTAGAAAATTTTTCCTTTTGTAATTTAAGCTTGACAACAATTTTACAACTCTCCTTATATAGGGCATTGCATGCATCCTGAAGATCATCTTCATTGTCGCAATCACTATTCAGATTCTCTTCGCTAGTTACTTCATCATAATATGAAAAAGTGACTTTGGCTAGAGTCATAAGGGCTTTAATATCATCTCCCGACTCGTTTTCAGAATCTTCTGATTTCGAAGAGGATTCCAAATCAGATGATTCATCCCAAGTAGCCAACATACTCTTCCTTTTTGATTTGTCCTTTTTAAGACATTTGTTAGCCAAGTGCCCATACTCTTGACAGTTGTAACATTGACTATCTTTCAAAGATTTTCGAGCTCTAGGTTTAGATTGTCTCTTATCGTTTGATTTTTAAAAATCTACTTTTTTCTTATTTTTAAAAATTTTATAAAACCTTTTTACAAAAAGTGCCATATCATCTTCAGAATTTTTAAAGTCCGAAGTGCTCTCTTGTGGAATATTTTTAGATGATTTGAAAGTAATTGATTTTCCTTTTGGAGCTTTAAAGTTCAATTCTTAGGTCTGTAAAGAACCAACTAATTCCTCAACCCTCATGTTATTCGTATCATGAAGTTCCTGAATCGCGGTTACTTTTGAATTGAACCGTTCAGGAAGTGAGCGTAGTATCTTTGCACGTACTTTACTTTCTGGGATTCTATCACCAAGACCCCACATTGAGTTTACAATGTCATTCAATCTAGTGTAGAAGTCCATAAACATTTCATTCTCCTCCATATGAATTTCTTCAAATTTAGTTGTGAGGAGTTGGACTTTAGATTTCTTGACAATTGATGTACCCTCGTGTATCATTTCTAAAAGATCTCATGCTTGTTTAGCATTTTCACATGAGATGATTCTTTTAAATTCATCTGGTGACAATGCACAAGTAATTGCATTTAGTGCTTTTGCATTGGCATTACTCTCACTTTTCTGAAGTGTGGTCCAAAGGGCCTAAAATATTACTTTCATTGATTTTGAACCATCTTCATCAGTTACTTTAGTGATAGGTAGTTTCCATCCGTTCACTGTGGCCAGCCACACACTTTCATCCATGGATTTGAGAAAGATTCTCATCCTTGCTTTCCAATAGGCATAGTTTGTGCCATTAAAGGGTGGTGGCCTAGTGACAGATAGGCTATCAAAATTTGACATCTTAATATGGCTTAGATCGTTAGCTCAGGAAATAAATCCAATAAATAAGTAATAAGCACGAGCTATTTGGCTCTGATACCACTTGAAAGGGCCTAGCTATATGCCCTAGAGGGGGGTGAATAGGGCAATGCCAAATAAAACTTAAAACAGCGGAATAACAAAAGATATAAATAACAATGCTGAAATAATAACAATCTTAAAGCACATGAAATATGAGAATGATACTAAATCAGTTCTAAGGACAACCTTACACCAAAAACCAATGGCTTATGGTAGGACAACCTTATTTCTAGAACAATCTAGAAATCACAAATGATATGGAAAATAAATCAAGAATAACTTACAGAAATAAATCTTAAGTTATTACACCATTCAGCCACACTTGCTTGAAATGAAAATTACAATATTCATCCACAAAAGCAATCCACAATACTGAAGGAATAAATGAATAAAAAAATCAAGCACATCCACAACACAACGATATATAGTGGTTCGCCTATGTGTTCATCAACTGTTAGCCAACAGCCACACAGAATGCTACTCCACTCCTACTATCCTCACATAAGGGGATATTAGCATGCACTCTCAAAATAGGTTTTCACAGGTTCACCCAAAACCTTCACAATTATGTCTTTTTATCTCGGGCTTACACAATCCAAAAACCCTCACAACCTGAGTTTTCTGGCTCTCCTCAGATAACCAATATAATGAGATTTTTCTGGCAAATCTCAAACAAAATCAGAGAAAGTAAATTACAAAGTAAAATACCTGGATCTCCTTTTGAAGTAGAAGAGAACCAATCGGAGTAGATGTATGATACGTCGTTCAATGTCCAATACTCACTTAAAGAATGGTTCTATGTCTAATTGATTTTAGATTAAATCAAGAAGAGCAAGGTCTATTTGATTTTGATCCCAGAAGAAGGAATATCACAAATTCCTCTTTTCTAAATGAGATTGGAATGTGGATCAAAATCACAATAGAATAATGCTAACAAAAGGAATATTAAATATGCACAATAGCTTAAAAAAATAATCACAACTTATCTCAGAGTATAGCCTTAAATCGCTTGAATTGAATGTAATGGAATGTCTAAAACTCTGAAATTCGTGCATTATTTATAACTGAAAAAAATCTCATCTTCGACTGGTCTTAGGATCCCTAGGACTGGTCGTAGCTTCAAAGATTTTGAAAGATTTCCGCGGGATTAGATTAGCTGTTCCCATGACTGGCCTTAGGTAACCTACGACTGGTCATGGGCCACATACGACTGGTCGTGTGTCACCTACGACTGGTCGTAGGACCCTAGATAGGTCGCTGGAGTTCGAGTCGTAGGACTACGACCGGTCGAAGGATGAGTCGTAGAACTTCACAGGACTGGTCGAATCAAGTCCAGGACTGGTCGAAGGACAACCAGGAAAATTTGAAAATCTGTAACAACCTACGACTGGTCCTGAGAAACCTAAGACTGGTTGAAGAAAAGTTAGGACTGGTTTTAAGATTTCTAGGACTGGTCTTAGAATAGTCATAACAAGCATATTAAAATATTCGGATTATGTATCCAGAATGACCTATCATACAGACCAACCTAAGGTCAATCTAAGGTCAAACAAACCTTGAAGTGAGATGAACATTGAAGTCTTGAAGGTCTATATTCTCAGATGATCTTAAAGGAGAAGCTTGAATCGAGTTAACGGCTTTCTAGAGCTTGGTACTTTCTTAACTTGTCTTGATGAAGTCTTTTAATCTTGAACTTGTTAGAAGCAAACTTGAAGTCTTCTATTCTTGTAGACTTCATCCATGACATATCTTGCAAACATTATTTATTTATGATCTTGTCTTGAAAACATTCTTAATTCATGATCTTGTCTTGAAGCAGTGTGTAGTCACAAACAAGAAACAGAAGAAGTACATAACATATAGGTTTTGGCACTACAAAATTTGACAACAAAAGGGATATGAAATCATAGCACTAACAACCTTAGCCTAAATGTAAAACCTAAACCTAAACCTAAAACATAAATGTATTCTCAAATCCCTAAACCTAAACCTAAATCTAAACCTATAACCTACAACATTAACATAAACTTATAACCTGCAATATTAACCTAAACCTATACTTATAACCTAAACCTATTCTCAAATCTCAAAACCTATAACCTAAACCTAAACCTATAACCTAGACCTAAACCTTAACCTATAACGTATAGCCTATAACCTAAACCTATAACTTATAACAAAAAATCAATTCCCTAAACCTTAACTTAAAACCTAACCTAAACCTAAACCTAAACCTATAACCTATACTTATAACCTAAACATAAACCTAAACCTAAAACCTAAATGTATTCTCAAATCCCTAAACCTAAACCTAAACCTATAACATACACTTATAACCTAAACATAAACCTAAAATCTAAACATAAACCTAAAACCTAAATGTATTCTCAAATCCCTAAACCTAAACCTACACCTAATCCTAATCTCTAACTCCCTAGCCTAAACTTAAACCTAAATTTGAAAATCTAAACCTAAACTCAATTCCAAACCCAAACCCGATTTCCTAAACCTAAACCTTAACCTATTCTCAATTCCCTAAAGCTAAACCTAAACCTAAACCTTAACCCAAACCTATAACCTAAACCTAAACCTTAATCTAAACCTAAACCTATAACTTTAACCTAAACCAAAACCTATAACCTAAACCTTAACCTAAACTTAAAACCTAAACCTAAACCTATAACCTAAACTTATAACTTAAAACCTAAATGTATTCTCAAATCCCTAAACCTACACCTAATCCTAATCTCAACTCCCTAGCCTAAACCTAAACCTAAACTTGAAAACCCAAACCTAAACCCGATCCCAAACCTGAACCCAATTGATGTAATAATGTAGCCCAATCACATGGCAACAAACAAGAAAATCTTGCTTTGTTGGCAAACATACTCGAACTCAAGCATCACAATGCATTTATTTCCATCTCCACTATCTCTTATAGCATAGATTTTTTGAGATTTGGATTTATCTCATTTTTAGAGTCATGTCCCAACATAATATGATAATATTAATAGACATGGTGGATTTGTCACCAACATTATTCCAAGACCCATATAACTTCTCCTTATAGGAAGTTGGGTAAGGCACATGCAGCTTGAATCCATCAAAAGAGATAAGGATCACCTCTCATATGTTCTCTCTTTTTTCATTTGTTTTTTTTTTCTATATGATTGTTTATTTTGTGGTATCTGCTCAAATATACATACAACAATTTATCATGTTAATATAATTATAAGTGGCTTAATCTCACCTTTCTAAAGACAACTAATAATAATTTCTACCTGATGAGAAATCACCAAGTACCATTAGGCTCAACCCAAAAGATAAATCACATTTTCTTTCTTTCTTTTTACTTTTAACACACACTCACACACCAGAGTCACTTACGGCCACAATGGGTACTTGAACTCGTGAGCTTGTTTTGAAACTATTTTGAATCTACCATGAAGGCATGAGAAAGGACTTAGGTGTGTGTGCACAGTCGACGATGTGTTCACCACACTGAATTCTGTGAGCCCCACTAGGAAATAGGCTATGAATAAATTTTTGTATTTTATTTATGATGTTAAACTTATATGTATTTATGCGCGGATGCTATGAATAATTTTTTAAATTTTATTTATGATGTTAAACTTATATGTATTTATGCATGGATGAATGTGATGTGGATAAGATTGTTTGTGTTTGGATGGATGTAGTTTATGTTTGGATGAATGTAGTTTATGTTTGGATGGATTTACATAGTTTGGGTTTAGATGGATGTGAATGTGAATATGATGAAATATATTATATAACAAGTGTATATCAGGAAGAATATGAAGAAATATATTGTAACATGTGTAATTGAAAAAAAAAAAAGAAAAGAAAAAAAAAAGAGAGAGAGACTTTTACTTGTGAAATATTTCGTAGGTAAAAGTCTCATCCACGTTTTTTACCTACGAAAATTTTCGTGGGTAAAAGTCTCTGAAAGTTTTTTACTTATTTTTTACCAATGAAACAATTCATTGGTAAAAGTTTTGTAAATATTTTTACCTACGAATATTTTTATAGGTAAAAGTTTTTTACTTATTTTTTACCGATGAAACAATTCATCGGTAAAAGTTTTTGAAATATTTTTACCTATGAAAAAACTTGTCAGTAAAAGTTTTTTACTTATTTTTTATCGACGAAAACATTCGTCGGTAAAAGTTTTCTACATATTTTTACCTACGAAAAGAATCGTTGGTAAAAGTTTTGTACTTATTTTTTACTGACGAAAATATTGGTAGGTAAAAGTTTTGTAAATATTTTTACCTACGAAAAAAATCGTTGGTAAAAGTATTTTTACTTATTTTTTACCGACGAAAAAATTCGTCGGTAAAAGTTTTGTAAATATTTATACCTACGAAAAAAATCGTCGGTAAAAGTTTTTAACTTATTTTTTACCAACGAAAAAATTCGTCGGTAAAAATCTTGCCTTTGCCGATGATTCAAATTTTCGTTTGTAAAAACCTTTTCCGTTGGTCTTTTACCGACGAATTTATTGATGAAAATTTTCGTAGGTAAAAGTCTCTGAAAGTTTTTTACTTATTTTTTACCGATGAAACAATTCATTGGTAAAAGTTTTATAAATATTTTTACCTACGAATATTTTTATAGGTAAAAGTTTTTTACTTATTTTTTACCGATGAAACAATTCATCGGTAAAAGTTTTTGAAATATTTTTACCTACAAAAAAATCGCTCGGAAAAGTTTTTACTTATTTTTATCGGAAAACATTGATGTAAAGTTTTCTACATATTTTTACCTACGAAAAGAATCGTTGGTAAAGTTTTATATTTATTTTTCCATAAAATAGATTCGATAAAAGAGTAAATATTTTTACCTACGAAAAAATCGTTGGTAAAAGTTTTTCACTTATTTTTTACCTATGATTGAAAAATTTAAGGTAAAAGTTTTGTAAATATTTATACCTACGAAAAAAATCGTCGGTAAAAGTTTTTAACTTATTTTTTACCGACGAAAAAATTCGTCGGTAAAAATCTTGCCTTTGCCGATGATTCAAATTTTCGTCGGTAAAAACCTTTTCCGTTGGTCTTTTACCAACGAATTTACCAATGACAATTTTCATCTGTAAAACTTTTTACCTATGAAAATTTGGCTTTTAGCGATGAAATTTTTCGTCGGTAAAAGTGGGATTTCTTGTAGTACATGTTGGTAATTCATTATTAGGGGCCAACTTTTTATGTGCACCATACATTATGTGAAGCCCACCTTCAACGTCTACTCCCTATCATGTGGAGCCCATCTTTAGTGTGGACCTCCATCATGTGGGCCCCACACTTGAACTGGGTTGTCGATCATGTGGGCGTGCTTTGGACAGGCACCATTCATTATTGGGGCTGAACTTTGACGTGTACCTTCCATTATGTTGGCTTACTTTGATGTGAGTCTTCCATCATATGGGAGCACCATAATGTTAATTCTCCGTCATGTGGGGCTCACCTTCAATGTCCATTGCATATCATATGGGGCTCACCTTTGATGTAAATGGTTCATTTGTGTGTGTGGTCCCTACATTGGAGTCGTGCAGGTCTGCCTTTGATGTACCATCCATCACATGGAGAGATGAGAAAGAGAGAGTAAAAATTAAAATTTTAAAAGGCACTTATTATTATTATTTACCTATGATTGTAAGTTTAAGGTGGCTACCGAACTAACTCCTACTAAAAAAGTAATTTATTTGCTAATATAATAAACAAAAGCTACTTGTGGGATGTGTCCAAACACGCCCCCGGTTCCATCACAAACCACTGAAAAGGCATCAAAACCCGTAGAAAAACTCTTTAATACAAGTACAGAAGCTATTCGTTCCTTCACAAACCATTGAAAAAGGATCAAAACCCGTAGAAAAACTTTATTTGTGGCTGTCATTCGAGATGCGGAGTCATTGCCGTACACGGCTGTAATATGTCACTGAAGGACAAGGGGAAACGGATTGGCTACTCCCCCTGCCACCAGCCAATGGCTGGTGGTCGGTGCTCCATGGGCCCTACAATGATGTATGTGTTTCATCCATGCCGTCCATCTAATTTTTCCAGATCATTTTATGGTACAAGACAAACAATGAGGTATATCCTGATCTTAAGTGGACCACATTACAGGAAACAGTGTTGAATGAGCGTCGACCGTTAAAAACTTTTTGGTGGCCATAAAAGTTTTGGATCAAGCTGATATTTGTTTTTTCCCTTCATCTGGGCCTGTATGACATAATCAACAGATTGGATGCCAAATAAACAGTACAATGGGCCTTAGAAGGATTTTAATGGTGGATATCCAATCACTGTTGTTTTCCTGTGGTGTGGTCCACCTGAGATTTATATACCGCTCATTTTTGTGACCAAACACTAAAATGATCGGTAAAAATGTATGAACATGATGGATGAAACACATACATTATGGTGGGACCCACAGATCACCGACCATCACCCACGGGGATGGGGAGTAGGCAATCCGTTTCCAAGACAAGGTGGAAATATCTGAGCATGGAGCCCACATGAGGCGGGTTAGGTGAGACCTTGTATCCACCGAGGTGTGGGAGACCGCAGACTGTGGGGTTTAGAGTGATGTATGTGCCTTAAATCCACGCTATCAAACCATTTTGATAGCTTATTTTATCGCATGATCGCAAAAATAAAGCTGACTCAAATCTTAGGTTGACCCAGCAAGGAAACAATTGTGATTAAATATTCCCAATTAAAAACTTAATAGATTCCACCGAAATGTTTATTTTTCATCCAACCTATTGATAAGGTCACAAACATCTAGATGAAGAGACCTCACAAATCTAATCTTGATTCAAAGCTTTTGTGGCTCACATGAAAATTTTAACGGTCAATCACCACAGTTCCCCTTACCATGGTTCACGTGGGATTTGAAAATGCTTCATTTCCACTAAGATGAGCTGTCAATAGGGATGGATGTCATGGATTTAGTCACATACATCACAGTGGGTCCCAAGTGGTCTCACCCACTTTAGTGGATCCATGTCTCACCTAATCCACACTGTCCATTCATTTTTAACAGCTCATTTTAGGCCATCAACCTAAAAGTAATATATTGATGGCCGATATCACCACACCACTGGAAGAGTGGAAATTAAACACCTACCATTGAAAACTCCGTAGGGCACAAAAGTTTTGGATCAAGCTGATATTTGTGTATCCCCACTATTTTCTGCGGTATGGGCCACTTGAGTCTTGGGTATAATTCAAATTTGAGTTCGAGTTCGAAAATGAACTGAAAAATAATAATAATAATAATAAATACGGATGAACGTCGTGGATATTGTTACATAGAATTACTCGCTGCACAATCATCGGCGTCGGATCGTACGGAAGACTAAACGACGAACTCGCCTGCCAAGACAAAAAGAACAACGCATGCAATCGCATACGAACGGAAAAATGCTATAAGTAGATTCGCTAGAGAGCACTTTGCAAGTGCAGTCGCTTCATACGTGGAAACGCAGGACGTGTGTGATATGGGAGCCGCTCATCAGGCACTCCCAACTGCGTGGATGCATTTCCTCATATATTAGGATGATCTCATCGTAATATGGACCACACATGCACGTCAAATTTTTACGCCTGCCATCGATAAAGTAAGGATCTCCTGACCGACGGCTGTGATATTACCTTAACGAGCATCGTTTTCCTGTGTGGTGTAAGTGCTCTTGGAATTTCTCCATTCAAACAGCTCAACGCAGCCACGTGTGACTGGTCGGATAGGTAAGTACTCATATAATTTCTCCATTCAAACGGACGCGGATTCCCTGCGAAAGACTTTCGTAGGAAGTTTCTAGGTGGGGCACGTTGCTATGTTTTTGAGAAATCAAAGCGGTTTATATATTTTTTTGACCTTATTTTAAGACATTCTATGAAAAATGAGTAGGATCCAAAACTCAAGTGGGCCATAGGAGATGAAACAGTGGGGAAAGGAATGCTTACCGTTGAAACCTTCCTAGGCTCTACCTTGCTGTTTATATGCCATCTAAACTGTTTATAAGGTCATTTTCACTTAGATAAAGTGAAAAAACCAAAAAAATTATATCTTTAAAATCTTTTATGAACATATAAATATTTCAACGGTGGTCAATAAATCTTCATTGTTTCCTCTCTTGTGGCCCATTTGAGTTTTTGATCCTCCTCGATTTTGGTCCGACGTTATAAAATGAGCTTAAAAAATGGATGGAGGAATTAGATTTCACACAAACAACTAAGTAGGACCCTAACAGAATCTTGAGCAGGAACTTCCTGCGAAAGTCTTTCGCAGGAAATCTGCGTTCTCAGAACCGCGTCCCAAACGCCTCAACGCAGCCACGATTGACTGGTCGTATCCCTTTACGCAACTTGGTCGTATCCCTTTCCGCAACTTGTTTTTGAGAGATATAGAGAAATCGGACTCAGTGTGCTCTTATTGTACCGAGTAAACTCAGTTGGGCCCACCTCTTATTGTACCGAGTAAACTCAGGTTTTTCATCTAATTTAAGCGGTTGAGCTCAAAATTAAACCATATCAAAAAAAGAAGTGGATCATACCACAAGAAACCGTGGGGATAATGATTTATACCATTGAAACTTTTCTAGGCCCTACAGTGATGTTTATTTGTCATCCAACCTGTTCATGAAATCATACAGACATGTATGAAGGGAAAAAACAAATATAATATTGATCCAAAACTTCCGTCCTCCCAAATTTTTTCAACAGTAGGTGTTTAATTCAACTGTTTCCTATAGTGTGGTCCATTTGAACATTGTATATGCTTCAGTTTTGGGATCAAACCCTAAAATTATATTTTAAAATGGATGGGCAGTATGGATGAAAACTAAATTTGCGACAGTGTAGAATCAACTCATTGATAAATATGATTCTCTCCTTATTTTATCTCATCTGCCGCTCCACTTACTTATGGGGCTGTTTGGATCAACCAATAAGCAGTCAAGTTAAAATAAAATAAAATAAAAAGTTGGTAACTCTTTTTTAATAATATATTTGGTGAAGCAATATATATATATATATATATATATATATATATATATATATATATATATATATATATATATAAAGTTTGATGTGGTTAATATTTTAAAATTTTTTTATTTTTTTAAATGCTTCAAATTTTAGTTGTTTTTTAATTCTCTAACAGTGGTTTTCTTTTAAGCACTTCAAGGGCCCCTTTGATTTGGTGTGGGTATAAGTAAATCTTGGTAAAAGCTCAATAATGAAGAGTGTCATGTGTTTGAAATAAAAGGGTGAATATCATATCTTAAATGTCGAAATAAACTAATCAAAGTAAAATTTCTGTTAGCTTCTCCGTGATGGCATAAACCAAAATAAGGTAAATCCAAAGCTCCAGTGGACCACATTAGAGAAAATTGTGAGTTCAGTGGTAGGCGTCACTTCCTTTGATGTGGTCTAACGATATTTAGATTTGTCTCATTTTTTTACCTCATGTCTTAAAATTACTTGCCAAAATAATTGAAGCAACATGGATAAAATATTCCCAAGGCCTAATGTACTGTTTATTTGACATCCAATCTATTGATTAGGTCATACAGAGACCCAGATGAATGAGAAAAGCATCAAATATCAGTTTTGAATCAAGCATAATACAAAAACATCGATATAATCTTTTATGACCCCGTAGGTTCGAGCCTCGCACGGCACGACAAAAAGTTTTTTAATGGTTAATACGTTCATTCAACGCGATTTTGCGCGAAACTGCGGATTTGAGTCCTTTTGCAACCGAGATGCGGAATGGAAGTTTCCTAAACTATAAATAGGTATTCTAGGGTCTTTCTAGGAAGGGGTGATGAATGCTAAGGCTTTCTAAAAGGGTTCCGTGGTTCCTAAATGTAGTGAGGGTCGAGATTTCGTTCGATGCAAGTCCTTTCTCTTGTAATTGATGCTTTCATAGTGGTGGTCCACTTGAGACTGTGTTTTCTTTTCTTGTGTTGGGATATACCTCCTTTTTGGTCTCACACCATAAAATGTTATAAAAAAATGGATGGGCATCATGGATGAAGCATATACATCATCGTGGGGCTCACAGACGACTAAGGGAGTAGCCAATCCTTTTGCACGATGGAGGCAGATCCATAGTACATGGATCTATGTGTTTTATCTGCATAATCTATTTATTTTATTCATTCATCCATTTTTCCATCTTGTTTTAGCTGTATTTTATTCATTCGTCCATTTTGTCACCATGTTTTAGGCAAAAGTATGAGGTAGATCCAAAGTTCAAGTTAACTGTCAGAAAAATCATAAATCTAAGAGGGAAGATTCTAAGGCTTCATGTGGGAGGCTAACATCATCAGTGTCGACATCATATCTCACTTCTTCAAGAGGAAGGTATGAGATGCAAATCTAGACAAAGAACATGAGGACGTTCTTCGATGCATTTTACGAGTGGGTAGAAAACAAAAAGATCTAAATGGAAAAGGGACCACGTCGATGAATCGAGTGGATGTGATGGTGACTTCTACCATTGAAAAACTCCGGGGCATCTTTTCACATGTGCAGTAATAGTGCGAAGTTTTTTGAATCAAGCATATATTTATGTTTTGAGCTGTTCTGATATAATCTAAACAACCACTTTCTCTGCCAGCCTAAGCTGTTAGAGAAGGCAACGCTGATATAATCTAAACAACCACTTTCTCTAAAGATATATTTATGTTTTGATTGGATTTCTAGAATCAAATCTCTAACGGCGTCGGCTGAGGTCAACATAACCCATATCTTTAGAGAAGGCAACGCTCCGGCAGATTCTTTAGCTCGGATGGGTAGTGCTACTCAAAGTTTCAGAATTTTCGATGACATGCAGGTCTCCCTCCTAGAACCAGGGGTTCTATATTCCTCGATAAACTTAGCTTGGGAGCGATCAGAAATATGCGGTCTGTCTAGTCGGCGGGTGCTTCCCCTGCTTGCCTGTCGCCCCTTTGTTTTTCTTTTCCCTTTGTTTTATGTCATTCATGCTACATGATAGGTGCGGCCCCTTTGTTTTTTTGTCGGGGCTCACCCGAAGGTCTGTAAATCTCTCTGTGATGAATGAAGCTTCTTCTTCTTCTTCTTCTTTTTATTTATTTTTATTTATTTTTATTTATTTTTTTAATTTAAAAAAAAAAAAGAAAACAAAAAGAAAAAAGAAAAAAGCCTAAGCTGTTAGAGAATAATGTATTAATGTATATTAAGGGACTTTACCACGTTGGATTACAATGGAATATGTCTGGACTCTCACTTGGATTCAGATCCTTTTCAATGACCGGAACCATCCAGCCAGCTGAGTGAACAGAAATATCTAATACTTTTATATTACATTCCTGATGCGTGGGGAGATGATCCACTGCCACCATCTCTGTGTCGAGTGGTCTGCTGCATGACGCAGCAGCAGCAGCAGATCACCCAGCAGTCTCATCTGGGTTTGCCTAAAAACAAAAATCTCTAATTGAATATTTAAAATTTTTTATTATAAAAGACTTATATTAGCCGTCCTTAAATAAACCTAAAGAGCCAAATTGTCAATGGTTTGAAATGATCCAATTTGGAACGTATTTTTATTGGTATCCACTATACAGAATCAGACCCATCATATAAATGGTCCAGATGATTGGCATGCGACCCACATTGAAAGGTTGAAGTAATAAATTGGACTTTATTCTAGTAAACCTGTTGATTAAAATGTAAAAGCCTAGGCAGGGACATGATTAACTCCATGGAATAGACTCCATCGGAAATCACCATGGAGTTGGCTGTCCACCATGTTGTATGTTATCCATTCTGTCCATGAGCCATTCCGGCCACTCATTAGGTGCACCCATTTGTTTTGCTCATGGAACCCAAATTACCGATCCCAAACTTAGATGGACCGCGCCATTTGAAACAGCATAAAATCACACCTAAAACCTCCAAATTTGATCCTGCAGAAGATCTGATAGCTTTCAATGGTAGGTCCCTCTCTATATCGTTCCAAGTAGTGTGACTCATCTAACTTTTGAAATGGCATGAATTTAGTGCAAAAGGCCAAACATGAGGGCCTGCACTTGATAGACAGGGTAAATATAATATGGTGGGTCCCAGACAGCTCCACTATATGGTAACCTACAGTGGAGTCGATTCCATATCGTCATTTCCTCAAAAGAAGCAATACTGGAAGGGAAGTCCGTCATAAATAGGTAAAATAGGAACTAGATCCGTCCCTCATCAGGCTAACCACACTTTTAGTGGAATCATTTAGTCTGTGCCCGACCGAAAACTAAAACAAATCATCTCCTATTTAGACTTGGACCCGGTTCTAGTCATAGTTCTAAAACTCACTAACTCCACTCGAAACTCGGTTAGGTCGATTCACTCAGATATTGAGCTGTCTTTAGGAATCTCCGTTTTGCACTGACTCGGGGAGAGTTGTTGAGTCGACTTGACATGAGTACTTACTGAGTCCTTGCTGAGTCACTCACTCTATGAAGCCCGAATGAAACTCGTGACCTCTATTTATCACACACATTCTCCACCAATAAGCTACGCATAACTAATCTCTCTTATTTTGAATTTTCTTTTAATTCTTACTATCACTAGAAGTTTTAATTTTATTTATTAATTATCAGGTCGAGTCTTTGAGTTGATTCGACCCGCATGAATATTGAGTTGAGTTTTCGATTTTTAAACATTGAATCTAGAGCTGAAATCTAGACCTGATATTTAAATGGTCAGGTCATGAACTCCTCTACACCCAACCCGAGTAGACCAGTTTATACCCATACCCTGATTCATCCAGTTTTCCACCTTGTTTTAGGTGCATTTTATCCATCCATCCATTTTACCACCTCGTTTTAGCATAAGGCAAAAGTACAAGGTAGATCCAAAGTTCAAGTTAACCGCATCATAGAAAGGGATTGGACACCCACCATTATTAAAAACTTACTAGGGTAATGGAAGTTTTGGATCAAGCTGATATTCGTGTTTTGAGTTTCTATGCTATCATGTCAAACAACCACTTTCTCTACAAGTTTAAGCTGTCAAAGAATGGTGTATTAATGTATATTAAGGGACTTCAACTGCTGTTAACAAGGATGTCTTAAATCTGAAAAGTTCGGCTAGTCGAAGGAAGTTCGACTCAAAGTCCAGCAACAATGTATTTGAAATTCCCGAGGTCTTTAACCAATCGAGGGACAGGCTCGACCAGTCGAGGGACAGGCTCAACCATTCGAAGGGGTCCTTCGACCAGTCGAATCCCAGACTCGACCAGTCGAAGGTTACGCAGATTGTGCACGAACTGCGTAAATTTGAGATGGTTTCAGAGAGGTGTAGAAGTGGAGTTTCCTAAACTATAAATAAGAGTCCCTAGGGTCTTTCTAAGTAATAATAAGGCTTTCTAAAGGTATTCTAAGCGTTTCTATAAGGGGTTCTAAGGTTTCAAAGGGCGTAGTAAGGGTGAGATTCGAGGCTGTTCGAATCGGGTAAGTCATTTTCTCCTTGTAATTTCTATTTTCATAGTGAAATTCTGTCGCTTTGTGCCGTGGTTTTTTCTTGAAAGGTTTTTCCACGTTAAATCTTTGTGTTCTCTTGTGTTTGCTTTGTGTCATTGGATTGCTATCCTAGATCCAAATCTGTGTAATTCCACAACATAAATCCCAACAAGTGGTACAAGAGCAATCATTGAGGCACATATCTGAATCTGTAGGATTAGTAATAATGGTAAGCACTAGGTATTATATTGAGAAGTACTCAGGGAAAAATAACTTTGAGTTATGGAATATCAAAATGATCAATTTCTTGATCAAGCAAGGTGAAGATGGTGCTCTTGAGAAGCGAAAGTCTACTGTGACTGATGATGATTGGAATACTCTTGATAAGAAGGCCTTATTCTCGATCCATTTATGTCTTACGGATGAGGTTTTCTACAATGTCATGAGGGAGAAAACTGCATTTAAGTTATGGGCGAAGTTAGAGGATGTCTATGCGAAAAAATCCTCTGAAAATCATATACACTTGAAGTGTCAGTGGCATAACTTTAAGATGGCAGGGGGTGGAGTTCTGGAGGCTCACATCAGCAACTTTAATAAATTAGTTTGCAAATTGCTGAATTTGGAGGAAGTGATGAAAGATATGGAACAAACATGTATGTTGCTGAATTCTCTTCCGGCATCGTATGAGTCATTTAAGGACACAATATGCACCATGAATAAAACCCTAAGTGTTGACACCGTTATCTCAGCCTTTCAAGGGAAGGCCATGAGAAAGCTAAATAGCGATATGAGTACATCTTCTAATGCACTATTTACGAGGGGCAGGACTTCTGAACAAGGTACGGGATCTTCAAGTTCTAGATCCAAATCCAAGGGCAATGGAGAAGGTAAAATAAAATGTTGGAACAGTGGGATGGAAGGACACATGAAGAAGGATTGTGCAAATCCTAAATCTAAGAGAGAGAATCTGAGGCTCCATAAAGGGAGGGAAATGCTGCCACGTCAGATGGATCGAGTGGATGTGATGGTGATGTCTTGTCTGTGTCTACGATCAGACGTTCATATCATGATCGAAGGGGCGAGTGAATTCTAGACATAAGGCATCCTTTCACAAGAGTCCTTAACGGAGTTGATTTGCTAGGTATAGGGAGTGCGATGGTGGACAGGTATTTATGGCTAATGACATTGCCTATAATGTTGTGGCTATTGGTATGATGCGCATCAAGATGTTTAATGTGACAGAGTGTACCTTGACTGATTTGAGGCACGTTCCTGATTTGAAAAAGAATTTGATTTCTCTTAGTATACTTGAGGCAATAGGCTGCAAGTTCACAGGTATTGATGGTGCTCTTAAAGTTTCTAAGGGGGCATGGATAATCATGAAAGTGTAACTACTCGATAATCTTTACAGGTTGATCGAGAGCACTTCAAAATGTGGAGTTGTAGTAGTTATAGTGGATTCCACTTTTGTACATGTGTTACATGCTAGGCTTGACCATATCAGCGGGCAGGGCAAGAAGGATGTGACACGCGGACAGAGATATGGAGTTGGTGGAGCAGTCACTTGTGAGAAGAATCACATTGCATAAATCGCAGGTTATCGAGGAGGTACATGGTCGACTCCAACATTACATATGTTCTCATTATAGACAAGAGGGATTTGCCTTCTATTCAGATGGCTCTAGGTGAGCCTAGTGCTGAGAAGTGGAAGGTGACTATGGACGATGTAATAGACTCGTTGTACCAGATCGACACATGAGACCTAGTGGAGCTTTCAGTTGGTCGGAGAGCAGTTCGATGCAGGTGGATTTTCAGAACGATACAACATAGATACAGAGCGAGGTTGGTAGCGTATGACTATACTCAGATAGAAAGGATCGACTTCTCAGAGATATTTACGCCGACAATATAGCAGATGTCTATTAGATCCGTGATTAGCGCTGGTTGGTCATGTGATCTCGAGCTGGAAGGAGGAATGTGGAGTATGTACTTCTATATGAGAAATTGGAAGAGCCGATCTACATGAAGCAAGTAGAATGGTTCGAAGTTAAAGGGGCTAAGAAAAAAAGTTTGCAGGAGGTCGTGGTATGACCCGTCGCCTAGGCAGTGGTATAAAATTTGATTCCTTCATGGTAAGTTAGTTATTGTATGTTGATGACATGTAGATCACCAATCATGGCATGTCTGAAATCAATGTACTAAAGACTCAGTTAAGTGAGACATTCAAGATAAAGGATCAGGGGATTGCAAAGATGGTTCTCGGCATTGAGACTGGAAGAGGAGCAGGTTTTGGTAATCACAGGTAGAATATCTTGTGTACGTATTGATCAAGTATATGATGGACCAGGCAAAGCTGGTGAACGTTCTCTACGTGTTTCTCCTCAAGTTTTCCTCAAGACATGTCCCAAAACAGATGAGAAAAAGCAGGATATGTCTCATGAGCCTTATTTGAATGCGTTTAGCAGTGTATGTCATGGTTTGTATTAGACTGGTTATTTCACAAGCAATCGGTGTTGTGAGCAAATACCTTAGCAAGCAACAATCGATGGCGGTGAGATTGTTACTTCGATACATTCGAAGTATAGAAGGCTACGTATTACTTTTGGGAAGACAGGATCAAAGGTGGTTGCGCATGTGGATTTAGATCCGACAGACATACTCACCAAAGTCGTTCCTATAGAAAAGTTTAAGTTTTGTGTAACTTTTTTGGGCTTGGCGATGGAGAAAAAGAATAACGGAGTATGCACGAGAAGCTATGATGTGATGCACAGATAAGTGAAGATCAAGAAGCTACACGGTTGAAGACTGAAGACTGAAGACATTGTGGAGATTGTTGTTAAAAAGGATGTCTTAAATCTGAAAAGTTCTTGAAAAAGTTCGAATGGTCGAAGGAAGTTCGACTCGAAGTCCATCAACAATATATCTGAAATTTTCGAGGTCTTCGACCAGTCGAGGGATAGGCTCGACCAGTCGAAGGTGTAACAACTCAACCAACACTGTATGATATTGTCCGCTTTGCAGAAGCTCATGAATTTAAAACGCGTCATACAGGGAAGGTTAGAACTCCACATATAACCATCTTAACTACGGACGATTCTTTCGATGTGGGATAAGTTTCACCCCTACTGTGGGTACAATAGTCTGCCAGCTATTGGTAGCTCGCCTAGGCCATTCTAGCCCTGCTCACATCAACGCCCCCCAGTATGCACCCGCCCATATGCACCACACAATGACGGGGCATTACAATATCCCCCACCGAGGGCAGAGCCATCCTCGGCTCTGATACCACTTGGAAGGCCTGTCCCCCACAACATGTGATATTGTCTGCTTTGCCGAAGCTCACGAATTTAAAACATGTCACATCTACTAAGGAAGGAACCCAACTTATAGCCACCACAACTTCGGACAACTCTTTCGATGTGGGACAAAGTTTCACCTTCACTGTGGGTATAGTAGCCTGCCAGCACAGTAGCCTGCCAACCACTGGTAGCTCGCTCAGGCCTGTTAAGACCCGCTCACAACAGCGTCTGCCCACATGTTCCCGCTCATATTGACCACATAGTGACGGGGCATCACAATATCCCCCACCGAGGGCAGAGCCATCCTCGGCTCTGATACCACTTGTAAGGCCCACCCCTATAGCATAAAATATTGTTTGCTTTGCCGAAGCTCATGACTTTAAAACACGTCATACAGGGAAGGTTAGAACTCCACATATAACCACCATAACTCTGAACGATTCTTCCGATGTGAGACAAGTTCTACCCCTACTGTAGGTACAGTAGCCTGCAAGCCACTGATAGCTCGCCCAGGCCCTTCTGTTCCCACCCACATCAGTGTCTGCCCACATGCGCCACACAGTGATGGGGCGTCACAATATCCCCCACCAAGGGTAGACCATCCTCGGCTTTGATACCACTTGTAAGGCCCACCCCCACAGCCTATGATATTGTCCGCTTTGCCGAAGCTCACGACTTTAAAACGCGTCAACTCCGGATGATTCTTCTGATGCGGGACAAGTTCCACCCCTACTGTGGGTACAGTAGCCTACCAGCACAGTAGCCTGCCAACCACTGATAGCTCTCCCAGGCCTAGTAAAAGTTCTGCGAGTAGTCGAGAGACAGGCTCGACTAGTCGAAGGGGTCTTCGACCAGTCGAGGGATAAGCTTGACCAATCGAAGGGGTCCTTCGACCAGTTGAAGCCCAAGCTTGACCATTCGAAGGTTGCGTAGATTATGCGCAGACTGCATAAATCTGAGGCGATTTTAGAGAGGTGCATACATGGAGTTTCTTAAATTATAATTTGGATTCCCTAGGGCCTTTCTAAGTGATGTTAAGGCATTCTAAAGGTATTCTAAGGGTTTCTAGAAGGGTTTCTAGGGTTTCAAAGGGTGTAGCAATGGTGGGATTCGAGGTTGTTCGAATTAGGTTGGTCCTTTTTTCCTTGTAATTTTTATTTTCGTAGTGAAATTCTGTCGCTTTGTGCCATGGTTTTTTCCTGAAAGGTTTTTCCACGTTAAATCTTTGTGTTCTCTGTGTTTGCTTGGTGCCATTGGATTGCTATCCTAGATCCAAATCTATGTGATTCTGCAGCACAAATCCCAACATTAACATGTTGGATTATAATGGAATATGTCTAGACTCTCACTTGGATTCAAATCCTTTTCAATGACTCGAACTATCAATGCTATGGTGCCCATTTGAATGAGGCCAGCCAGCTGAGTGAACAGAAATATCTTATAATTTTATATAACATTCCTGATGCTGGGGGAGACAATCAACTGCCACCATCTTTGTGTCGAGTGGCCTACTGCATGGCCTAGCAGCAGCAGACCACCCAACAGTAAGGTATCTCATCTGGGGCTGCCTAAAAACAAAAATCTCTAATTGTATATCTTAAATTTTTATTTTTTTAAAAATTATGAAAGAGTTATATTATCCGTCCTTAAAAAAACCTATAGAGCTAAAATGTCAATGGGTTGAAATGATCAAATTTGTAACTTTTATTTATTAGTATCCACTAAACAAAATAAGACCCATCATAAATGGTCCAGAAGATTGGCAGCAACCCAAGTTGAAAGGTTGAAGTAATAAACCGGACTTTATTCTAGTAAACCTTTTGATTAAAATGTAAAAGCCAAGGCAGCTTCATGGAATAGACTACATTGTAAATTACCATGAAGTTGGCTGTCCACCATGTTGTATGTTATCCATTCTGTCCATGAGTCATTCCACCCATTTGCTTTTTTAATGGAGCACAAATTACCGTTCCCAAACTTAGATGGACCGCGCCATGTGAAACAGCATAAAATCACAACTAAAACCTCCAAATCCGATCCTGCAGAAAATATGATAGCTTTTTTTTTTTTTTTTTAAATTTATTTTTATTTATTTATTTTTTTTTACACACGCACACACCCCCACACACTCACGCCACATGCACACACACCCCACACACGCACGCCGTGGGATTTCACCACCATGGGTACTCGAACCCTTGACCCGGTGTTGAAACTCCAAGGAGTCTACCACCCGGGTAAGAAAATATGATAGCTTTCAATGTAGGTCCCTCTCTACATCGTTCCAAGTAGTGTGGCCCATCTAACTTTTCAAATGGCATGAATTTTGTGCAAAAGGCCAAACATGAGAGCCTGCACTTGATAGACAGGGTAAATATAATATGGTGGGTCCCAGACAGCTCCACTATATGGTAACCTACAGTGGAGTCGATTCCATATCGTCATTTCCTCAAAAGGAAGCAATACTCGAGAGGAAGTCTTTCTTATTCTTAAATAGGTCAAAATAAGAATCAGATCCGTCCCTTATCGGACTAACTGCACTTTTTGGACCCAAACCTGAAATTGATAGAGTCTGTTTGTTAACTCTGAAAATTATTACTTACTGCGGAATTGAGAAAATGTTCCATGTTAAGTGTTGTTTATTAACGATGAATTTAAAAAGCATTACATCATTTTTCATTGATTTTTTTCAGTGACAGGGGTTTGGTTTAATGGTGAATACGAAATACGCTTCGTAAATTCTTCTATAAAAGAAAATTGCTTTCGAAATTACCCCTCAAGTTGCTACGGTTCTAGTCATAGTTCTAAAACTCTAACTCTAATTGAAACTCGGTTAGGTCGACTCACTGAGATTTTGAGCTGTCTTTAGGAATCGCTGTTCTCGCACCGACTCAGGAAGACTTGTTGAGTCTACTCGACATGACTTGGGGAGACCTTGCTGAGTCAGTCACTCTATGAATCCGGAATTAAATTCGTGACCTTTATTTATCACACACACTCTCCATCAATAAGCTAAGCATAACTAATCTCTCTTATTTCGATTTTCTTTAATACTCATATAATAAGCGATAATTTTAGATATTACTTACTATCACTAGAAGCTTTAATTTATATTTATTAACTATCAGGTCGAGTTTTTGAGTCGATCCGTCCCGCATGAGTATCGAGTCGAGTTTTCGGTTTTTAAACAACGCGTCTAGATCTGAAATCTAGAGCTGATATTTAAATGCTCGGGTCTTGAACTCCTCTACACCCAACCCGAGTAGACCAGTTTATAGCCGTACCCGGGTCCTATACTTTCCCTGAATTTAGTCACAGTGGTTGGTGATGTTCAAAGAAAGAGCTTTTAATTCCAATAGTGAAGATCATTTTGTTGAAAAGTTTTCATACCATTTCATTCAAAGGGAAGAGAACTTACCAAAGAATCTGTACCAGGCACAAGAAGTTCTTCCATGGAGTGGTCTTTTTTCTCAATTTCATGTCTCATCTTATCATCTCTTCATCTGCTAACTTGCACCGGAGAGGACAGGATCACCATGGGCCAATCTGTCAGCGCAAACCAGACGATAACCTCTTCAAACGATGTCTTCGCATTAGGATTCTTTAGTCCCAGTAATTCTACCAAACGGTATGTTGGGATTTGGTACAACAAGATTCCTGATCAGACAGTTATATGGGTGGCCAACAAAGATTACCCACTTACCAATTCCACTGCTGGAGTTCTTACAATTGCCAATGATGGAAATCTCATCGTCTTGGATGGAGATAGAAACATTCTCTGGTCATCCAATGTTTCAGTCAGCCTCGAAAACAATACCGTTGCAGTACTCATGGATACTGGAAATCTTGTTTTGAGACGAACTAATCAGATGATCGTGTGGCAAAGCTTCGACAACCCATCCAGCTCGCTTATCTCTGGCATGAGATTGTCATTGAATATACAAACTGGAAAAAGCATACATCTCAGGTCGTGGAAAGATGTAAATGATCCGGCCAACGGCTCTTATACTATAGGTATTGATCCTAACACACCTCGGCAGATTATCATAAGGAATGGGCTGGGTGTGTCCGTGAGGGGCAACGTATGGCAACAGGTAGCAGGTGCTGATATGCCTGAGGTGGACCGCAACTATGTAGGTTACAATACCATTGCGGAAACCCACGATGAAATTTCTTACACGGTCGCTCTCTCAAATAATTCTTTCATGGTAAGGTATGTGTTAACTCCAACAGGGCAGCTTCAGCTGCAGTCGTGGCGGGAGGATTCGAAAGCGTGGGCTGTTTTGCGATCCACACCGACGGGTGAATGTGATTTGTATAGTCGATGCGGTCCATCTGCTAGCTGTGACAACAGTAGCTCACCGTTTACGTGTAAGTGTTTGCAAGGATTCGAGCCCAGAATATGGAAAGACTGGGATTCAGGGAATTGGTCTGGCGGTTGTGTGAGGCGAAAGCCATTAGAATGTGGGAATGAAGATGGGTTCCTGAAGTTGGCAGGGATGAAATTGCCTGATTTTTCTATATCATTGGGAAATGTTAGTTTAAGAGATTGTGAAATGGGATGCTTTAGAAATTGTTCTTGTACAGCTTATGCTTATACGAATGCCGGCCGTTGGTTATCCTGGAAATGTTTGATTTGGGTTGAGGATTTGATTGATCTTGTGGAGAATACAGAAAATACCGTCGATCTCTACCTGCGTCTTGCCAGTTCTGAGCTAGGTATGTTTGTTTCTCTCTAATTTTATTTTCTTGGTTAGATAATCGGATATGATTTGGCTTAGAAGCATAAGCAGTAGACCATTGAATGGAACAGTCCATCTGGTGCGTGCTATTTCAGATGGGCCATGATGCCAAAATCATTCTTTGATCCTGACCCTTGTGTGCAAATTATTTATTTATTTATTATTATTATTATGATTATTATTATTATTATTTTTTCAACCATGTTAGGGTTGGATTTGAAATATAGGCCTGTTTACCTCATCTTGATCAGGCAAGCCAAATTTGTACAATAATAATAGGTAGTTAAGAAAAGTTTGAAGGGTCCAAATTCAAAATATGCATGTCTCACTTGACGATGATACATGTTATTCTGTATGGCATGATAATGATGTCCGCTGCCTAGTGAATGGTCCGATCTTTGACACGTTTGCGATCGTGTGTGGGAACTAGGTCCTATTATGGAAGCTTTCAAATGAAACAGCACTACTTTCATCCGAACACAACTATGTAAGCTATTTTTGAATTTCAAATTTTCGTCGGCTAGAACGCCGGCGTTCTCCGCCCTGTGGCGGTGCTACTGACACCCCTCTTTTCTCAAAGTGTGGGGGTCTCAATGCATCCTTGCTAAGGAGTGCTGTTTTATTCCTGGGGCAGGCGGCCTTAGGCTTTCGGTCTCCCATTCAGGGGGGCTATGGAGGAAGGGGAAAGGGAGAGTCTTTGGGAGCAAGTTTCGTCCAGGAGAAATCGCATTAGGCAACCCCCATTCACCATCTTCGCTGCGAATCTGACCTTTGACACTTCAGAAGACGATCTAATCTGGATTTTCAGCAGGTATGGGAAGTTGGTGGGAGTGCATCTTCCCCTGGATCATGTTCGTAGGAGATCTAAAGGGTATGCGTTTGTGACTTTCTGCTATGAGCAGGAGGCTTATAATGCAGCCAACTGCTTCCATGGGAGGAGAATAGACGGTCGGATTGTATCGCTTGCTTGGGCAAAAAGCTCTAGGGAAAAAAGGAGCTGGGGTAGGAGGCTTAGCCCTGGTCGGAATCAGCGACCTGCCCCTGGTCGGTATCAAAGAGTTGATACTAAAAAGTCATATACGGCTGCTACTAGGGCATTCCACCCTTTAGGTAAGACTACTCCTATTCTTTCAGAGACTTGTCCGCCGAATGAGTGTGTCAAGCCCATCATCATTGAAATAGATCCTCAGCAGGTTGATCGGCTGAAACAAGTTCTCGCCTTGGCTCTAATAGCATTCTGCTATAGAGAAGTTTCCATTTTGCATCTTGTAGATGAACTTCGAAGATCATCTCTGGTTGCATCTCTGGTGGATTTCACCCGTCTAGGTCCGAAGAAGTTCTCCAATTGAGGCAGGAGTTGGAGAGTTTCGAAGAAGATCAGGATCTACAGATCCATATGTGCATTTAAGAGGTTTTGGTCTGGTCGGCACGGGAAACTTCTCTTTTCCGAGGGGTGTGGATCCGTTTGATGGGTATCCCATCAAATGCTTGGTATCCTGCGGCTATTGAGGGATTAGCTAAATCTTTCGGGGAGGTTGTCGAGATAGACAGCGTTGTGGCATTAGGAGTATTTCAGGCATTTGCGAGAGTTCGAGTAAAGCTTTGCAGGAACCTGACTTGTAGAAAGTGAGGATCCTGAAGGTGAAGGGCCAAGAATTTCCTATCTATGGAGTTCTAAAGAGTTAGATGTGCAAGGGTGGTTGTTCAGATTAGAAGGCAGAGTCTGCTAGAGGCATAGAATTGACGAGAGCCTGGGTTGAAAAGGCTTTCTATAGAGCTAGGGACAGCCAGAAGTTTTACCCACAACCTGTTTGTGAAAATGTTGCAGAGAAGTGCGCCCAGGCAGTGCAGTATTCCAACCCTAGCGAGGCTATGCAAATCATTCTCCCGAGGTCTCATCCCCTTACCCGGGAGGGGGCTGAGGTTGGTCAAGCTAGGAGTCGAAGTTGAGAGAAGTCCCTCCTCTCACCTCTTCCTCCCTGCCGCGGAGAGGCTATGTAATGCTCTGGTAGCAAGATGCTTTCGAGGCAGGAGTGCAATTCAAAGATTTCTCCTGAAAGGGAAGGTGACCCATCCTTTGATCCATTCCAGGATAGGGAAGATCCGAGCTTACCAGTTCCGCTTCAAGTGTGCTATCCGATTGGTCTTGATGCCATGAATGTTACAGTGTTAGGGGCAGAGTGTGAGATTGAAGATGATCTTAGGGGCAGGGTGAATTGTGCAGACTAGAGACTCAATGCCCAGTCGTCTGCCAGCACTGATAGCGGACTATTTGTTGCAGCATGTTGCACAAAGGAGCCAATGTTACTCACGGGACTGAAGGATGGAGTAGAGAGCAGGCATATAGTAGAAGGTCAGCAGAGAAGGAAGCAGCTACAAGACAGACAAACCCTTTTAAACAGCAGCATTAGCGAATTATCTTCCCCAAATGCAGTCCAATATGCTCGAAAGAATGGAGGTGGGCGCACCTCAGGAGAAACAAACTCTTATCAGACTATACAAGGCCGAGATTAGTCGGCTACTTGCCCATTCGAGTAAACAAGGCAGTATCAGATTCTTGCAGATATCATAGTCATGTGTTAGGACCTGAATATGATCGGAGTAGTAGTTGGAATCAGCAGCAGGCTCTTCAGAACCAGGGCATAATGGTAGAGCAATCAGGTCACATTCAAGTAGACCTATCATCGTATTTTGGGACTGAGGTTCAGGCAGATGATTTTAAACAAAGGAAAAAGCAGTTAATGGCAGGCAGGACTAATTGCCTGGAGGGGATAAAAGACATGGCTGAGTAGAACTATCCGCGACAAGAGGGAAAGCCAAAGACTGCTAAAAAGAAATCTGTAGGGCAGAATTATCAAGTAGGATTACAAATGAAAGGCAGAAGGAGATTGGTCTCAATCAGGAAGATTGCCAGGCTGATGGAAGAAGGAGAATGGTTCTGTCGGCTGCGGCTGCTAAAGAGAAGGTCAGTTAATTTAGGGTGTGTTACGGATGGATAGCGCGATCATTTGAAATGCCTGTGGGTAGGTAACAAACCAATAATGAGGACTTTAAAAAAGATAATTCATAAACACAGCCCTATGCTCGTTGCAATTTTGGAGCTGATGGCGAGAGAGGAAAGAAGAATAACTATTTCTCTTAAGCTGGGATGTCATTCATCAGTGTTTACTGGTGATTTTGGGGGGCAAGATTTGGGTCCTTTTTCAAAATCATCTCTTAGTTACCATACACTCTTTGTCCAATCAAATGCTCTCTTTGAACGGCTCATTGCAGAATTACAAGGTTCAAGCCCTTCTAACCATAGTTTATGCCAAATGTTCCCATATCCTTAGGAGAGCTTTGTGGCATGATTTGGTGAACTTAAGCAGAGCTGTGTTAGGGCCTTGGGCTGTGGGCGGAGACTTCAATGCTGTAGTTGAAGCTAGAGAAAGAAGAGGTGCAAGTACGGCGGCAGAATTAGTATGTCTAAATTTGCAGCGGCTATTCAGAATTAAAGGCTTCTGGATGTGGGATTTGTCGGAAATTTCTTCACGTGGAGTAACAACAGAGCAGGGCAAGATTTGACTTGGGCTAGATTGGACAGAATTTTGGTTAATGACATGTGGGCGGCATATTTTCAATCCTTTAAAGTAAATCATTTGGCCTGAGTAAATTCAGATAACTCGCCTCTCCTGCTCTCTTTCCCAGTATTCAATCAATCGGCAATTAAACCATTCAGGTACCAGTGTATGTGGTCGTTGCATGACTCATTACAGCAGGTGGTTAAGAAAGTGTGGGAGGGAGATTGCTCGTATAACCCCATGATAAATATCCAACTTAAGTTGAAAAAGACCAAGCAACTATTGACGGTATGGAACAAGGAAGCATTTGGGAATGTTTTCAATCAGATTAAGGAGGCTGAGGCTGAATTAATTCAGGTGGAGAACAAAATGAAGAATGATGGGGCTGAGGCGTTAATGCTTGAAAGTTTGTCAATTATGAGAAGATTGGCTTAGTTGGAGCTTATGGAAGAGGTATATTGGAAGCAAAAAGCTAGGAATTCGTGGCTAAAGGAAGGTGACAGGAACACCCATCACTTTCATGCATCAGCTTGGGAGTGTATTAGGCGAGTGACTATTACTAAGATAAAGGATAGTAATGGGGTATCAATTTCTGATGCGGCGCAAATGAAGGTTGAAGTGATGCAATTCTTTTCTCATCTATTTCAAGCGGATCATATCACTCGTTTAGATGATCTTCTTCCAGCTATTCTGTTAGTGCTTACTCATAGGGAGAATGCTACTCTTCTGGCTATTCCAACTAGTATGGAGACTTTTTAGGTGATCAAATCTATGCCTATGGATAGTGCTCCTGGCCCGGATGGTTTTCCTGTGTCATTCTACGCTGATTGCTAGCAGATGGTTGGGGAGGACATCCACAAGACAGCGTGTTTTTTCCCTGGAAGGGGGTTAGATGCTTAGAGCTTTTACAACGTCTTTAATTAGTCTTATTCCAAAAAAGCCGGCAGCCACAGAGTTTGCCGACTATCGGCCGCCTTTGCAATGTTATTTACAAAATCTTCTCCAAGATCTTGGCTACCCGGTTGAGTAAGATTCTCCCTAGGCTTATTTTCATGGAGCAAGGGGCTTTTATGTAAGGTAGGTCAATTACAGAAAATATTGTGATGGTGCTTGAGGCCATGCGTAACTTGGACAGGAAAGCTCAAGCTTAATCTTGAAAAAGCCTATGACAGAGTCGATTGAGATATTCTTAAGAAGGTGATGAAGTGCTTTGGATTTAGCGAAAGATGGATTGGTTTGATGGAAGCGTGCTGGGGTAATAGCTGGTTTTCGGTTCTTTTCAATGGGAAACCCACGGGATTTTTCAAATTTTCTGGAGGTCTCCGTCAGGGAGATCCGATATCCCCAGGGCTGTTCATCCTAGCGGTGGAGCTCTTCTCTAGAAATTTTAAGCAATTGGTGGAGAGAAGCTAGTGTAGGCCGTTTAAGTTGCAGAGTGGCTGTCCTATAATTTCCCATCTTTTATTTGTTGATGATACTTTACTATTTGTTAATGGCAGCCATGATTCATTGTGTTCAGTGAAGTCTTTTCTAACTGCATTTCAAGAATCGTATGGGCAGAGGATAAACTTCAATAAAAGCAGCTTCCTATGCCCATCTAAGATGGCTACAGGCAAAATCTGTAATATTGAGAGAGCCTTGGGTTTTTCTAAAGCTGGAGCGAGTTTGCATTACTTAGGGATCCCTCTCTACAAGGGGAGAGTTTCCTCAGCCTCTTTTAAAGCATTAATAACAAGGTGGGTAGTAGAATTTTAGGATGGCAAACCAGATTTCTGTCGCAGGCGGGTCGGTTAACATTCATCAAGCACGTCTTTGGCAGCATTCCTCTTCACACTACGACGGCCACGAAAGTCCCGAGGTAACTGATTGAAGAGTTGGATAGCAAGTTTGCGCAATTCTTTTGGGGCTGGGTGGATGGCAAAAAGAAGGTGCAATGGGTAGCGTGAAGAAAACTTACAAGACCTATTGAAGAAGGTGGTGTAGGCATTAGGAAGTTGGAAGAGGTGTTGCTAGCTCTTCACAAGAAAATGGCATGGAATGTAACGTATGGTAAAAGAAAAGCCCTTGGGTGTTGTATATGAGAGCCAAGCATCGAAGGGACTTAGAGGACGGTAGTACGGTTGCCTTATCGTTGTTGGCTTCCCCTATTTGGAAAGAAATTAGAACTGAGCTTCTGATTATTGCAAATAATATTCAATGGCAAGTTGGGAATGGTGAGATTAATGTTTGGTCTACCAACTGGACAGGGCTGGGACCTCTTCAATCTTTGGTGAGCACGCCTATTCCATAGGAGCTACAGTCATTACTAGTGAAGCATTTTATAGGTACTACGGGTCCTCTCCCTCCATCCTCCGTTAACCTTTATCTGTCTCAACATACTTTTAACTTCATAGTCCAGAGGGGTTTGGTGATATCACATGAAACTCCATTCTGTTTCTGGCCGTTAGATTCTTCAAGTTCCTTTTCGACTAAATCGGCGTGGCAGTCAGGAAGGGAAACAGTGCTGGGCAGTTGGTGGCATACCTGGATCTGGCTTTTGAAAATTCCTCCTAAGATATCTCTGTTCTGTTGGAGATTAATGAAGGGAGCCATTCCTGTGGATGCTCGAGTTCAAGGCAAAGGTGTCCAAATTGCTTCTAGGTGTTCTTGCTGCTGTGACGGTAGCGGGTCCAGCCCGTAAGTGGAAACTCTGCAATATCTATTTTTTCATGGCTAACAGGCGAAAATAACTTGGCAATATTTTTCAGCTATTTGCGGTATCTCTTATTTTTCCAACCTTGCAGTTGGCGACCAGATCAGGCAATGGAGGAGTACGGCTGCTCCTTGTATAGTGTCAGCCATCATCAGGAAGGTTGTTCCTTTGCTGATTTTATGGGAGCTATGGAGAAGTAGAAATGGGGTCTGGTATGAAGATCGCCCATCGCTGGCTTCCGTTTCTATAGCCCGCATCAGGTGGTGGGTGGCCGCCTTGGTTAAGGACCACGTCGAAGTGAAGCAGCTGCTAGCTGGGGTCAGATTTAGAGGCCAGCCTCATGTCAAGCGTCCATGCCCAGTGGAGGTGATCAAATGGGGGAAACCAGCCAAAGGCTGGGTGAAATTAAACGTTAATGGATCAGTGTGTGGCAATCCAGGCCGTTCAGGTGGAGGTGGGGTCTGTAGGAAAGCAGCTCTTCACATTCTCAGCCAGTTATGGGGTGGGGAGTAATAACAGGGCAGAATTGAGAGCAATTCACGATGGCCTAATCTTATGCTTAGAGCGTGGGTTTCAAAAAATTGTGATTGAATCGAACTCCACGGTGGCGGTGAGCGTCATTTCTAAAAATCCTCCTGTTCCTTAGCAACGACGTCTATGGGTCAGCATAATTAACAAGCTGGGACAACTTGCTTCATTAATTTTTTTTGTGATTCGCAGAGAAGGAAATGGTCTGGTGGATGGGATGGCGAGGGAGGGTAGCCAGAAGCATGTAACCGAAGTATTCGATAATATCGGGGATCTCAATCCTCATGTGCGCGCGCTCTTATTCCTGGACAGGACTGGGCTTAGCTCTGTTAGATCCTCTCATGTGTATTGTGGCTATTCTCAAGCCCATGATCCGTGACTCCCGTAGAGTTGCTCTCGGGCTGAAACTCGGGTTTCACTCTTCCTGCTCCAACTCCGAGGAAGGAGGTAAATTTTGGATTTTCTACGGCAACCTGCCCAGGCTCTCTATCATCTCCAAATCTAGTCAGATAATCTCCATGGCTATCTCAGCTCCGCCGATTCCCGCCCCGATTGTCCTCTCCTTCGTTTATGCTAGCTGTTCTAAGCTTCAACGTCGGTCTCTATGGGAAGACATGGTCAGCGTTTCCAGATTAGTTTAGGGTCCATGGACCATTGGCGGTGATTTTAATGCAGTAGCCATCGCTTCGAAGCGTAGGAGCCACAGGAGGACTGATAGGGCCAGCTCCAGGGAGTTTGTTGACACCATTAATAGGGCTGGCCTCATCGACGCTGGATATTCTGGTAACACTTACACTTAGTGTAATAACTAGTTGGGCCCAGCCAGAGTTTGGGCTAGGCTCAACAGATTTCTCATTAATAACCTTTGGAACTCTTCCTTCCCCAACATGCAGGTGCAACATTTAGCCAGGCATAATTCAGATCACTCCCCCATCCTTATGTCCTTCCACTCCCAACTCGGGTCGGTCCCCAAGCCATTCCAGTTTCAAAGAATGTGGACCTATCATGATGCTTTCAAGCAGACATTTCAGGCCACCTGGGAAGCTGTTAGCTACCTAGAGCAATTGTTCAATATTCTGAGGAAGCGGCAAAAAGTGAAATCATATTTAATGAAGTAGAATAAGGAGTCTTTTGGTAACATCTTTGAGAAAATCAAGCTGGCTGAGCAAGCTGTTCATCAGGCGGAACTCAACATCTTTCATCTTCAAGGTTCAGAAGATGTCAGTGGCCCAGCTAATGCCAAGTTAAGTGCACCTAAAGCCCACCTGAATCACCTAGAGCTCCTGGAAGAAGTTTTTTGAAAGTAAAAATATCGTAATCATTGGTTAAAAGAAGGGGATCATAACTCCAAATACTTTCACGCATCTGTTAATTTCAGAAATGTCAGAAATAGGAATTCAGAGATTTTCTCCATCAAGCTTGAATCGGGCCGAATTGTTGAATCACAACAAGACATCCAATCAAAAGTGGTTAGATTTTTCCATAGGTTGTTCTTCGCAGGCGTGATTGACTCGGGAGTGGCCCTTCTCGCTTCCATCCCGGAGTTGGTTTCTAGGGCCGATAATGCTCTCCTGATGGCTCGACCCTCTATCCAAGAAGTTCGCGAAGCGATGATGGCTCTTCAACTGGATGGGGCCCCTGGCCCGGATGGTTTCTCTAGGGCATTTTTCACGTCCTATTGGGATATCATTTGCCACAACCTCCTACCCCTAGCCAAGGTGTTCTTTGAGGGGAGCCGATTACCTAGGGTGTTTACATCCTTTCTCATTTGCCTCATTCCCAAAGGCAAATCCCCTATGTCTTTTACCGACTTCCGTCCAATTAGCCTGTGTAACTGTATCTACAAGATCATGGCCAATATAGTTGCCCATCGGTTGGCCAAGGTGCTCCCAAAGCTTATTTCTAAGGAGCAAGGCGCTTTCGTTAGAGGAAGATCTATTGCAGAGAGCATAGCTCTAGCTCAGGAGGTCATCAGGGAGATAAACAGAAAAGTCTGAGGAGGAAACATTGTGCTGAAACTGGATATGGAGAAAGAGTATGACATGATCGAGTGGTCTTTTCTCATTAGGGTGCTCTCCCATTTCAGCTTCGATGCGGCTTGGATCAGATTGGTCAAGCGGTGCTTCTCCAATTGCTGGTTTTCAGTTCTAATCAATGGAGTGTCCGGGTCTTCTTCAAATCTACTCGTGGGCTGCAGCAAGGGAATCCTCTGTCCCCTAGCATGTTTATTCTCTTTGCTAACATGATAAGCAGAGGATTTTCTGATCTAATGGATAGGGAGCCAGATATGGCCTATCAGCTGGGGAGAAACGCTCCATGTGTTTCCCATTTACTTTATGCGGACGACATGCTTCTATTCTTTAATGGGGGGATCAAATCAGTCCGAAAAGTTCAGTCTTTTCTTAACACTAATCAACGGGTTCTGGTCAGCAAATCAATCTACAGAAAAGTACCGTGCACTGCTCCTCCCTCCTGTCAGCAACCAGGGCCGACAACATTCAAAGGTTGCTGGGTATAGGTATCGGACAGCAAATCTTGTTTATCTTGGGGTGCTTATTGCTGCAAGTAGAGTTAAAAGTTATGATTTCCATTCTCTCATCGATAGAGTTGACAATTGGATCAACGACTGGAAGTCCAAGTGCCTCTCACAGGCCGGCAGGGCCATGTTGATCGCTCACGTGCTATCCTCTATTCCTATTCATAGCATAGCAGCCTCGGTTATCCCGTCTCTTACTCACAAATCTCTAGAAACCTGATTCACATCCTTTTTCTATGGTTGGAAAGACGGGAAGAAGAAATTACATTAGAAAAAATGGGCTGACTTAGCTCACCCAAAACAAGAAGGTAGTTTGGGGATCAGAAGATTGTCAGAAGTCATGCTTGCACTCCACCTCAAGCTCGCCTGGGGTGTGAAGTATAATCAGTAGCAGAGTATGTGGGCTCACTTCATGTCCTCTATCCACGGGCAAGACTTACAGCCCGCGGGTCTTCATCTCAGGTCGAAGCGGTCCTCCCCACTGTGGCAAAAAATCAGATCGTTATTCCCTCTCTTGGACTCCAAAGTTCACTGGATGATTGGAAGTGGTGAGTGTAGTTTTTGGTTGTCCAACTGGACTGGCAATGGTTCCCTTATCCAGCGGGCCTCCCAGCTTATTCCAGTTTGCACTGCGACGCTCCGGGTCTGGGATTGCTTGGGGCAAGGCGGCCCTCTTCCTCTAATGTTGGTATTTAATTTCCTCCCCCAAGAGATGATTAATGCTATCTTCCATGGGGGGATCTGCATCTCGGATGGTCTGGACATCCCCTGTTGGCCCTTCCATACTTCTGGGCAGTTTTCAATCAAATCTGCTTGGTCGGAAAGCAGGCCTCACAGACCGTCAGTGTTCTGGTGTAAAAAATTGTGGTCTTCCTACTTGCCGCCTAAGATCTCCTTGCTAGCTTGGAAAGTCCTTCACAATGTAGTCCTCGTGGAGTGTCACCTTGCGTCTCGCTGTGTGTGCTGTGACGATCTCTCTGAAGGGGCCCTCTATGGAATTCGTTAGTCATATTTTCTTATCCAGGCCCCATGCGAAAGTCATTTGGTCTCTGTTCATAGGTATTTTCGGCAAATTCCCCCTTGGTGGTCCCTCCATTGCTGACCGGCTTTCGTTTTGGTAGAACAGTTCTCCCTCCGCTCGGGGCTGGGCCGGTACCATTTGCAATTTGGTGTCGGGGATAATTCTTTGGGAGCTGTGGAAAGGGAGAAATCAAGGTAAGTTTGATGGTAGTCCTGCGATTCAAGTTCAGGTTGCCTGTATTAAAGGGTGGATTTCCAGCCTATCCATCTCGGCAGATCGTGCCTCCTCTCCTTCGGTTGGGAGCAGCCTCGCTCTCTCCTTGTTGAATGTTCGGCCTACTTCGGCGTCCTCCCCTGCAGGCCTGATTCAGGTTATTAGGTGGGTAAAACCTCCCTCGGCCTAGGTGAAAATCAATGTTGACGGTTTTGCTAGGGGTAATCCAGGTTTGGTTGACGGTGGAGGTATCTGCAGAAACGAGAATGGTGACTTCCTTTTCAAGTTCTATGCCTGCTATGGGAATGGATCCAACATTCGGGCTGAGATAAGGGCCATTCATGATGGCTTATTCCATTACTTGAGTAGGGGCTTCTCCAAAATTATTGTCGAATCAGATTCTTTGCTAGTGATCTCCTTGCTTTCCTAGGATTTCCATTCCTGTTGGAAATGGAGATACTGGTTGGCTCGGACTAAGAGGATGCAGGATGCAGGAGAAGTTAAATTTCAGCATGTTTTTAAGGAAGGAAACGACCCTGTAGACTTTTTGGCCAAGTTGGGTAGCGGATTAAAATCTTCCGCCATTCTCGTTCATTTCAACGACCTCCTGAGAGAAGTGAAGGGCATGATGTTTCTGGATAGATTGGGCCTAGGTGATCTTAGTCTATGATTTCTTGACTTTGCTCCGCTGTTTGTCTCGTTGCCTTTTCTGTTTTTGGCCTCACAATAGGCTCGGGATAGGCTATGTGCCTATCGAGCCCAAATGTAAAGAGGTTGTACATTCTGATTTTGATAAATGAAATTTCTTTTGTTTTTTTTTAAAAAAAAGTGTAGTTATATAGATCTTTTGGTTTTTTGGTGGTAGGGGAGGCCATGGACGGTTGTCCTCTTGTTGGGTTTCCTTGTTTTTTGGTCATGGGTCGCCTATTTCATATGGTGCTGTAATAGTTTTGCTCATATTTATACAAAGCTTCTTTTTGAAAAAAAAAAAAAAAACTATGTAAGCTATTTACTCTATTAATTTATTTTTTTTAAAAAAAGGTATGAGGTTATGCAGTGCATTATTAAACAATGGGGCTTTACCTTTAGCATTGAAATATTTTTATTTAGGGCTCCTTACTCTTACTCCGATGGTAGACTCTCATGAGTTTCAACACTTGGTTGAGGGCTCGAGTACCCATAGGTGGTGAAATTCCACTACGGCGTGAGTGTGTGGTGGTGTGTGTGCGTATGTAATATATATATATATATATATATATATATATATATATATATATATATATAATTTAGAAGTTTTTTTTTTATGTTTTTAGTTTTTGCTTTTTGTTTTTTGTTTTTTCTAATTTTCATTCACATTGAAGCCATCATGTATAGTCCACTTCATTGAAAAGGACTTCAATCAATTGCCAAAGGTCCCATTGTATCGAATTCCAAAATGTCCCATGGGGATGTGGACTCGGTGGTCTGTGTTTATTATAGATGTCTTAAATCTGTCAGCATGGTTCGATGACATCGAAGCCGGTCGATGCCATCGAATATTGTTTGGATTTTCACCCTTGCTTGCTAGACATATTTTTCCATTTCTCGATGACATCGAAGCTAGTTCGATGTCATTGAAGGTTTACGAATATTCGTTTGTGGAAATGTAGATTCTATAATTTTTATTTCCTATTCTGTTTTGGCTTCATTTTAAACCTATATAAAGGGGTGTATACGGAACTGAGAGGTATTCTAAGGGAATTCTAAGGCATTCTAAGGTTTTTGAAAGAGTTCTGGGATTTCTAAAAGGGGGCTCTAGGGTTTCAAGGGGTGCAAAAGGTGAGGTTCGAAGATTGCTCAAGCCAGGTAAGTTCTTTATCTTTATAATCACTTCTTTCATAGTGGAATTATGTCGCTTTGTGCCGTGGTTTTTTCCCGCAAGGGTTTTCCACGTTAAATCTCTGTGATATTTTTTGGTTTGGTTGGTGCTTTTGGATTGCTATCCTAGATCCATCGTTGTGTGATTCCGCAGCTCAAATCCCAACAGTCCGTGACTGGGGGGCCCACTTTTTATTTTATTTTATTTTATTTTTTTATTTTTATAAGAAAGAGAGGATGTATTTCACTAGACAGAAAAAATACAGGCTTCAGGTGGGCCCCACAAAAAGGAGGCAGCCTCACCTATCATATACAGAAAAACAGCAAATGGACAAGATGAAAACAGAATCTAACAAGCAAGAAAAGCAGGGGAGATGAACATCAAAATAACCAAAAACAGGAGGAAAGGGCGATCATCATAGGCGTCTCAGAGATCCCACCCCTGTATTGTCCAAAAGAAAAGCCCCTCTAGCAAGCCTCGGGAGCTGGGAACAAAGAAAGAAAATCCTGTCTGGGTGGCCCTTGATAGCCACCCTAGCCAGCGCATCAGCGACCGCGTTCCCGTCTCTAAAAGTATGCTTGAACTCCAGATTAAGGCCCCTAGCCTTGGCTTTTATCTTCCCCAAGATGTACCAGATATTCCAGAGATTGGAAGAGGAAGAGTCCTGCAATTCATCCGCAATAACTTTGGAGTCAGTCTCAAGAATAATGTTCGCAAGCCCCAAGTTCGAACAGATGGTGAGTCCATCCAAAATGGCCGTGGCTTCTGCGTTATTGTTGGAAGAAAGGCCGTAATATTTGTGGAAAGCAAAGACGAGACGGCCAAGGTGGTCTCGACAAACTCTGCCTCCTCCACTCTCGCCAGGGTTCCCTCTCGAGGAGCCATCTGTGTTGAGCTTCAACCAGAGATTGGGGGGCTTTGCCCACTTGATAACAACGGACCTGGATGCAGGGGAGGTGGGAAGTGGGGGAAGACCAATAATCTAGGACATTGAGCTTTCAGCCAGAGAAGAGCAATCAGGAGCTTGTATCAGGGAACCAATTTGACGGAGGCAACGAAAGACTTTGAAGATGATCCCCTGTGCGGACATGATGTGGCCCTCAAAACGGGCAGCATTTCGCCCTATCCACAGCTCCCAAATAATAAAACAAGGGAGGAGGCCAATGAGGGTGCTAATCCAGGATCGATCATTAGCCAAAGAGAGCATTGATCAATACGCCGCAGAATCGAAGCGTTGTGGATGAAGGGAATGTCAAAAAGGGAGGAAAAATGGGTCCACACCTGCGAAGCTATCCTGCCCAGACTGAACAGATGGTCGAGCGTCTCGACGGAGGCCTGATGAGGGTTCGACTGGCGGTAACTGTGCTGGTCCCTACTGTGCAGGTCGCTGGTCAGGCGATGGTGAGCAAACACAAAAGGGCTCACCAACGAGGGGCTAACAGGTGGAGGGTCATGGCAGCATTCGCAGCGAGAGGCAAGAGGAATCCCACACTTCTGAATTGCAGCATCCACAGGCACAGCTGTGTGAGCAATCTTCCAGCAAAAAATGGCCAGCTTAGGGGGCAACAGTTTGTTCCAAATCCACCTAGACCACACCGTTTTTGGAGATTGGAGCCTGATCCCGTGTCAGGAGGACTTAACTAAAAAGGAGCCCCTCGAGGTGAGGTCCCAAATAAACCTATCTTCCCGATTAGAGAGACTAATATCAGAAGCTGAAATGGACTGCAAAGCCTCCAGCGTTAAAATTTCCTGGATGTCAGCAAGGTCCCAACAACCCGACATGGGGTTGAAATCCCTGACCTTTGCCTATAGGAGATGCCAGGGGATCGGCCTGACTGTAGCACCCACTAGAATACCTTTACCCGACCAATTTTAAAACCAGAAGCTGACGTTGCCTACCCCAATCAGCCAGCGAGAATGGGCTAAAGTAAAAGGCAAGGCATGAAAAATATCCTTCCAGCCAGAGGACATGGCCGAACCCGACCTACCACGATTCGCAAGTAACTTCCAGAGATATTTAGCAGACATGAATTGAGCCCAGAGAGATTTTCCTTTTAGAAGATTCCACCCCATTTTGATTCGGAGAGCTTGCATTACCTCATCAATCCACCGGATACTCAAGCCCCCCTCCCGAAGGGGAGTACAGATCTTGGCCCAATTAACCCAGTGTCTGTTGTTTCCTTTTTCAGAGCTCCCCCAGAAAAAAATGGCAAAAGCTTTCTCTAGGGAATTACATACCAGCTTTGGAATGTTGATGGCAGAAAGTAAGTGGATGGGAATGGTACTGAGAATATGTTTGATGAGGACTTGCTTCGCCGCCGGGTTGAGCATTTTCGCCTTCCACCCATCAATCCTATTAGTTATCTTGAGCACTGTCGGCTGAAGGAGCGCGCTATTGATACGGCCTCTGGTGAGAGGAATACCCAGATACTGTAAAGGCAGAAAAGCTTGATAAAAACCGCTGAGGTTGCTGAGATTGCGGGCTCGGCTTCTGGGCGATCTCGTAGGGGGGCCCACTTTGATTGTGTTCATATGTGTTTTATATCCACACTATCCATCTGTTTTACCACCTAATTTTAGGGCATGAGCCAAAAATGAAGAAGATCCAAATCTCATGTGGATTAATACATGGAACACCCACCATTAAAATTTTAACGGTCCCCAATAAGTTTATCAATTTGATCCAAAACTTTTGTGGCCACAAGAAGTTTTTAATGATGGGTATTTAGTCACCACTCTTTCTTGTGGTGTGGTCCACCTTAGATTTGGATTTGCTTCATGATGCAAGGATGAACATGATGAGGTCGATCTACTCTGAATCCATGGAGCTTCTCTCGACTCCTCACAAAGATACCTCAAATCCACGAGGAAAAGAAGAAAATATAAATAATTTTTAGAAATTTGTAAATTGATTGGTAATTGAAATAAATGAATTTACAACCATTTAAATAGGGATACTAAACCTTGAAAGAAGTTTTGGAATTAAACTACAACTAAAACTCCTAAAAATCGTGACTTACTTAAATAGTAAACTTACTATTTATAAACGGTTGTAATTCCTACTAGTCATCACGGTTTTCGGCCAAAGATAGTACGTTTCCTATCTGGCTCAACCATGTGATTCGCCTAATTATTCTAAGCGCTTTTCATGTAGAACGCAACTTCTAAAGCCGAACGGATGAAGAGTTATAATTAAACTAAAACTTACTATAAATAGTAAAAACGAAAATGAAATGGAAATTTGACCATCGATATGATGAAATCTCGTAAATTTGGCTTGTGTAATCCGGTATAGAGGGGTTGGGTTGCTCAAGTAGCTCGTCCTATCCCAAAATCATATATGGCACATTGGATAATTCATTCTAGTTTGCGAGATACGTTTGCTTTAAGATTCCGGTGGTCTAGATCACTTTTGCCTCCGATAGGGCCTTTTCTGGTCCATCTTGGCCATGAAATCAACCGCAACCCACTCTACATCACTTCATTTTTAAAACACATATATCATGGTGAGCCATATAGTGACAGATCCACGGACGTTGGTGGTTCCTTATTTGCATAATTGGAATCCGCATCCGTTGGGTACTATACCTTTATCATGGCGTTGCATGCTATATTGTAGCGAGGTATTCAAACCTCATGCTTTCATGTGAGAAAAGATTGGCCCCACAACTGCATTATTGCATCTCGCATGGGATTAAATTATATATCGTTTTTTGTTTGGCAAGACTATGCCACACTTAAAAAAATAAAAAAATAACATCAAATCAAATCAAATCTAAAAATCAAAATGGCATTTCATATATGATCGAGTAAGGAAATTTACAAGTATGGCAGGGTCGGGGAACAAAAAAGGAGCAGCTAACCCAGCAAGGAAAGAAAAGAAAACAGCAAAAGAAAGAAAGGACTATTTTTCTCTGATGTAACCTTGCCCGACCTTGTCCAGGAATAGCCTACCCCGAACGATGGGAGGGAGATCAGCTATGGACTGGAAGATCTTGTTGATCTGCGCCCCACTTCCCATACGGACAAGACCATCTGCCACCACATTAGTCCCCCTAGGGATTATGCCACACTTGCCCACGGCATACACGGTGTTTTCAATTCTAACAATTTGGGACCATGGTTAGTCAATCCAGGCCATTAGTTAGATCATTTCTAGTGTGGATGGACTATGTTTTGAGGATCTCTTTAACCTATGATTCATGCCATGATAAGAAGCAAACTCTAATAAAACACCAAATACTTAATTCTAAGAATAAAATGTTAAGTCCGACCTAGACTTGCTAAAAATAGTAAGTTTTTCAAAAAACAAGAGACTTGAGTAGGAAGGAGTTGTTTTCTTGTAAAACGAAACGATGTCAGTTAGCCCCAAAATAAAATTTCAGTCGAAGTTCATAGGTCTAGTGTCTCGTAACTCACTCTGATGAAAAGTTATGGTTGATTTAAGATTTGCACTTTGAAGGGTAATTTTCTGAATCGGGAATGATTATTATTATTATTATTTTATTTTTTATTTTTATCCGGACATGACTGGGCCCAGTTACATCATGGCCCACGTAAAACTGGACCCAGATCTGATGGATTATGTCTAATTTTGTTAAAACTTTTTCGTTCCATCTGGTCTAAGAATTGGTTTCCAGCCCGCTCTACATTAGCTGCTGATAAAATTATACCTAAAAACCTCCAAATTTATATATTACTGCCCATCTAAGTTTTTCAGTACTGTGATTTTCTACATAATTCTTTAGTATTGTTGAAGCACATCACATGAATTGATTTGATGTCATATAAATATCCTAGTGGGGCGCCCTACACAAAAAGTATTGGTGAATCAAATCATAACTTCTTCCTAGGGTGTTAACTATTTGAATTCTAGATTGTCATGATTTTTGAGCTCCAAAAGTGAACATGAGGCAGCATACCTGGACAAGATAAGCCAGCGTGGCTCATTTATAAAGGATGTAGATTTATTTTTACTCTTTTATATGCAGGTGTGAATGGTCAGGGAACCGGCTCATCTAACAAGAGGGGACGTGTTATTGCAATTCTACTATCATGTGCGGCTGGGGGGATGCTTCTTATAGGCACTTGTGGCTATTTCTGGTGGAGTAGACTCAAGAAACATGGTAGCTTTAGCAATCCTTTTAACTTATATCTGTTGTTAAATGATCGTATTCGTGTTAGAAGTTATGGCATAAGTTTGATGTTGGCTGAGATTCCTGATGCACCATGTGCACATCTGATCATAGTTCAAAAACCTAAAATCTTGACTGGATGTCCAATTAGGCTGGCTAGCTTGAAGGTTGATTACTCTCAATGCACCATGTGCACATCTGATCTAATGTTTTACGCTTTTTTTTTTTTTTTTTTTTTTTTTAAATAAATTATTTTTAATTATTATTTTTTTTTTTTCAGAGAGAATAACACCAACAAATTCATATTACCATATTGGAGGCAGTACCATCAGCAACCATTTTGTGATGCCCACCCGAAATATCTGTATATCCCCTGCCCTCTGCAGTTTTATATACAATTGTTTCTGAAAAAAAAAAAAAAAAAAGTTACCATCAGCAATAAAGAGTCTCCACATCCCAAACAGCAAAACAAACTCTCAAACACACAAACAGTACTTAAAGAAAACGTAGAACACACCACGGATGGCAGACACAAACCAAACACCAACACAGGCAAATAATAGAGGCCGCACAGCATGCATGCAATGGAGCTCTCTCCTCTCTCAATACTCGTCTCCCTATCACCATCCTCACCTTCTGCAGACTCAGCACCAACCTCCTCGTAATCCTTCTCAAGCGCAGCAAGATCCTCACGGGCCTCTGAGAACTCCCCCTCTTCCATCCCCTCACCAACATACCAGTGCACAAAGGCACGCTTGGCATACATGAGATCAAACTTATGGTCGATGCGGGAGAACACCTCAGTAACACTGGTAGAGTTGGAGAACATGCACACAGCCCTCTGCACCTTGGCTGATAGTTGATGCCACACTTGAAGCCAGATGGGCACCAATCAACGAACTGGATCGTGCCCTTGGTCTTGATGGTTGCCACAGCAGCATTCACAATCTTGGGCACAACATCACCACGGTACATGAGGCAGCAAGCCATGTACTTGCCATGGCGAGGATCACACTTGGCCATCATGGACGACGGCTCAAATGCACTGTTGGTGATTTCAGCCACCGAAAGCTGCTCGTGGTAAGCCTTCTCAGCTGAGATAACCGGAGCATAAGACGAAAGCATGAAGTGGATCCTGGGGTAAGGGACAAGGTTTGTCTGGAACTCAGTGACATCAACATTCAAGGCACCGTCAAACTTCAGGTATGCAGTCAGGGACGATATCACCTGAGAAACGAGACGGTTGAGATTGGTATAGGTTGGGCGTTCGATGTCAAGTGAACGCCTGCAGATGTCGTAGATAGCCTCATTGTCAAGAAGAACAGCGACATCTGTGTTCCAGGAGAGAATGACTGGAAAGGACACTGTTGTAGGGTTCAACAACAGAGGTGGAGACCTGTGGTGAAAGGTAGACAGTGAAACCAAGCTTTGATTTCTTGCCATAGTCAACAGAGAGCCGCTCAAGCAGGAGGGACCCAAAACCAGAACCAGTGGCTCCACTAACAGCGTTGAAGACAAGGAAGCCCTGGAGACCAGTGCAGTTGTCAGCAAGCTTGCGGATGCGATCCAAACAGAGATCAACATATCTCTTTGTCAATGGTGTAGTGGCATCTCGCAAAGTTGTTGGCAGCATCTTCTTTGCCGCTAATGAGTTGTTCAGGGTGGAAGAGCTGGCGGTGACAGCGGGCTCGAGATCTACAAATACAGCACGAGGTGTTATGGACAGATGTCTTAAATCTGTCTGGTGGTCTATCGATCATATCGACAGAGTTTCAGATGATATCGAGACTGTTATCGACAAGGTCTCGATGCCATCGATAATTCACAGTATTTTTCACCCCTGGTCGCTAGACAGTTTTTGTCCCGTCTCGATACGATCGAGAAACCTTTAGATGATATCGAAGCTGTTATCGAGCAACCTTCGATATCATCGACGAGTTCCCAGATGCGATTGCGGAAACGCAGATTTTGCAGATTTTGTTTCCTATTTGGATTCTACCTCTTTCTATTATTATATAAAGGGGTGTATCCGGGATTGGGGATGTAAGGGGGTATTCTAAGGCTTTCTAAGTTTTTTAGGGTTTCTAAAGGGTGTAGCAAGGTTGAGATTCGAGGTTGTTCGAATCGGATAAGTCCTCTCTCTTTGTGATTTCTATTTTCACAGTGGAGATCTGTCGCTTTGTGCCTTGGTTTTTTCCCGCAAGGGTTTTCCACGTTAAATCTGAGTTCTCTTGTGTGTGCTTGGTGTCATTGGATTGTTATCCTAGATCTATATCTGTGTGATTCCACAGGTCAAAATTCTCAACAAGTGGTATCAAAGCAATCGGTTGGGGCACAGATCTGAATTTGCAGGATTAGTAATAATAGCGAGCACTAAGTATGAGATTGAGAAGTACTCGGGGAAAAATAATTTTGAATTATCGAAAATCAAGATGATGAGTTCCTTAATCAAACAAGGCGAAGATGGTGCTCTTGAGGAGCGAAAGTCTACTATGAAAGATGATAAATGAAATACTCGTGATAAGAAGGCATTATCATCGATCCGTTTATGTCTCACGGATGAGGTTCTCTACAATGTCATGAGGGAGAAAACTGCGGCTAAGTTATGGGCGAAGTTAGAGGATGTTTATGCGAAGAAATCCTCTGAAAATTGCCTGCACTTGAAGCGACAGTGGTACAACTTCAAGAAGGTAGAGGGTGGAGATCTGGAGGCTCACATCAGCAACTTTAATAAATTGGTTTGTAGGATATGGAGGAAGTGATGAAAGATGAAGAACAGACATGTATGTTGCTGAATTCTCTCCCAGCGTCTTTTGAGTCATTCAAGGACACTATGTGCAGCACGAACAAAATCCTGAGTGTCGATACCGTTATCTCGGCTCTTCAAGGGAAGGCTATGAGACAACTAAACAGCGATATGGGGACATCTTCTGATGCACTATTTACAGTGGGTAGCAATTCTGGACAAGGTACAGGTTTTTCAGGTTCTAGATCCAAATCCAAGGGCAAGGGCAAAGGAAAGGTAAAGTGCTGGAACTGTGGGAAGGAAGGACATGTGAAGAAGGATTGTGGAAATCCTAAACCGAAGAGAGAAGATTCTAAGGCTTCATATAGGGAGGCTAATGTTACCACGTCAGATGGATCGAGTGGATGTGATGGCGATGTTTTATCTGTGTCTTCGCTCAGACGGTCATACGATGATTGTAAGGACGAGTGGATGCTAGACACAAGGGCTTATTTTCACATGACTCCTCATCGGAGTTAGTTCGCCAACTATAGTGAGTACGATGGTGGACAAGTATTTATGGGCAATGGCTTTACCTGTAATGTTGTGGCTGTTGGTACGGTGCGCATTAAGATGTTTGATGGGGTGGAGCGCACCCTGACTGATGTCATGCATGTTCTTGATTTGAAGAAGAATCTTATTTCTCTTGGTGTACTTGAGGCAAAAGGATGCAAGTACACAGGTATTGATAGTGCTCTTAAGGTATCTAAGGGGGCACAGGTAATCATGAAAGCGCAACGACTTGGTAACTTGTATAGGTTGATTGGGAGCACTTCAAAAGGTGGAGCTGCAGTGGATGTAGTAGATTCCACCTTTGCACGTGTGTAGCATGTTGGGCATGGCCACATGAGCAAGCAGGGCAGGAAGGTTGAAACGTGCGGACAGGGATACAGATCAGGTGGAGCAGCCACCTGTGAGAAGAATCATATGGTATGATCGCAGGTTATCGGCGAGGTACATAGACGACTCCAATATCGCAGGGGATTTATCTTCTATTCAAATGGCTCTAGGTGAGCCTGATGCTGAAAAGTGAAAGGTGACTATGGGCGATGTGATGGATTTGTTGTACCAGACCGACATATGGGAGCGGAAGGAGCTTCTAGTGGGGCAGAGAGCGGTTGGATGCATGTGGATCTTCAGGAGGATACAACATAGATACAGGGCAATGTTGGTAGTGAAGGGTTATGCTCAGATAGAAGGGATCGACTTCTCAGAGATAATTGCGCCGACGGTATAACAGGTGTCTATTAGATCCGTGATTGGCACTGGTTGACCAATGTGATCTTGAGCTGGAAGGATGGATGTGGAGTCTGCACTTCTACAAGGGAAAGTGAAGAGCAGATCTAGCAACTAAAGTGGTTCGAAGTTAAAGAGGCTGAGAAAAGACTTTGCAAGAGGTTATGGTTCGACCTGTCACCTAGCCAGTGGTTTGATTCCTTCATGGTGAGTTAGGAATTGATGACATGTAGATTGTCAATTATGACATGTCTGAAATCAATGTACTGAAGACTCGGTTAAGTGGGACATTCAAGATAAAGGATCGAGGGGCTGCAAAGATGGTTCTCAGCATTGAGACTGAAGGAGGAGTAGGCTTTGGTAATCACAGGAGGAATACCTTGTATATAGGTATTGATCAAGGCTGTGATGGGCCAGGTAAAGCGGGAGAGCGTTCCCTACGCGTCTCTCCTAAAGTTTTTCTCAGGACATGTCCCAAAACGGATGAGGAAAAGCAGGGTATCTCATGAGCCTTATTCGAATGCGGTTGGCAGTGTATGCCATGGTCTGGATTGGACCGGTTATTTCACAGGCTATCAATGTTGTAAGCAAGTACTCCTGCAAGCAATATTGGGTAGCGGTGAGATGGTAAGAATACTACGTTTTTCCTTTTGGGAGACAGGAGCAAAGATGGTTGGGCATGTGGATTTAAATCCGGCAGACATGATTAACAAGAAAGTTCTTACAGAGAAGTTCAAGTTCTGTGCAACTTCTCTGGGCTTGGCGATGACGTAAAAGAAAGACGGAGTGTGCAAGAGAAGCTATAATATGATGTAGAAATAAGAGAATGGGGACAAGAAGCTACACGGATGAAGATTGAAGACATGGTGGAGATTATTATGGACAGTTGTCTTAAATCTATCTGGTGGTTTGTCGATCATATCGACAGAGTTTCAGATGATATCGAGACTGTTATCGACAACGTCTCGATGTCATCGATAATTCACAGTATTTTCCACCCCTGGTCGCTGGACAGTTTTTGTCCTGTCTCGATATGATCGAGAGACCTTCGGATGATATCGAAGCTGTTATCGAGAGACCTTCGATATCATCGACGAGTTCTGCAGATGCGATTGCGGAAACGCAGATTTTACGGATTTTGTTTCCTATTTGGATTCTACCTCTTTCTATTCTTATATAAAGGGGTGTATCTGGGATTGGGGATGTAAGGGGTTATTCTAAGGCTTTCTAAAAGTGTTCCAATGGTTCCTAAAAGGTTTTTTAGGGTTTCTAAAGGGTGTAGCAAGGGTGAGATTAGAGGTTGTTCGAATCGGGTAAGTCCTCTCTCTTTGTAATTTCTATTTTCATAGTGGAGATCTGTTGCTTTGTGCCGTGATTTTTTCCCGCAAGGGTTTTTCACGTTAAATCTGAGTTCTCTTATGTGTGCTTGGTGTCATTGGATTGCTATCCTAGATCTAGATTTGTGTGATTCCGTAGGTCAAAATCCCCAACATGAGGGACATGCTTTCTAGCTCTAGTCTCACTGAAAAAGGTGTTAAAAGCATCGTCGCCTCCACCAACAGTCTTGTCACTGGGCATTTGGCCATCAGGCTGGATACCATGCTCGAGGCAGTACAGCACCCAGCAGGCATTGCCGATCTGGATACCGGCCTGATCGATGTGCACTCTCTCATTTTCGGAGGTGGAATAAACAGAGAGAGAGAGAGAGAGAGAGAGAGAGAGAGAGAGAGAGAGAGAGAGAGAGAGAGAGAGAGAGAGAGAGAGAGAGAGAGAGTGTGTGTGTGTGTGTGTGTGTGTGTGAAGACGCCTCAACTGGAAATGTTTTACTATTAGATTGGAAATGTTTTTTCTTGTGCGTGCCTTCTGACCGAACCTATTTCTATCATGCTGGATTTTATGACTAGTTTTGTGGTTTGGGTTTTTCCTTCCAGACCCTTCATCGGTTGTCTTGAGCCTTTCTTTTTGGACCGCTCTCCATTGTGTTGGGCCTAGCCGACTATACTTATTTTCTGATGTCCTGTCTTTCAACCTGCACATGGCTTTTGTTGCTGGGACTCATCATTTACCTGGACCTGTTGCTGAGCTGTTTTCTGTCCAGACCTGTTACTTCTTTGTTATACAATTCTAATTAGGTCTGATATCTGGTTGTCATTAGAGCAACGGATCTAAGATTCAAACCATTGTCCTTTCATACCTGAATCCTGTGCACTCATACCTTATGCACATGAAGTAGTTGGTAATTACTATTTTTAAAGCTGTTTCTGTTTTGGCGTGTTATCAATTCAATTGCTAGTCATTGCATCTGATTTCAGATCTCATCGCATGCCCCTCCACATTGGATAAGTTAAACCTTCACCCAGGTTTAACATCCATTGCCAGTACTCGCCACTCATGCCTGTTGTTACTTCTCGTTGCTCAAATCCTGTTGCCGATGATATTTTTATTAATAATTATTGTATTTCTTTTCAGACTCAATCTTGGATACAACTGTAGAAAGATATAAATAGGTATACAATTGTGCATATATAAAATAGATACATCCAAGTTTCTATAGTTTAGCCCTGAATAGATACAACTATGTTTTGGATTTTGGATCCGACGGTGGTGATGAAAAATCCTTGTGGGTCATGTTTTTTGGTTCTTTTGAATGATGTTTTGAAAATCACTTAAATGGATGAATGAAATCTGCTTTTTGATGGAAAAAAAGAAATAACTGTTGTTCCTAAGCAGATGGTGATTCTTTTGCATCTTTGCATGTAATCATTGATTGTTTTGCATCTTTGCATGCATTTCTTGCATACATGTGATTCATTATAGACACGATTATAGGAGGGTTTGCTGCAATGCAGCCCAATTTGTTAGTGACTACTTGGATCCATGGTTGTGTTTAAACAATCCAAACTGCTTATATGATAGATCTCACTTCAAATAGACGAAGCCAAAAGGATCTGATACATATTCGAAGGAAAAGAGTTGAATGATCAAGAGGTTGACATACTTATATCAAAGAAAATTTTGGGCACTCACTATCCATGGTGAGGCCCATCACATAAACAGTTTGGATCACCGTAACTTGACCCTAAAATCCAAGGTCAAACTTAGCAAATCTCCATGACTATCTTCAATATAAAATAATAACATTTCACACTGTTTAAAACAAGGGAGGAGAGAAGCAGAGAAGGTGCTTCATGCAGAGAAGTACAGCGATGTTAAAACACAATACAGGGATTTTAATATGCTTGAAAGCAAGGTGAATATTTCAGAGCTACCACTTCTCGATTTTGATTGTGTCGCTGCAGCCACTGATAACTTCTCAATAGCAAATAAGCTTGGAGCGGGTGGGTTTGGCCCTGTTTACAAGGTAATTTTCCATTTGCATTATGTGATCATGCTACCATAGATTTGTTCTTTTGATAGTAAAACAAAACTTCAATATATATATATATATATATATATATATATATATATATATATATATATATATATATATATATATATATATATATATATATATATATATATATATATATATTGCGGCAGAAATATTTAGGCTTGTTTAATTAGCAGGAAAAAGAGTTTAAAAGAAAGATTTTTTGATTGACAACTCGATTTCACTTGTTTGATATGTAAATCAGCCATGGATTCCACAAAATAATCATTACTTTTTCTATACATGCAATTCATTGGCATAAGAAACAAGGTGACTTTTGTCTACTTAATATGATGTTTATAGTTGGAAAAAGATTACTTGCCTTGTTTATTAGATTGATTTGTTTTTGAAAGGTGTGAAGACACCGCTTGTAACTGATAGTGAATTAATATTTTCATTCCATATATTTTAGCTCCTTTTTATAAATATAAAAGCAATTTTCTTTCATGTATAGTGTAATTCATTTCCATTTATGGGATGTACATCTCTATAATAAATTCCATTGGGGCTAAATTAATATAAAAGAAATTCCAGAAAATCCTTCACATCTTTCTGAGTTATCATGGTATCAGAGAGATTGTTTTGGGGCATTTTTCTTTGATTTTCTTTTTTTCTTTTCTTTTGCCTTGTTATCCTGATCATCATCGATCATATTGCTTGTGCTCACAGTCCACACCATCCTTGCCCAAATCTGTCATGACGCACTATCCATATACGTTGTTGCCCTTCCATGGAAATCCCCAATCTTGACACCAACAACACTAGCAATAATCTCCCATCAGATCTATCTTTGCCTCAGCCCACCATCAACATGCATGACTAGCATAGAGGATGTTAGAAATAATGGCAATGAGGAATAACTTGATTTGACATCTCATTGCCCAATCATCTTTTTTCTTTTCTCATTCTTCTGTTGATATTAATAATGCAAATACGGTGTGGAAACTCTGGCATTGTCGTCTTACCAATACACATTCAGATAAATTATCACATGTATTTACTTATGGTATTAAAAAAATAAAAATTCAATAAAACTTCTCTTAATCTCTCTTACTCTTCATGTTGTTCATCTAAGAGTAAATATTTGCCATTTTCTCTTTGTACTTGTTGATCCACCGCTCATTTTAAGCTTGTGCATTCTGATGTTTGGGGACCATATAAATGACTTTTGATGATATATGTAGCTAGATTTCTTACACTCCAAGTCATAAGTATTCACAATCTTTACAAAGTTCTCCATTATGGTGGTTACACAGTATTTCAAGAAGATTAAAGTTCTACGTTTAAATTCGTTGGGGGGGGGGGGGGGAGGGGGGGTCGTGATTATATTATAATTCATCAGAAGGCATATCTTTTTTTTTTCTTTTTTAAATTTAATTAAAAGGTGGACTCATGCCACTCATATATCCATTGATACCAAATAAAGGATGATGTACATGAAATTATTTCAGGAGGGGCCCCACTAAACCTTGGCCCGCTCCTATCGTGACTACCTCCACACGAGACAGGACAGAAGGGAGGGAAAACCCACATGAGCTTCCAAACCAAAAAGAACCACTAGCCAACTATCCACAAGAAAAAAACACTTCGTCTGTACATCTGGGTAGCCCAACCAGAGCCCTAACTAACTGGTTAATCTGATTTGATATTACCCAATTCGATTTTGTCCAGAAATATCCTACCTCTCACTTCCCTTGGCAAATCTTTCACCTAGGAAACGAGGGACAAGGACTGATGAAGGCTACCTTGGTAGGCCATACCGTCAACTGGGTTGTTTCCTTCACGGGGAATGAGATTGAAGGAAACAAAGGCCATTCTAGTCACTTTCCAGATCCTCAATACCCACGGTTTCCAGAGCCACGAGATCTCCGACTTTCTCTGAAGAAGATTGACGATGATTTGGGAATCCGATTCCACTTCAATGCTAAGAATCCCCTTCTCTTGACACAGAGTCAGACCATCGTGAATTGCCTGGAGTTCTGTAGCATTATTTGATCCCACCCTGTACCCCGTCGAAAAGGCAAAAATAAGATTTCCTCTGTCGTTTCTACAAACCCCCCCTCCACCCGACAATCCTGGGTTCCCGCTCGCCGAGCCATCGACGTTCAGCTTGACGCAGCCCAGGGCCGGCCTCTTCCAGACAATGATTTGATACTGGGGGGAGCCACACCTGGTGGGGCCCTGGCCGAACCTGGACTGAAGGCGAGGAGGGACTCTGGACGGCTGGTTCAGGAAGTGGCCGTTGATGCGAGCCATGATTTTGGTTGTTTGCATGGGGATGCCATCAAACCTTGCAGCGTTTCTAGCTTTCCATACCTCCCGCACAATCAGCATAGGGAGAATGGGGCGCAAAAGGAGAGAGTCTATACCAGGGGCTACTGCGTTCTTCCATTGGAGTAATCTCTATTCAAAAGACTGGTGACGGATGCAGGGAATGCCGAACATTGCACTGAAATGCTGCCATATTACAGAGGCCTGCTTCCCCTCGAGAAAAAGATGAGGGATGGACTCGCAGCTGGGACTGAGCAGGAGACCGTCCTTACAGCAATTGTATCTGGACGCCAACATAACACCCCTATTTTGCACTCTGACATCCACCGGGACAACGTTTTGAATTAATTTCCACGTAAAAATGGATATTCTAGGCTGCAGCTCTGTCTTCCAAATACATTCGGACCACCTCTTTGACGACAATCTTTGACGGCCGAAATTCCACGCTGAGCTAATAGAGAATTTACCTGACGGTTCTAAAGGCCAAAAACAATAGGGATTTTTTGTTGATGTGGCAAAACCTCTTGTAAAGATAACCTCCGAGACAGCTGCAGGGAGCATATTCAACACTTCCGAGGGGGGGGGTAAGGGCCCACAGGGCTAAGGAAGTCATTAACCTTCAAGGATCTCAGGTTTTCTGGGATAGAGCAAACAGCATGCTGTCACAGGGGTCCCATTCCTGTCCAGTTGCTATCCCACAAATTGATATCTCCATCCCCCACCTCCCATTGGGTAGCTTCAGACAACATAGGCAGAACCAGCCTGACTTTTTTCCACAACGGCTAAGCATTTGCAGAGGGGATGAGGCCATCTTCTCCAGCAAGATCCAACTGATGTTTAGAATTTCACCGTCCAGGCCAATTTCATACGCAAGGCAACTATCACTTCTTTCAAGCTGCGAATGCCCAGCCCCCCTTCCCTGATCGGGGTCATGATCCTGCTCTAGGAGATCCAATGAATTTTTGCCTTTTCTGCAGACATACCCCAGAAGAATCGCGCAAACATCTGATCCAATTTTGAAATGACGAGGCCAGGGACATGCACCGCCGCCAAAATGTGGATGGGTATGCTTCCAAGAACATGTCTGATGAGAGTCATCCTACCCGCCTGAGAAATAAATCTGGCGTTCCACCCACTAATTCGGCGTTCGACTCTTTTGATAATAGTTTGGAAATTGGACTTCTTCACTCTCCCTCTGACAAGGGGCACCCTGAGATACTGAACGGGTGCGCGTGCCTTTGGGAAGCCCAAGAGACGCTCAGCAGCTCTGATTTGCCCAACAGCCATATTTTGTCCACATAAGAAACAACTCTTCTGCAAATTGATCTTTTGGCTCGACACTCGTTGGAATTCTGAAAGAAACTTCTTGACTGAGAGGAGGGATTTTTCGGCTGCCGTTCACTAATAATAACATGTCGTCTGCGAAAAGAAGGTGAGAGATCATAGGGGATCCCTGGCTGAGATTGTAGGGTTGACAAGCCCCACTAGAAACAAGGTGTTTGAAATTTCTAGAGAAAGCTTCAGCCGCCAAAATAAATAGAGCAGGAGATATTGGGTGGCCTTGGCGGATCCCACGTGAAGATCTAAAGAACCCTATCGTTTCTCCGTTAATGAGGACTGAGGACCAAGTGTTGCCCCAACAGGACTCCATGATCTTAATCCCTTTGGGGTTGAAGCCAAAATTTCTCAAAACTTGTTTTAGGAAGTCCCAGCTAACGCGATCATATGCTTTTTCAAGATCTAGTTTAAGGATCATGTTCCCTCCTCAAACCTTTCTGTTAAGATCCCTCATCGCTTCATGAGCTAACGCAATATTTTCTGAGATCGACCTGCCTTTCACAAAAGCACCTTGTTCAGAGGAGAGCTAGCTTTGGAAGTAAAGAGCTTAGCATGTTTGCGAGAATCTTGGAGAAGATCTTGTAGATTACATTGTATAGGCTAATCGGACGGAAGTCTTTGAAACTACACGGCTGACTGGGACTTTGGAATCAAACATATGAGGGAAGAAGAGAAAGCCCTCTGGAGGGTGCCCCCTTCAAAGAAACTGACGGCATCAGCATGAACATCTCTCCCCACTATCTGCCAGCATTCTGTAAAGAAACCAATGGAGAAACCATCTGGCCCGGGGGCACCTTCTGTAGGAATGGCCCAAGCTGCAGCCCGCACCTCATCCAGAGTTGGGATGGAGGTAAGGGCGTTGTTATCATCCCGGGACAACAAGTTGGGAATGACCAAAAGTAGCTCATCAGCGGGACTACAAGGTTCAGCCCAAAACAATCCCTCGAAGTACCCAGCTACTGCTCTTTTAATGTCTTCCTGGTTTGAGAGTACATTTCCTTCTTCATCTTTAATCCACGAGATGTTGGCGCGTCGAGTTTTCTCAGTGGCTAAGTTGTGGAAAAATTTTGTGTTTTTGTTACCTGCTTCAAGCCTGGATATTCTGGCTTTCTGTTTCCAGAAAGACTCTTCCATTCGCTCTAGATTGGCTAGACGTTTCTTGACTGACGTGCTTTCCTGCAACCAGCTTCCTTTTGGCTGTTCCTGGATCTTCTGTTCTTTCTCCGCCAAATCAGATTCAGCCTTCCGAGGGTTTTGAAAGACATTGCCGAAGACTTCCCCGTTCCACAGCTTCAGCAATTGCTTCGTTTTTTTCAGCTTGAGAAAGACGTTTTGCATAGGGTGATCAGAACATTTTCCATTCCATGCCTTACTGATGGTTAGTTGGAAGGAGTCGTGAAGAGCCCACATATTGAGAAATCGAAACGGCTTTGGTTTTGAGGAAGGCAGATTTGGGCAGGACAATAGAAGTGGTGCATGGTCCAAGTTGACTCTATGCAGGATTTTCACCTTAAATGTTTGAAAATTTGTAGCCCATACATGATTGATGAGAACTCTATCCAATCTAGCCCAGACCCTAGCTTGACCTTGCTTATTGTTACTCCAAGTGAATTGGTTTCCCACGAAACCCGCATCCAAGAGGCAAGAGTTTTGCACCGCTACTGAAAATTCCTCCCTGCTGGAAAGATCATGGTCTCTGGCACCTCTTCTTTCCTCAGCCGATAAGATGGCATTGAAGTCCCCACTGACAGCCCAAGGGCCCTGAATATTGCTCCTAAGGGCTTCAATGTCTCTCCAGAGAGTATGTCTGAGAATCTTATTGCATTGCGCGTATACAATAGAGAGAAAAATCGGAACATTAAGATGAAGCAAACACAAACTGAAGGATACCATCTAGTTAGAGGAATGCAATAAGGAAACATTAAGGAAATGATGACAGAATACCCAGATTTTCCCTTCAGATTCTGCATTTGAAAGGGACGCATGAAAACCCAACTTGAGCCCCACAGAAACTCTCCTGTCTTCACTTAACATGGGCTTAAGAATCGCCACTATACTAGGATTATATGTGGTAATCAATCTCTCTAGGGTTCTGACTGTTGACGGGTTTCCCACCCCTCGGGCGTTATCCATCAGTCACACATCCTGAGTTCATGACCCTCCTCTTTAACTTTCTCAGCTTACAATACCATTATCCTTCATCAAATGGATGTGGGGATTTTTTTTTTGTTGAATCTTCCTTCTTCTCCCTTTAGCTCCTTTCCTATCTGTGATGTCACAGTTCTGAATGACTGGATATTCGAACACAAACTCCTTTTCCCCCTGGGAGTTGGCCACAATCTGTGTATTTTTCACTTCCTGATTTTAGCCTGGAGAGTTAGTATTGTCCAATATTTCAGTTTCCCCCTGACCTTGAGTGCTCTCTACTCCATCAACCTCCTGAGTTACGTGGGCAAAATAAGGAGATAGGTCCACTGCTAACCGCTCTTAGAAACCTTCCTCCATGGACTTGAGGGAATAGGTGGACTGTCTTGCCCCGGGAACCTCCTTTTGTGGGCTGAATCGCGGTGTGCTTTTTTTTTTTTTTTAAACAAACAGCTCTCTTTCCATTGATCAACAAAATGTACAACCTTTCGGGTGGCCCCCAACAAAAAGGAGGGCCCACCTAGCATGAGAAAGAACAGGACGGGGTATTTACAGTAAACCCCACCAATAAAAGGAAGAAACACAAAATTTACAAACAGATAGACAACCATGGGAAGCCACCACGAAAAAGGCAGGCTGACCAAACCATTAGTACTCCCGAAAGGAGCCCCGGACCTAATTTATCGAGCCTGTAGAGAGGCCCCTAATGCGAAAGGAAGCTTGGAGCAAAGTGAGAAATGTTGATCGCCTTTGGGTGGACACGCCCTCCTTAGCCAAACCATCCATCTGGGTTGTTACCTTCCCGCGGGATGAGGAAGATGACAAAACAACCCTTTTCCGCAGAGAATTGATTCTAGTCCACCAATATCTCCATTTCCAAGCTGGGGAAGACTTTCCGATGAAAGCATCCACCACACACTTAGAATCAGACTCAAGAATAATCTGATGATAACCGCGACTCAGAGAAATGACCATAGCATCGTGCAGGGCTCGAAGTTCAGCTCTATTGTTTGTGCCATTACCATAACCAAAAGAGAAAGCAAAGAGGAAGGAGCCGGAGGAATCCCTGCCAATACCGCCTCCCCTAGATGGACCCGGATTTCCGGTTGCAGCACCGTCAACGTTAACCTTTATCCAACCAGTTTTGGGTCTGGACCAAACTACAACCTGACAGGATTTCTCAGCAGCCTGGGAATGTCGAATATTCAAACGTTGGAGGGCAAGCCGGTCTGACCTGCGACGATGTTTGGCTCCATTTTGGTCACAGGTAAGAGAAGCTACCCACCACCCGATACGGTTTACTATGTTGTTGAGCGAAGGACGAACATTTTCAAAGCGAGCGGCGTTCCTAGCTTTCCACAGTTCCCAAAGAATAAAACAAGGAATGGCACATTGGATGTGAGAAAGACCCTTACCCGAGGGCTGGGCGCTCCACCAAGCGGCAAGCCGCTCACTAACTGAAGCGTGATGGGGAACATGGAGGTTGAAGACGGCGATATAGTGATCCCAAACACTTCTGGCAACATGCCCGTTAATGAAGAGATGGGGGATGGTTTCACTGTTAGCATCTGAAAGGGAGTGAGCACTCTCACAACAGCTGCAATTCGACGCCAAACTGACACCTTTACGCTGAATTCTGTCGTCAGTTGGGATCGCTCCCTGAATTAATCGCCATACGAACATTAAGATCTTAAGGGGAATAAGAGGGTCCCAAATACGCTTAGCCCAAGCCACCACCTGATTCGTGGATCTACAAAGGTTCCATCCGGATTTGACCGTGAAGACTCCCGTGCGGTCAAGAGGCCAGAAATGCTCGTTAAGGGCTGTCGTGGTACAGAAGCCCTGTGCCTGGATGTGCAGAATAACTTCCTCGGGGAGAAGAATTGCAATGTGATATGGGATTTGAGGGCCAGCAGGAGACAAGATGTCGTTTACCTTGAGAAGAAGAGAGTCCGAGGGGATGGGCTGAAGAGCTAAATTGGCCAGAGGACCTAGGCCAGACCAGTTACAATCCCAGAGATTCATTTCCCCCACTCCCACAAACCATTGAGAGGCATTTTTGATAAAATGGGACATATTGGCAACCTGTTTCCATAACGGAGAGGAATCATACCGATGGATTTGCACAACATCATCTGACCGCGGCAGACCGTATTTTGAAATAGTAAAATCTGCCCAGATGCTGGAACCATTGTTTGTCAGCACCGTCCAAGCCATCTTTAGTCTCAGCGCTTTAAGGATATCCTTGAGGCGGCGAAAACCCAGCCCTCCCTCCTCCTTTGGCAAAGCAATCCTAAACCAATTCAACCAATGTAGCTTCGGTTTGCCTTCCTGGCAGCCCCAGAAGAAATTTGCCATTTTTGCTTCGATCTTTGCTAGAATCTGGGTGGGAATAGAAGTCGCTGCCATCAGGTGGATCGGAATGCTGGCAAGGACGTGATTAATGAGCGTGCTTCTGCCCGCCTGAGACAGGACACGCGCCGACCACCCGAGAATTTTGCCCTCAATCTTAGCCACCAAAGGTTGGAAGGAGGAGCATCGGATTCTGCCAATGATCATAGGGACACCAAGATATGAGAAACTGGCCGATGAACCCCGAATACCGAGGATTCTTTCAATCTGTCTTGATCTACAAAGAGGGAGAGCCTGAGCCTGGTAAAAGCAGCTCTTAGAGGCATTTATCTTCTGCCCTGACGTTGATTGGTAGGCTACAAGGAAAACATTTGTAGCCAAAATAGAAGGTCTGCCACCGTTTAGAAAGAGCACCGTGTCATCTGCATAAAGAAGATGGGTAACCTGCTTGCATTCTCGTTTGAGCTTGAAAGGGGAGCATGCACCAGAGGAAACGAGATGGGAGAAACCTCTTCCAAGGACTTCCGCAGCTATTATGAAGAGGCCGGGGGATAAGGGGTCCCCTTGGCGTAAACCCCTGGAAGATTTGAAGAAACCCGCACCTTCGCCATTAATCAAGACTGACATCCACACGTTTTTCCAACATTTCTCCACCATCCTAATCCAAGCATTCCCAAACCTGAAACGTTCAAGGACCCGAATTAGGAAATCCCATTCAATTCTATCATACGCCTTTTCCATATCAAGCTTAAGGATGATGTTACCACCTCGTACTTTACGACCAATATCCCGAAAAATCTCCTGGCCCAAAGCTATACATTCTGCGATCGATCTGCCTTTAACGAACACCCCTTGTTCCGCTGAAATTATCTTGGGGAGCAGAGCAGCAAGTCTGGTAGCAATGACCTTGGCGAAGATTTTATAGACGCAATTGCATAAGCTGATTGGCCGAAAATCAGAGAATCTCTTTGGGGCCGCTACTTTTGGGATCAAAGTAATGAGAGTGGTGGTGAATGCCCGTGGGAAAGTGCCTCCCTGAAACAGATCTGTGACCGCAAGGAGGATGTCGCTACCCACTGTGTCCCAACTGCCTGCGAAAAAGGCACCGGCGATCCCATCCGGACCAGGAGCCCCGTCAGGCGGGATAGCCATCACTGCTACCTTGACCTCCTCCATTGTGGGCAGACGCATGAGGAAATCGTTGTCAGCTGTGGATAGCAGGGAAAGGATATTTTCCAGTAGATGATCATTGTGGATACGATTCTCAGACTGAAAAAGCTTTGAGAAATACTCAATTACCGCAGACTTGATTTGGGCAGGGTCTGATGTGGAAGACTGAGAATCAAGCTGAATAGAAGTGATACTAGCCCGTCTAGCTCTCTCGGTTGCTTGTACATGGAAATATTTCATATTGCGGTCTCCTTCTTTTAACCAATTATTTCGTGACTTTTTCTTCCAGAAAATCTCTTCCGCTAGCTCCATCTTTGCCAGCTGAACCCGAGCTTCTGTGAGCGAGGACTGAGCAATAACAGTGGGGGCTAGCTGTGCCTGATTCTCCAAGAGGGCCAGCTGATGTTCTGCATCTTTAAGGTTTTGGAAAACATTCCCATAAACATCCCTGTTCCAGTCTTTAAGTCTGCCCTTGAGCTTTTTGATTTTCAGCAAGAGATTAACCATGGGCTGATCGGAAAGGTCCTGCTGCCAAGCTTCCTGAACCACATGTTGATACCCCTGGTGGAGCATCCACATTCTTTGAAAACGGAACGGTCTGGGAGAGGATGAGGGGGCCTGAGGAGCCGTAAGCAATAAAGGTGAGTGATCAGAATTCACACGAGGCAAATGTTCAACCTTAAAGAGGGGAAAACGCGAGATCCAGTCTCCGTTGCAAAAAACTCTATCAAGCCTAGCCCAGACGCAAGCTGTACCCGCTTGATTATTGCACCAAGTAAACCTATTTCCCATGAACCCCGCGTCCAGGAGAGCAGTGTTGTCCATGGCAGTAGCGAATTCCAATGAACTACTATGGTCAAAATGCTGGCTTCCTCTTCTGTCAGAGGCGGAGAGAACAGCGTTGAAGTCGCCACCAATGGCCCACGGGCCTGTAACATGGCTGGCAAGAGAGGAAATCTCTGCCCAAAGAGTTCTCCTTTGGATCTTAGAGCACTTGGCATAAACAATAGAGATAGTAAAATATGAAGGTGGGTTGCTAAGTTGGACAGAGAAAGAGATCATTTGAGAAGAAGAATGAATAACAGAAACGGATAAAGCCGAGCTAAAGAAGAACCAAATTTTACCCCCAACATCTGCATTTGAGAAGGAGGAGTGAAAACCCAGCTTCAAACCGACAGAAACTCTTTTGTCTTCCCTGGCCATAGGTTCCAAGATAGCCACCCACCAAGGGTTGTGAATGTGGGTTAACCTGCGAGCAGATCTTAAAGTCCACGTGTTGGCCACGCCCCTGGCATTCCAAATGATAGCTTTATCCATCAACTACATTGGTGGAATTGAACGCTCTTTCCTTAAACCCCCTGAGCCTCCTGCTCCAATCCACTGCTGCCACAGAAGGACGACCCTTTGCTGTCTTCCTGCTCTATGGAGTGGGTTTTCCTGAACAGGGGGCACTCCAAGAGGGAGGTAGGATTCTAGTAGGGGGAGCCATGTTCATCAAAACAGAGGCCTGATCAGGCTGCGGGCCATAGTCGTCCTCAGAGAAACTTTCATCACTGTCTGCCTGGTTCTGGGCAAGGAGATTGTTCACGTGTTCCGCATGTGGAGATGGACAAAATTCCAATGAAACTTGGGGAACTGCACCTTGTTCAGCTGAGGAGGTTAAATTCTCGATATCTGCCTCTTGGTTCCCTTGAATCAGCGGAATGTTCACCGAGAGAAATTTTGGATCGAATAGAAGCTCGGGAGCAGGGGATCTCATTGAAGCGTGTGAGAACATGGCGCCCAGGTGCTGATTCAGGTTAATTTCTTTGAAAGGCGACCTTCTTTGGCTATAGTACATGGGGTAGTTGCCGACTGATCTAGATAGAATAGTACAGGGCCTGCTAAGTTCAAGCCCATCATGGGGAAGAAGAGGTGAACTCAGGAGGGCTGGTGGGGGGGCTGCAGTCTTGTTACTCGAACTGGGGTTGCTAGTACTGCCTTGAAGTTCCATCTCTGACAATGCAGACATTAGAGCCCCAGAGACGTTCGGGTAGTCCACCTTGGGAGGAAAAAACAGGGAGGATGTCAAGGTGGAAGGTAGGTTCGGGTGGGGGAGGGGGGTTAACAGGGGAGGGAAAGCCTGAAAGGACAGGGTGGGTAATGGGGTGAAGGTGTATATTGGGGTCAAGGTGGGCTCTGGAGGTGGGGGCTGGCTCTGGAGCAGGGGCAGAGGAAACAAGGAGAGTTTGAGCGGGAGCTGAAGATGGGTGGCTAGGTGGAGGGGGCAAACGGGGTAGAGGAGCCGTTGGTGGATCTGCAGAGGTTCGGAGATCGGGAACCAAAGCAGAGGAAACGCACTCTCGGCCTGACATGCGAGTGAGGCCAGCTGAAACGGAGTGGGGGTCCGGCTGGGAAATTTCGCAAACAGGTGGTGGGCAGGGGACAATGGGAGTATCATTCACCTGGAAAGTGGCTTCCACCCACTCCCAGGTAGAACAAAATTTGTGGACCTTCGACCTAGGGCAGAGGGGCCTCCCCGCCATTAAGCTACATTCCTCCAATAAACTCAGGATCGGGAAGTACTTTCCATCGACAGCAAGAGCTCGAATAGAAGAAAAGTTTGTGCCAGCATGCAGCTTTACCCGGACTCTAGCAAACCCTTGGAAAGTACCTGCAGTCGTAGCTCCATCGATCTCCAGAACCTCGCCAAACGTTGACGCCATTCTTTTGATCGCGTCGGGATACCAGGAGTGGGCCGGAATGCCCAACAAGCGGATCCAAATGCCCTGAGAAAGCATAGTCTCCTCCGGGGTCCATATACCAACATCTGAAAGATGCATCCTACGGTGGAGCTCAAAGTCCCATAGGAAAGACGACATCACCTCTCTGGACTGAAACTTAATAATGAATCTATCTGCTGCAATCCTGGTGAACAGAGCCTGGGATGCGGAGAGTCTAGACGCTCGGAATGTGTCAGTTAGATGCAGGATGGAGGTGGAAACATCCTTCGTCCTCACCACCACTGCAGAGGAGAGGGACACCCGAAGCGCCCCTGTCACCGAGGGGTCCGCGGATACCTCACTAGACACACCCAGTGACGGATATGGCAGATTAGGTGGGAGCCGGCCATCGGGTGGCAGAATCTGGGTTTCCACCATGTCGCGGAAAGATCTTGCCTGGGAAGAAGGAGCGCGCACCGGAAGCTCCAAGGCAGATCGTAAAGAGATTGGTAGATTAGGTGGGAGCCGGCCACCGGGTTGCAGAATCTGGGTATCCCCCATGTCACTGAAAGCTCTCGCCCGGGGAGAAGGAGCTCGCACCGGAAGCTCCAGAGCAGATTGCGAAGAGAAGACCCGCTTGCGCTGAAACTTAGCAAAAGCGACGGTGACTACTCGGCCATCTACCCTTCTACCATTGAGGCAATTTATCGCGTTACGAGCATCCTGCTCGTAATAAAATCTGATGAAACTGAAACCCCTGGAACGATTTGTGTTGTTATCCCACGGGATGAAAGATTCAGAGATTTTCCCATATCTGCCGAAACTGCGGAGAAGATCCTCAGATGTTGTGTCAAAGGTTAGGTTTCCCACGAAGATGGAGAGATTTGGGGGTGGAGGGGGGCGGGGTCGTACAGTATTCCAAGGACGCTCGGACTCCTCCATCTTCCAGCTTGTACTGTCTTCTTCGTTGCTTTGTGTGCTTGGTGATACCTTCTAACAGAGGATAGTTCAGATTGAGGGGGGATCCTCCCATCGATTTAGCAGAATGCCCAGAGCAATAGGGGAAGAGGATTTGCCACCTCCATCAGACTGATTAGGAGGCTGGGCCAAAGTGGCCAGAGAAAGTGCCCTGGTTTGTCAAGTTACGTGAGTAGTAGGTCAGACTGTCTATAGAGCTCGATAGGAAGATCAATCCAAGCGTCTGCCTCAACCGGATGTGTGGAAGCTCGCCATAGGTAAATCAAAGCCTGACATCCTACGACCCAAAACACCAAGTAAAGAAAAACCCTCAAAAATAAGTTAGAAATCACGGGGTTTTAGGGTGAGAAAACTTTTTGCAAAATAAGAAAATCTCTAAGTTTTTCTCGCCTTGTCGATTTTATCGAAGCACCCTCAATATGATCGACCTGATCTGTCGATTTCCTCGATACCTTAACGATATTATCGATGTGAGGACTAAAAATGTCCAGCAACTTCACAACATATCTGGATGAATTATTGATGTATCGATACACATACCGATATCATCGATATTCAAATCTCGAGTCCATCGAGAGTGGCTCGATAAGATCGACAAGCAGATTTCCGGCGCCCCTATTTTTTTAATGAAAATCTCAAATTCTTTCGATATATCGATGATCGTCCGATATGATCTGAATTTAAATATCGATAAGATCGGAGTTCCATCGATGTTATCGAACAAGGGCGCGCATTTCTTACAGCAGATATTTCAGGTTATTTTTAACTATGATCGGGGGCCCTTCGATAGAATCAATATTTCAAATATCGATGATATCAGTATCAGGTCGATTGCATCGAACAAAGACATAAATCGTCCAGTAAGCTTAAAGTCAAATCCGCTGGATTTATCGATGCATCGACTCTGATCTCGATATCATCGACACTCAAATTCCGATAATCTTGATGGTTCCCCGATCACTCATAAAAACCTGAAATATTTTAAAGTCAAGTCTCTCTCATTTTTCAAGTGTTGATGGATTGAACCTGTCATTTATGGAACCGGAGTTCAAAATCCGATGATATCGACAATAGTCTCGATTCATCGACCAATTGGCAAAGAGTTTCAAAAGCGTATGACATTGAGTCCGAGTCATCGAGCAGACCTTCGATGCTTTTGAGAGTATACGCTCGATGATATCGCTTTCGATGATATCGAACTCTGTCATAAATGTAACCATTTTATATCCATTGGAACTTTTTGCCTATATATAGAGGACTTGTCTTTTATTGCTGTGAGAGAAAGAAGAGAGAGCTTTTGAGTGTTTCAACTTACATCTTATATCTAAAACCCTTTCTCTCAAGGGAGTTCATCCTCCAATGCACCCTCACCATTGATATTCAATATAGTGGATTGGGGAATGAACTTCCGCATTCAAGGATCCTCCAGCTACTACCTTAATGGCAAATCATTAAGCTGGGATGCCTTGAATGCCTTGATGATTGGAACTACTCTATCTTCCCTATAGGAAAATCTTTAGAGAGTAGAATTGCATCATAACCTTGACCCAACCCAACCCAAAGCCAAGTATTGGTACATCTTTTGTGTTGTGCATCAAGGAAGCCGAAGACTCTTCAACAACAAGGAGGAGATCTTCGTCAGTGCACTGAATGGGACTCATAAACTTATTTGTAAGTATTCAGAGTCCAAGAGGACACTTGTGATCATTTCTTTCTAAGATTGGGTCTTAAGTGGTTCTCACCCTTTGAATCCCTCAAGGAGGCCTTCGGCTGGAGTGTACGTAGTGGGTGCGTTGTGTGGACCCTTGCTATGTGGAGTGCATAAACATCCGGGTGTGTTGTGTGGACCCTTGCTTTATGGAGAGTATAAACATCTAGTTAAGAGTGAACCAGTAAAACCCTAGGGTTAGATGTGAACCGAGTAGAAACCTCTGTGTAAAGGTTGAAGGTGAAGCTGATTTAAAACCTTAGGTTTGAGGTGAACCCCAGGAAACCTCCTTAGTGAAATCTGGTACACTGAAGGGTTGAGTGCGGCAGTTGGGAGTGGAGTAGACTTATCATTGAACCACTATAAAATGACTGTGTTTGAGATTGTTATTTTGATTCAGTGATTTGCATTAATATTTTCATATCTGAATATCTGATCACTTCTCACACACCTACACAGTCATATCCATCATGAACTAGACTTTATATTATTTACTCCTTAAGCAGTTTGTGATTGGATCCTCTACCAGGCTTGGAAGCCAGTAGAGTTACGTTTGAGTAATCCTGAGAATTGCATGATCATAGGATTAGTGAAGTAGGTTTTATTTATAAATCATAAAAATTTTAAAAAGGTCCTATTCACCCCCCTCTAGGACATCTTGGCATATTCCTTCTTCAACTCAAGCGGTCTTCACCGTTATTTCAGCCAGATCTGGAGGATTCTGGGTCCTATCTTGGATATGACCTTCAAATCGTTGTAGTGGGATATTTTGAACAGGCATTGTGCTGGGAAATACAACAGGTCTCACTTGAAGGGCCCCATCTTCACTGGCCTGATGTTGCTTAAGGGACTGCCTGCACTCTTCTACGGATCCATTATCTCTCTCAAGTAATGTGGATTGAATAGCCTGGAGAGTGGAGAGAGGCCTGAGGATGGGGGACTGCTGACGTAAGGAGTTTTGGGGTGGTAGGGAGCTGAAAGGGGGGTTGATAGGGGTAGGCCCAGGCAGACAGGAAGCAGTAATGAGGACTGGCTGGGTGCTGGTAGGGACAGGCCTAGGTAAACAGGGGTTGGCAGGAATTAAGGTAGGGGGTAAAGGCTGGTTTTTTTGGGGGCTGGTTGAAACCTGGGGAGGGGAGGTTGGGCTTGGAGGTTGAGGGTTAATCAGAGAGGGGGCTGGTAGAAGTGGTGGGTTTAAGGGACTGGGAATTTGGGGTGAGCTCCTGTTAGCGGACAGAGCTACAGGGGCAGTCCTACTCTCAGGGGGGGCAGAGATGGCAGGTTCTAAGATTGGGACATTTCGTCGAACAGAGGGTAGGCATGGTGCTATCTGCCTTGGGCCATTGTAAAAAGCTCTGGTTACCCATTGTTCAGTAGTTTTCGGTTTCGAAGGAGCTGAGATCGGTCTCCGACCTATGGATAAATTTTCCAGAAAACCTATAACCGGGAATGCAGTACCATTTACTGTAAGGATTCTTGGCCCTTAAAAAACTGACTCCTGCTTGAGCTTTACTCGAACTCTTGCAAAACCTTTGAAGAAACTTGAGGACGCAGCCTTGTCGATTTCCACCAACTCACCGTATGTGTTGGCAAGCTTCTCTATCACACCCGGGTACCATGAATGGCCAGGAATGCCGAACAGACGAATCCAAACTCCTTTGCATAGGGGAGTGACGTTCCGGTCCCACTTCTCTACCCCCGATATCTTCATTTTCCGGTGAAGGTTAGTATCATTGGAGAAAACGTCCCTTTCCTTTCTCGATTTAAAGCGTAGAAGAAACATTTTTAGGCCTAATCCGGAGATCTCTGATAGGTCAACACAGGATTTTGATCGACGATGTTCGTCGATTAGCTACGTAATGGAGACTCCTGAGTCGATTGCTATGATGATAAGAGCATTTTCAAGTCCCTTGCTAAGACAGGTCACTTCACTGGAATCAGCTTCCACATAGCGAATGGAAGGTAACCCAGTCAAGGAAGGAGCAGGAATATACGTGTCAGGCCTCGAAGTCTTCAACAGAGACTTGTTAGGAGGAGGGGGCGGGTGTTTTTTCACCATTTCTAGGAAGGTCTCACCCTGAAGAGGAATCGGACGCTGACGATCTTCCTTCAACTGAAGGGGACGAAACTTGAGAGGTGCGCCGCCCTGATGGCCGTGAGCTCTCTCGACTGTGACAATTCTACCATCGATTCTCCTCCTGTTGAGCCAGTTAATCGCGTTCCACGCATCTTGATCATAGAGAAAACGAATGAACATAAAACCCCTAGATCTATTAGCGGTTTTATCAAAGGGGATGAAAGCATCCAGAGTTTTTCCATACCTGCCGAATATGGGATGCAGATCTTCTTCGGTCGTATCATAGCTGAGATTTGCTGCAAAGAGGGAGAAAGATGTTGAGGGGGAGTGTCTCCGGCAGATCTGTTGCCATGGTGGATTGTCTCTAGCCGCTCGTCTCTCTCTTGCCATTTTCCCAGTTCTAGATCAAACTCGAATTTACTCTTGCTCGGTTGGTAGCCTCTCAGGAGTGTCAACTCCCGGTGTTTTCCTTCAGAAGTCATATCTAAATACACCTAAGCGAAATGGTGTTATTGAACGAAAATATCAAAATATTATTAAGACAACCAATACTTTGATCGTAGAAACTGATGTAGAGCGGGTCGCAGACAATTTCACGGCCAAGATGGATAAGAAAATGCCCGGTTGATGACAGAAGTGATCTAGACCGTCGGACATTAGATTGGGCGTATCTCACAATCCGGAATGAGTTATTAGGTGTAAAATATATGATTTTGGGGTAGAGCGAGCTACTTTAGCCAACCAACCCCGTTACACCGGGTTGCACAAGCCGTATTTGCGAAATACCCCTAGATCGATGGCCGTTTCCCTATTTTAATTCCATTTTTATTATAAATAGTAAGTTTTAGTTTGATTATAACTCTTCATCCATTAGGCTTGAGGAGTTGTGTCCAACATGAAAAGTTTTTAGAATAATTAGGAGAATAGATTGGTGAAGCCAAATAGGACACTTACTATTTTCGACCGAAAACCTTGCGCACTAGTAGACATCACGACCGTCTATAAATAGTAAGTTTACTATTTATAGTAAGTTGTGAATTCTAGGAGTTTTAGTTGTAGTTAGCTTCTGATTTCTCTCCCATTGCTTGGTACCCCTATTTGAAGGATTGTGAACTCATTTATCTGATCGATTAATCAATTTTAAACTTTATAGAATTTATTTTCTATTTTTCTTACTTTCTTTCTCATAAATTCGAGAAGTCTCTGTGAGGAGTCTAGAGAAATTCCATTGATTCAGAATAGTTATCCTCTTGAGGGAGACATTGCTTGACCTCATCACGTTAATCCCTGTGTTAATTGGTATCAGAGTGAGGATTCCCCTTGGGCCAAATAACGAAGGTATAAACCAAAATCCTTTAGATGGTGATTCAGGGATTCGTAATCTTTTGGAAAGAATGGAAGCTTTCCACTGGGAGAGTCAGTTGACCATGCAAGGGCTACAATCAACCCTTGACCGTCTTGCAAATGTGCTACTTCCTCCCCAAGCCCTAAGCGATGCTCCACCACCTATGGTTGCTCCACCGGCCATGGTTGCTATACGACACGACCCCAATTTTCGTAGAGTACTACTAGTGGTAAACCATAGGGCTACACCAGATGGTTCAAGTTCTACTGATGAGGACAATAATGAAGGTTTTGGCCGACGATCAATCCATGGAGGCGATCATCTATATCGTGCTCAAAGAGACTATCGAGGTAAGGCTGAACTTTCTAGTTTTAATGGTTTATTACGCATAAAAGATTTCCTCGATTGGCTAGCTAAAGTAGAGAGATATTTTGATTATATGGACGAGCTAGCTAAAGTAGAGAGATATTTTGGTAGTGTTTAAATTAAAATCTGGTGCTTTTGCATGGTGAGAGCAATTACAAATCTCATGAGCTCGCCAAAATAAGGCGCCCATCTCATCATGGCCACAGATGAGACATCTCCTTTTATCAGGATTTCTCCCATGTGATTATGAGCAGATATTATTCTATCAATACCAAAATTGCCACAAGGAAATCGAACTATCACGGATTACACTGAAGAATTCTAGCGGTTGGCAATATGAAACAATCTGTCAAAATCTGATTCACAGAAACTGGCATGATTTATAAGTGGGTTGCGACTGATAATTCAGGACCAAGTTTAGATATACCTAGTTAGGACCGTAGAGGAAGCAGTTCAATTAGCAAGTAGGGTAGAAACGCAACTTGTGAGGATTCTTAATCAGCCCTATCCTTCAACTCGACCCCCCTATGACGGGTACCATGCAGGATCCAGTGCTGACATGGGAAAAAACTAATTGGAGAACGTCCTCAACCTCTTGCAACAACAAGCCGTGATACAGGAAGCGGCTCATCCAGACCTCAACGTGCAGCACCCACAACAGTGGGCTCGAATAGGATTCTAAATCCTTATGGTCGGCTAAGGTGGAACAATTGTTACTGTTATGGCCAACCGGGCCACTTATCAAACAACTGTCCTCAATGTCCCGCTGCACACTTGACCATAAATGAAGGGGAAACTGAATGTGAGGCCATAAAAGAAGACCCTGACTCTGATGAACATAAATAAGCCATTGAGTAAATAGCAGATGGTGATGAATTGACGGCGAGAATCGTGGAGTGTCTCTAGGTATGAGGCGATTATTGTATACCCTACGGAAGGAATTACATCCACAATGACACAATATATGAAATAGCGGTGAAGACCGCTTAAGTTGAAGTCGGAATATGCCAATATGTCTTAGAGGGGGGTGAATAGGATTTTTTAAAGATTTATGAGTTATTTAAAAATCCTATCTCTCTAATCCTATCATGTATACAATTTTCATGATTACTCAAATGTAACTCTACCGGCTTCCAAGCCAAGTAGAGGATCCGATCATAAACTAACCAAGATATAGCAATATATAACTTAGTCTATGTTGGATGTGGCTGCGTGTGTGTGAGATGTGATCAGATATATAAATATGAATGCATTGACATGAATTACTCATAGAGAAAAGCAATCACAAACACAGTCATTTTATAGTGGTTCGACGATAAATCTACTCCAATCCCGGCTGTCGCACTCAACACTTAAGTGTATCGGATTTCACTAAGGAGGTTTCCCAGAGTTCACCTCAAACCTAAGGTTTTAAATCAGGTTCACCTTCAACCTTTACACGGAGGTTTCTACTTGGTTCACCTCTAACCCTGGAGTTTTACTGGTTCACTCCTAAGCAAAGTTTATGCTCTCCATAGAGCAAGGGTCCATACAACGCACCCGGATTTTAGACCACACAGGTCAAGGACCTACACAAGGACCTAACAGTTTATGCCTTATACAAGAGCAAGGGTCCACACTATGCACCCACTAAGTACACTCCTGCCGAAGGACTCCTATGAGGGCTTCAAAGGGTGAGAACCACTTAAGACCCAGACCTAGAAAGGAATGATCGCAAGTGTCCTCCTGGACTCTAGATACTTACTGATAAGTTGATGAGTCCCGTTAAGCACAATGCCGAAGATCTCCTCCTTCTTGTTGACGAAGAGTCTTCTGCTCCCTTGATCCGCAACACAAGATGATATACCAATGCTCAGCTTCGGGTTGGGTCAAGGGTGAGATGGAATCCTACTCTCTAAAGATTTTCCTATAAGGAAGATAGAGTAGATCATCTCTTATGCATTTAAGGCATCCTAGCATAATGATTTACCATTAAGGTAGTAGTGGGAGGATCCTCGAATGCGGAAGTTCATTCCCCAATCCACTCTATTGAATATCAATGATGAGGGTGGATTGGAGGATGAAATCCCTTGAGAGAAAGGACTTTAGGTATAGGATATAAGTTGAAGTACTCAAAAGCTTTCTCTTCTTTCTCTTACAGCAACAAAAGACAAGTCCTCTATAAATAGGCAAAAAGTTTCAACGGATATAAACCGGTCACATTTATGACAGAGTTCGATATCATCGGGCAGGCTCGATATCATTGAGCGTATACTCTCGATAGCATCGATGGTCCGCTCGACGACTCGGACTCGATGTCATACGCTTTTGAAACTCTTTACCAATTGGTCGATGAATCAAAGCTATTGTCGATGTCATCGGATTTCGAAGTCCAATTTCATTGATGACAGGTTCGATCCATCAATACTTGAAAAATGAGAGAGACTTGACTTTGAGATATTTCAGGTTTTCATGAATGATCGGGGGAACCTTGAGGTCATCAGAATTTGAATGTCGATGACATCGATATCAGAGTCGAGGCATCGATAAATCCAGCTGATTTATCTTTTAACTTGCTAGACAGTTTATGGCTTTGTTCGATGCAATCGATTTGGTGTTGATATCATCGATATTTGAATATCGATTAAATCAAAGGGCCCCGGATCATAGTTAAAAACAACCTGAAATAACTAGTGCATGAAATGCGCCCCCACTGTCGATATCATCAATGGACCTCCAATCTTACCGATGTTTGAATTCAGATCATATCGGACGGTCATCGATATATCGAAGAATTTTGAGATTTTCATTAAAAAACAGGGGCGCCAAAAATCTGACTGTCGATCTTATCGAGCCACTCTCGATGGTTTCGAGATTTGAATATCGATGATATCGATATGTGTATCGATACATTGATAATTCGTCTATATATATTATGAAGTTACTGGACAATTTGGTCATCTTATCGATAATATCGTTAAGGTATCGAGGACATCGACAGTGCAGGCCGATCATATCGAGGGTGCTTCGATAAAATCGACAAGGCGAGAAAAACTTAGAGATTTTCCTATTTTGCAAAAATTTTTCTTACAATAAAAATCCTAAGATGTCTATCTTGTTTTTAAGGGTTTTAATCACTTGGTGTTTTGGGACATGGGATGTGAGGCTATGATTTACCTATTGCGAGCTTCCACACATCCGGTTGAGGAAGTCGCTTGAAATAATCTTCCTATCGAGTTCCGCAGTCAGTCTGACTCACCACACACGTAACTTGACAAACTAGGGCACTAATAGGTGCACTTTCAATCTCCCCCTTTGTCAATTACGTGATAAAATACCCAAAACACCCTAGAACACTTCTAGACACACCCTAAATTGTGTGTACATGCATTTACACAATTTTATAATTTTTCTAACCCATGTACACATTTTAGAAGTATCCACTCCCCCTTACTTCAAAACTCCCCCTTTCTTGGCGCAGTTGCTCCCCCTAACACTTGCAACACATTAAATATACAATTTTTTGCTCCGGGTGTTTTAAAATTTTCTCCCCCTTTTTGTCAGTCATTGGCAAAGGTATAGCAAGTGATATTAACTGAAGCATGAATTGCATGGGAGAACCAACAGATATAGATGTATTAAAAATAAACCGTTTGAAAGCATACATCATTTTTCAGAGGATATGAATGCAAATAAAATAAACAAAATAGTCATATGCGATTCATATCAGAACTTTGATAAACCAAGGGGGGGAACTATAGAAATACGGCATTAATGATAAGAATTCTACTTAGCCATATAATCAAAATATCCTTCTCTATACTGCTAGAGACAGCAGTACATAAAAAAAATTAGGTCTAGCAAAAAAAATTATACTACCCTACCCAGTAGTTACGAAAACACATATCAAGCCCATATATGGGCACAAAAAAAATGGAACTTGCACAATTAGCTCCTATTGTTTTCGAGACTCACCATATGTGAGCAAGTACACCATTTGCTGATTCGTTTGCTGGAGAGCATCGACTTTTTCTTCGATCACAGTGAGACATCTTTCACAGTTTTGAAGTCGCTCCTCCACACTTGCCATACCATTTAGTAGGTGGCGTTCGAGGTGATGGGTTTGACGATTTGTTATAGACTCTGGACTTAGCAATGACATTCGATTGGATCCCCATGGATATGATGGAGGAGCATATGGAGCAGCTGACTGTAAGGGAGCACTGTTCTCAGGAGGAACTGAAGGAAGACAAAGCAGTTGTGCCACCTGAGCTGCGTCACTGTCAAACCACTTCTTTGGATAGACTCTATCAAATGAGGCAGGTATACCAACATGATGAACTAATTTACAGATGAGTACAGGAAAAGCTAGCGTATCCTGATAATTTCCTTGACGGATCCGAATTAGCTGTTTAAGAAGAAGTGTTGGAAGGCACACTTGAACTTCCTGATATAAGTCATACAGCACATTCAGCACAAAGGGGGACAGATGATTTCCATTCACATCACAAGGATAGACATTGGACCCAAAAACACTGTGGAGAATTTTAGAAGTGGGTCCAAGATGATTAATGTGAAGAGAATTATCATCGTTCCGAGAAATAGTAGTTCCCTGACATAGTGCACATGTTATCTCACCCCAGAAACCAAGACCATTTAGATTTCCGATTCGTAACAGGAATGCGAGTGACTTGGAGATCTAAGAGGTTACCTAAGGTGATGGGAGTAATGTGCTTGGAGTAATGCAGTAACTCAACTTGAATGTAAGGTGGATCATCACAAATAATATGACATTTGCTGAGGAAGTCATGAATTACTCCAATTTGATAAGTACCACCAAGATTCAAAATATTTTTCCATCCAATGACTTCTAGAAGCAGATCGACACCAAAAGACTCGATGATGCTGTTGAGAACCAGACGTTCAATGATAGTGTCTGGATGTCGCACTGATGAAGTGAGTTGATGCATACTGGGTTGTTTTGCTTTCCCTTTTTTCAGTATAAGAGGTGATTAAAGGTAAGGAAGGTTAACCAAGAGAATAAAAAGTACTCAACCAAATGTGAGATTAGACTCTGGGGTGGAAGGGATCGAAGGATAATACCCATTTCTTTTGACACTTCTGGGACCGGTTGATGAACTTCTGGCCGAGGATTCGAGCAGAGAGCAAAAACAAAACAAAAAATTCAAAGAAATAAAATTCTTTCACTCGATCACCTTTTATCAGCCAAGAGTCTTCGATTTTATCGGACTTACTTTCGATTATATCGATGATCCACATCCGAAGTTATCGGCAATTGTTTCGATAGTAGTCCCGATTTGTGACCTTTCACATGCTGAAGGGACGTCGATGATATCGACCAGAAATCGATTAATCGGAAATGACAGATCAATAGGAATGAAAAGGAATATATTTTTTTTCCGACCCTTCAAGTATATCAACAGCATACCCAACAAAATTATGTACAATTACTGTACATAAAAAATTATAAACACTTGCATGTTTATCTACAAAAGATTGAGGCGAGAGACCTCAGATATTTCATTTTACGCTCAACAAAATTGCATCATTCCAGCAAATATCCAGATTTAGATGCATGATCTGGACTGGTTTTTCTCTGCTTAATATTTCTAGACATCGGTCCTTTCTATGCTACTGATGATGTAGTAGTGGTTGTTTGTGCGATGACCCTTAATTACTGATTTTCCTGATTGATCTAGGATATCGCATTCTTCTTTGTTGAATTTGACTACATGCCCTTTATCACAGATTTGAGAGATGCTTAATAGATTATGTGATAGTCCTTTTATGCAAAAAACATTCTCATTTTTGAGCAAATTAATTCCTCTTATCATTCCTTGTCCAATTACATCAGCAGTGGCTCCATCTCCGTAGGTGACTATCCCTTGATGAAGATTGTTATAGTTCGAGAGAAGGGATTTGTCACCTGTGACATGTCTTGAGCAACCACTGTCAAGGTACCATTTGACCTTATTGCCTGCTAGATGATCTGAATGTGTAACAAGGCAATTTGTCTTTTCCTTAATCACCCACTTTGTGACAGGGGTTTTACATGTGGTAGATTTGTTCATCGTATCCGATTCATCCACATGACTTAATGACTCCTTTATCCTGTCAACTAGTACAAGTGGTGATGATTGCATATTTCTTTTATTCATCTCATAGACTGACTTACCATTATTGTGACGAGCTGGGATAGGTCTGATGTTACTACTAGAGGCAACAGATTTTCCAAAAGGTTGTGCAAAATATTCAGTTTTTGTTCTAGCTTTTCCATAACCTAATTCCTTTTTGTCCTCTCCACATTTTTCGATGCCTAAAAGTTTTTCTAACCTCGCACCATTCCGGGAAACATACAGTTTTTCTTGGCATTTTTTTTGGACTCTTCTAGATTAAACAGGAGTGTGTGATTTTTATTTTGAAGGAGCAAATTCTTGTCTTTTAATTGCTCAACCTGTTTGCTTAGTTTTTTAGTCTCAGATTTAAGGAAGGTGTTAATTCTCTCAAGTCTATCATTATCTGAGTGATGTTGCTGTAAATCATTGATAAGATGTGTATTGATTTCTATAGTTTTGTCCAACTCTGTTTGCAGCAATTGGTTTTTATTCTCAGACATTCCCAGTCTTTTAGCCACTTCGATGCTATGGATATAAAGTTGATTGTAAGAATCTTGTAGCTTATCATTTTCTTCTTCTTCTTTCTCTTTGTCAGTTTCCTCATTATTAGATAAAAATGATTTTGTAGCTTGCTGTTCTTTCTTGTTCTCAGATTTAGTGGGAATGATCGAAGCAGTGGAGACCATGAGAATTTTCAGTGATTTCTGATCTTCATTGCTTTCTGAGTCACTGGATTCTGAATTTGACTCATCTGTATCATCTCACGTGGTGGCCATTGTCTTGCCCTTGGTTTTTCTGTTTGGGCATTCGGTAGATAGGTGTCCATACTCTCGACAGGAATAGCATTGTGGTTTGGTCTTTTTGCCAAATTCACCTACAGAGAGTTTGTTATCCACCTTTCTCCCTCTAGAAGGACAGCCGCGATTCTTTTGAAAGAATCTTTTGAATTTTTGTGCCAGCAAGGCCACTTCCTCATCATCATCCTCTCTTTCACTTTCACTGTCCTCATGTGTTATTTTCTTTGAAGTTTTTACGACAGTGTTTTTGGATTTTTGGGATTGAGGGAAGTGTAGTTCAAAAGTTTGTAGGGAACCTACTAGTTCTTCTAATTTCATTTCATCTATATTCCTACACGCCTCAATTGTTGTAACCTTGGGATTAAACCGTTCCGGTAATGATCTTAGTATTTTCCTACAGATTTTAGGAACTAGAACTTTTTCTCCCAATCCACCCATGGAGTTATAAATAATGTTCAACTTGGTGAAAAACTCCATAAATGTCTCATGCTCATCCATTCTGAGAGTTTCGAACTATGAAGTCAGGAGTTGAAGTTTGGATCACTTCACAGTGCTTGTGCCTTCATGGGTTGTTTCCAGTAAATCCCATGCGTCTTTCGATTTCCACACATGCTTATTTGATTGAAGATATCTTGGGACGCGGCACAATAGATGGCGTTCATAGCTTTAGCGTCAGCAGTCTGTTTTTCTTTGTCGAATGCCGTCCACTTATCTTTGGATTTGGGTTTTAAAATAGTTGTGCCACTGTCAAGTACGATTTGTTCAGTTGGTGGCACGTATCCACTTTCAACAATATCCCAAACGTCATGATCCAAAGATCTTAGAAAGTAGTGCATCCTAGCCTTCCAGTATGCATAATTTGATTCATCAAATACGGGTGGTCTAATGACCGATGATCCCTCTCCTTTGGCCATATCCCCAACTTCAGTCAAGATCACTCTCTAGGCGGTGAAGTCCTTAAAGAGAGACCCGCTCTGATACCAATTGAAATAGCGATGAAGACCGCTTGAGTTGAAGTCAGAATATGCCAATATGTCCTAGAGGGGGGTAAATAGGACTTTTTAAAGATTTATGAGTTATTTAAAAATCCTATCACTCTAATCCTATCATGTATACAATTTTCAGGATTACTCAAATGTAACTCTACCAGCTTCCAAGCCAAGTAGAGGATCCAATCATAAACTAACCAAGATATAGCAATATGCAACTTAGTCTATGTTGGATGTGACTGTGTTTGTGTGTGAGATGTGATCAGATATATGAATATGAATGTATTGACATGAATCACTCATAGAGAAAAGCAATCATAAACACAGTTATTCTATAGTGGTTCGACGATAAGTCTACTCTACTCCCGGCTGTCGCACTCAACCCTTGAGTGTACCGGATTTCACTAAAGAGGTTTCCCAGGGTTCACCTCAAACCTAAGGTTTTAAATCAGGTTCACCTTCAATCTTTACAGGGAGGTTTCTACTCGGTTCACCTCTAACCCTGGAGTTTTACCGGTTCACTCCTAACCAGATGTTTATTGTCTCCATAGAGCAAGGGTCCATACAACGCACCCGGATTTTAGACCACACAGGTCAAGGACCTACAGAAGGGCCTAACAGTTTATGCCCTACACAAGAGCAAGGGTCCACACTTTGCACTTACTACGTACACTCCCGCCGGAGGCCTCCTACGAGGGATTCAAAGGGTGAGAGCCACTTAAGACCCAGACCTAGAAAGGAATGATCGCAAGTGTCCTCCTGGACTCTAGATACTTATTGATAAGTTGAAGAGTCCCGTTAAGCACAATGCTGAAGATCTCCTCCTTCTTGTTGACGAAGAGTCTTCTACTCCCTTGATCCGCAACACAAGATGATTTACGAATGCTCAGCTTCGGCTTGGGAAAAGGGTGAGATAAAATCCTACTCTCTAAAGATTTTTCTATAAGGAAGATAAAGTAGATCTTCTCTTATGCATTCAAGGCATCCCAGCATAATGATTTTCCATTAAGGTAGTAGCTGGAGGATCCTTGAACGCGGAAGTTCATTCCCCAATCCACTCTATTGAATATCAATGATGAGGGTAGATTGGAGGATGAAGTCCCTTGAGAGAAAGGGCTTTAGGTATAGGATATAATTTGAAACACTCAAAAGCTCTCTCTTCTTTCTCTCACAGCAACAAAGGACAAGTCCTCTATAAATTGGCAAAAAGTTCCAATAGATATAAAACGATCACATTTATGACAGAGTTCGATATCATCGAGCAGGTTCGATATCATCCAGCGTATACTCTCGATAGCATCGATGGTCCGCTCGATGACTCGGACTCGATGTCATACGCTTTTGAAACTCTTTGCCAATTGGTCGATGAATTGAAGCTATTGTCGATGTCATCGGATTTTGAACTCTGATTCCATCGATGACAGGTTCGATCCATTGATACTTGAACAATGAGAGAGACTTGACTTTGAGATATTTCAGGTTTTCATGAATGATCGGCGGAACCATCGAGGTCATCGAAATTTGAATTTCGATGACATCGATATAAGAGTCGAGGCATCGATAAATCCAGCTGATTTATCTTTGAATTTGTTGGGTAGTTTGTCTTTGTTCGATGTAATCGATCTAGTGTCGATATCCTCGATATTTAAATATCGATTAAATTGAAGGGCCCCCGATCATAGTTAAAAACAACCTGAAATAACGGGTGCAAGAAATGCGCACCCACTGTTGATATCATTAATAGACCTCTGATCTTATCGATGTTTGAATTCAGATCATATCAGACGGTCATCGATATATCGAAGAATTTTGAGATTTTCATTAAAAAACAGGGGCTCCGAAAATCTGCCTGTCGATCTTATCGAGCCACTCTCGATGGTCTCGAGATTTGAATATCGATGATATCGATATGTGTATCGATACATTGATAATTCGTCCAGATATATTGTGAAATTGTTGGACAATTTGGTCATCTTATCGATAATATTGTTAAAGTATCGAGGACATCGACAGTATAGGCCGATCATATCGAGGGTGCTTCGATAAAATCGACAAGGCGAGAAAAACTTAGAGATTTTCCTATTTTGCAAAAAGTTTTCTCACCATAAAAAACCCTAAGATGTCTATCTTATTTTTAAGGGTTTTAATCACCTGGTGTTTCGGGACATGGGATGTGAGGCTATGATTTACCTATTGCGAGCTTCCACACATTCGGTTGAGGAAGACGCTTGAAATAATCTTCCTATCAAGTTCTGTAGCCAGTCTGACTCACCACACACGTAACTTGACAAACTAGGGCACTAGTAGGTGCACTTTCAATCTCCCCCTTTGTCAATTACATGACAAAATACCCAAAAGACCCTAGAACACTTCTAGACATACCCTAAATTGTGTGTACATGCATTTAACAATTTTATAAATTTTCTAACCCATGTACACATTCTAGAAGTATCCGCTCCCCCTTAGTTCAAAACTCCCCCTTTCTTAGTGCAGCTGCTCCCCCTAACGCCTGCAACACATTAGATATACAATTTTTTGCTCCGGGTGTTTTGAATTTTTCTCCCCCTTTTTGTCAGTCATTAGCAAAGGTATAGTAAGTGATATTGACTGAAGCATGAATTGCATGGGAGAACCAACAGATATAGATGTATTAAGAATAAACTGTTTGAAAGCATACATCATTTTTCAGAGGATATGAATGTAAATAAAATAAACAAAATAGTCATATGCGATTCATATCAGAACTTTGATAAACCAAGGGGGGAATTACAGAAATATGGCATTAATGATATGAATTTTACTTAGCCATATAATCAAAATATCATTCTCTATACTGCCAGAGACAGTAGTACATAAAAAAAATTAGGTCTAGCAAAAAAAATTATACTTCCCTACCTAGTAGTTACCAAAACACATATCAAGCCCATATATGAGCACAAAAAAATGGAACTTGCACAGTCAGCTCTTATCATCTTCGAGACTCACCATTTGTGAGCAAGTCCAACATTTGCTGATTCGTTTGCTGGAGAGCATCGACTTTTTCTTCGATCACGGTGAGACGTCTCTCACTGTTGTGAAGTCACTCCTCCACACTTGCCATACCATTTAGTAGGTGGCATTCGAGGTGATGGGTTTGACGATTTGTTATAGACTTCGGACTTAGCAATGACATTCGATTGGATCCCCATGGGTATGACGGAGGAGCATATGGAGCAGCTGACTATATGGGAGCACTGTTCTCAAGAGGAACTAAAGGAAGATAACTGTTGTGCCACCTGAGCTGCGTCACTGTCAAACCACTTCTCTGGATAGACTCTATCAGATGAGGCAGGTATACCAATATGATGAGCTAATTTACAAATGAATACAGGAAAAGCTAGTGTATCATGATAATTTCCTTGAAGGATCCGAATTAGCTGTTTAAGAAGAAGTGTTGGAAGGCACACCTGAATTTCCTAATATACACCATACAACACATTCAGCACAAAGGGGGACAAATGATTTCCATTCACATCACAAGGATAGACATTGGACCCAAAAATACTGTGGAAAATTTTAGAAGTGGGTCCAAGATGATTAATGTGAAGAGAATTATCATCGTTCCGAGAAATAGTAGTTCCCTGACATAGTGCACGTGTTATCTCGCCCCAGACACCAAGACCATTTAGATTCCGATTCGTTATAGGAGTGTGAGTGACTTGGAGATCTAAGAGGTTACCTAAGGTGATGGGAGTGATGTGCTTGGAGTAATGCAGTAACTCAACTTGAATACAAGGTGGATCGTCACAAATAACATGACATTTGTTGAGGAAGTCATGAATTACTCCAATTTGATAAGTACCATCAAGATTCAAAATATTTTGCCATCCAATGACTTCTAGAAGCAGATCAATACCAAAAGACTCGATGGCGCTGTTGAGAACCAGACGTTCAACGATAGTGTCTGGATGTCGCACTGATGAAGTGAGTTAATGAATACTGGGTTGTTTTGCTTTCCCTTTTGAAGACTGAGAAAGGGACTTACCTTTCCCTTTGTGTTTTTATTTTAAAATTTTTTTTTATTTCAGTGTAAGAGGTGAGTGAAGGAAAGGAAGGTCAACCAAGAGAATGGAAAGTACCCAACCAAATATTAGATTAGACTCTAGGGTGGAAGGGATTAAAGGACAATACCTTTTTCTTTTGACGCTTCTGGGACCCGTTGATGAACTTTTGGCCGAGGATTCGAGCAGAGAGCAAAAAAAAAAAAGAAAAATAAAAAATTTAGAGAAATTAAATTCTTTCACTCGATCGCCTTTTATCAGCCAAGAGTCTTCGATTTTATCGAACTTACTTTCGATTATATCGATGATCCACATCCGAAGTTATCGGCAATTGTTTTGATAGTAGTCCCGATCTGTGACCTTTCACATGCTGAAGGGACGTCGATGATATCGACCAGAAATCGATTAATCAGAAATGACAGATTGATAGGAATGAAAAGGAATATAGTTTTTTTTCTGACCCTTCAAGTATATCAACAGCATACCCAACAAAATTATGTACAATTACTGTACATTAAAAATTATAAACACTTGCATTTTTATATACGAAAGATTGAGGCGAGAGACCTCAAATATTTCATTTTACGCTCAACAAATTGTATCATTCCAGCAAATATCCAGATTTAGATGCATGATCTGGACTTGTTTTTCTCTGCTTAGTATTTCTAGATATCGGTCCTTTTTATGCCACTGGTGATGTAGCAGTGGTTGTTTGTGCGATGACCCTTAATTACTGATTTTTCCTGATTGATCTAGGATATCGCATTCTTCTTTGTTGTATTTGACCACATGCCCTTTATCACAGATTTGAGAGATGCTTAAAAGATTATGTGCTAGTCCTTTTATGCAAAAAGCATTCTCATTTTTTGAGTAAATCAATTCCTCTTATCATTCCTTGTCCAATTACATCGGCAGTGGCTCCATCTCTGTAGATGACTATCCCTTGATGAAGATTTTTATAGTTCGAGAGAAGGGATTTGTCACCTGTGACATGTCTTGAGCAACCACTGTCAAGGTACCATTTGACCTTATTGCCTGGTAGACGATCTGAATGTGTAACAAGGCAATTTGTCTTTTCCTTAATCACTCACTTTGTGACAGGAGTTTTACTTGTGGTAGATTTGTTCATCGTATCTGATTCATCCACATGACTTAATGACTCCTTTATCCTGTCAACTAGTACAAGTGGTGATGATTGCATATTTCTTTTGTTCATCTCATAGACTGACTTACCATTATTGTGACGAGCTGGGATAGGTCTGATGTTACTACTAGAGGCAACAGATTTTCCAAAAGGTTGTGCATTATATTCAGTTTTTGTTCTAGCTTTTCCATAACCCAATCCCTTTTTGTGCTCTCCACATTTTCCGATGCCTAAAAGTTTTTCTAACCTCGCACCATTCTGGGAAAACATACAGTTTTTTTTAGCATTTTTTCTGGACTCTTCTAGATTAAACGGGAGTGTGTGATTTTTATTTTGAACGAGCAAATTCTTGTCTTTTAATTGCTCAACCTGTTTGCTTAGTTTTTTAGTCTCAGATTTAAGGAAGGTGTTAATTCTCTCAAGTCCATCATTATCTGAGTGATGTTGCTGTAAATCATTGATCAGATGTGTATTGATTTCTATAGTTTTGTCCAACTCTATTTGCAGCAATTGGTTTTTATTCTCAAACATTCCTAGTCTTTTAGTCACTTTGATGTTATGGATATAAAGTTGATTGTAAGCATCTTGTAGCTTATCATTTTCATCTTCTTCTTTCTCTTTGTCAGTTTCCTCATTATCAGATAAAAATGATTTTGTGGCTTGCTGTTCTTTCTTGTTCTTAGATTTAGTGGGAATGATCAAAGCAGTGGAGACCATGAGAATTTTCAGTGATTTCTGATCTTCATTGCTTTATGAGTCACTGGATTCTGAATTTGACTCATCTGTATCATCCCATGTGGCGGCAATTGCCTTGCCCTTGGTTTTTCTGTTTAGGCATTCGGTAGATAGGTGTCCATACTCTCGACAGACATAGCATTGGGGTTTGGTCTTTTTGCCAAATTTGCCTGCAGAGAGTTTGTTATCCACTTTTTTCCCTCTTTAAGGACGACCGCGATTCTTTTGAAAGAATCTTCTGAATTTTTGTGCCAGCAAGGCCACTTCCTCATCATCATCCTCTCTTTCACTTTCACTGTCCTCATGAGTTGTTTTCTTTGAATGTTTTAGGACAGTGTTTTTGGATTTTTGGGATTAAGTGAAGTGTAGTTCAAAAGTTTGTAAGGAACCTACTAATTCTTTTACTTTCATTTCATCTTTATTCCTACACTCCTCAATTGTTGTAACCTTGGGATTAAACCGTTCCAGCAATGATCTTAGTATTTTCCTACAGATTTTAGGAACCAGAACTTTTTCTCCTAATCCACCCATGGAGTTACAAATAATGTTGAACTTGGTGAAAAACTCCATAAATGTCTCATGCTCTTCCATTCTGAGACTTTCGAACTGTGAAGTCAAGAGTTTAAGTTTGGATCACTTGACAGTGCTTGTGCCTTCATGGGTTGTTTCCAGTAAATCCCATGCTTCTTTTGATGTCCCACACATGCTTATTTGATTGAAGATATCTTGGGACACGGCACAATAGATGACGTTCATAGCTTTAGCTTCAGCAGTCTATTTTTTCTTTATCGAATGTCATCCACTTATCTTTGGATTTGGGTTTTAAAATAGTTGTGTCACTATCAAGTACGATTTGTTCAGTTGGTGGCACGTATTCACTTTCAACAATATCTCAAACGTCATGATCTAAAGATCTCAGAAAGTAGTGCATCCTATCCTTCCAGTATGCATAATTTGATCCATCAAATACTGGAGGTCTAGTGACCGATGAGCCCTCTCCTTTGACCATATCCCCAACTTTAGTCAAGATCACACTCTAGGCAGTGAAGCCCTTAAAGAGAGACCCACTCTGATACCAATTGAAATAGCGGTGAAGACCACTTGAGTTGAAGTTGGAATATGCCAATATGTCCTAGAGGGGGGTCAATAGGACTTTTTAAAGATTTATGAGTTATTTAAAAATCCTATCACTCTAATCCTATCACGTATACAATTTTCAGGATTACTCAAATGTAACTCTACCGGCTTCCAAGCCAAGTAGAGGATCTAATCATAAACTAACCAAGATATAGCAATATGAAACTTAGTCTATGTTGGATGTGACAGTGTGTGTGTGTGTGTGAGATGTGATCAGATATATGAATATGAATGTATTGACATGAATCACTTATAGAGAAAAGCAATCACAAACACAGTCATTTTATAGTGGTTCGACGATAAGTCTACTCCACTCTCGGCTGTCGCACTAAATCCTTGAGTGTACCGGATTTCACTAAGGAGGTTTCCCAGGGTTCACCTCAAACATAAGGTTTTAAATCAGGTTCACCTTCAACCTTTACACGGAGGTTTCTACTTGGTTCACCTCTAACCCTGGAGTTTTACTGGTTCACTCATAACCAGATGTTTATGCTCTCCATAGAGCAAGAGTCCACATAACGCACCTGGATTTTAGATCACACAGGTCAAGGACCTACACAAGGACCTAACAGTTTATGCCCTACATAAGAGCAAGGGTCCACACTATGCACCCACTAAGTACATTCCCGCCGGAGGACTCCTACGATAGCTTCAAAGGATGAGAACCACTTAAGACCCAGACCTAGAAAGGAATGATCACAAGTGTCCTCCTAGACTCTAGATACTTACTGATAAGTTGATGAGTCCTGTTAAGCACAATGCTGAAGATCTCCTCCTTCTTGTTGACGAAGAGTCTTCTACTCCCTTGATCTGCAGCACAAGATGATATACCAATGCTCAACTTCGGGTTGGGTCAAGGGTGAGATGGAATCCTACTCTCTAAAGATTTTCTTATAAGGAGGATAGAGTAGATCCTCTCTTATGTATTCAAGGCATCCCAGCATAATGATTTGCCATTACGGTAGTAGCTGGAGGATCCTTGAACATGAAAGTTCATTCCCCAATCCACTCTATTGAATATCAATGATGAGGGTGGATTGGAGGATGAACTTCCTTCAGAGAAATAGCTTTAGGTATAGGATATAAGTTGAAACACTCAAAAGCTCTCTCTTCTTTCTCTCACAGCAACAAAAGAAAAGTCCTCTATAAATAGGCAAAAAGTTCCAACGGATATAAAACGGTCACATTTATGGCAGAGTTCGATATCATCGAGCATGTTTGATATCATCGAGCGTATACTCTCGATAGCATCGATGCTCCGCTCGATAACTCGGACTCGATGTCATACGCTTTTGAAACTCTTTGCCAATTGGTCGATGAATCGAAGTTATTGTCAATGTCATCGGATTTCAAACTCTGATTCCATCGATGACAGGTTCGATCCATCGACACTTGAAAAATAAGAGAGACTTGACTTTGAGATATTTCAGGTTTTTATGAATGATCGGGGGAACCGTCGAGGTCATCGGAATTTGAATGTCGATGACATCGATATCAGAGTCAAGGCATCGATAAATCTAGCTGATTTATCTTTGAACTTGCTGGAAAGTTTATGGCTTTGTTCGATGCAATCGATCTGGTGTCGATATCCTCGATATTTGAATATTGATTAAATCAAAGGGCCCCCGATCACAGTTAAAAACAACCTGAAATAACGGGTGTAAGAAATGCGCGCCCACTGTCGATATCATCGATGGACCTCCGATCTTATCGATGTTTGAATTCAGATCATATCAGATGATCATCGATATATCGAAGAATTTTGAGATTTTCATTAAGAAATAGGGGCGCCGAAAATCTGTCTGTCGATCTTATCGAGCCACTCTCGATGGTCTCGAGATTTGAATATCAATGATATCGATATGTGTATCGATACATCGATAATTTGTCCAGATATATTGTGAAGTTGCTAGACAATTTGGTCCTCTTATCGATAATATTGTTAAGGTATCGAGGACATCGACAGTGCAGGCCGATCATATCGAGGGTGCTTCGATAAAATCGACAAGGCGAGAAAAACTTAGAGATTTTTCTATTTTGCAAAAAGTTTTCTCACCATAAAAACCCTAAGATGTTTATCTTGTTTTTAAGGGTTTTAATTACCTGGTGTTTTGGGACATGGGATGTGAGGCTATGATTTACCTATTGCGAGCTTCCACATATCCGGTTGAGGCAGACGCTTGAAATAATCATCCTATCGAGTTCCGCAGCCAGTCTGACTCACCACACACGTAACTTGACAAACCAGAGCACTAGTAGGTGCACTTTCAATATATTCTGTACGTGGTGCACTATCAATGGAAAGGTTTGTGATGTGATCATATACAATAGTACTAGCGAGAATATTGTCTCAAGAGTGATGGTGGATAAGTTGTAGCTACAAACGACAAAATATCCTTCCCCGTACTTAATTGGCTGGATAAAAAAGTTGAACGAGACCAAAGTAACTGAACAATGCACTTATCTTGTTTTCAATTGACAAAAATTATAAGGATCAAATACTTTGTGACGTGGTTGACATGGAAGCATGTCATATGTTACTCGGTCGACCCTTGCAGTTGAACCATGATGCGACCCATCGAGGATGAGGAAATGTTTACATATTCATCAAGGATAGTTGAAAAGTAATCCTTACCCCCATGGCACCAGAGAATCACGCTGAAGCCTCTAAATTAGAGGGGAGTTCCCTCTTGACCATTCAGGATTTCATGGAGGAATCCAAGGAAACTGGCGAGGTATACGCCGTAGTAGTAAAGGGAGAGAAATTGGAATACTCAAACATTCCTCCAATTTTAAGACTATTGCTAAACGAATTCAAAGAAGTATGGCCTGAAGATTTACCTAATGGATTGCCTCCCATGAGGGACATCTAACAACACATAGACCTCGTCCCTAGAGCTAGCTTGCCCAACTGCCCTCATTATCGGATGAGTTCGAAAGAGTGTGAGATACTTCAGGGGTAAGTGGAGGAATTGATCAGTAAGAGTCTCTTGAGAGAGATCGTGAGCCCATGTGCTGTACCAGCATTATTAATGTAAAAAAGAAAGCTGGCGCATGTGTGTCAACATTCGAGCAATCAACAAAATTACTATCAAATATTGGTTCTCAATACCACGGTTAGACGACATGCTTGATATGACAGAAGAGGCCAAGGTGTTCTCTAAACTAAACCTAAACCGACCCGATGATAAGTAGAAAACGACATTCAAGACCAAGGAAATATTATATGAGTGGCTGGTCATGCCGTTTGGCCTATCGAATACACCAAGTACTTTTATGAGTTTGATGAATCAAATTCTAAAACCATTTAGTGGCCGATTTGTAGTAGTATATTTTGATGACATACTGATATATAGCCAGGATGAGATGGAGCACAGGAAACATCTCAGGCAGGTGTTGCATGTCCTACAGATTAACAAGTTTAGCTCAACTTGAAGAAGTATAATTTTTTAACGGACAACTTCTTGTTCCTAGGATTTGTTGTAATGTCCACGGGCATCCGTGTGGACGATGAAAAGGTGTGAGCCATTAGGGAATGACTGATCCCGATAAACATTCATGATATGACGAGTTTTCATGGGTTGGCGACCTTTTATCGTCGATTCGTGTGAAATTTTAGCACAATAGTCGCGCCTATTACAAATTGTATGAAAAAAGGCCCGTTTCGGTGGACCGATGAAGCTAATAAGAGCTTTCATGAGATCAAACATCGTTTGTCCACAACACCGGTCTTGGTGCTTCCTAATTTTGACAAGCTGTTTGAAGTAGAGTGTGACGTTTCATACGTTCGAATTGGAGGAGTATTATCATAGGAAGGTAGGTCGGTAACCTTCTACAATGAGAAGCTCAACGAAGCTCGAAAGAAGTGTTCAACGTATGAGCTTGAGTTGTACGCAGTTGTTCAGGCATTGCGACATTAGCGACATTATCTAATTTAAAGAGAGTTTGTTCTATACACTGACCACCAAACACTAAAGTTTATTAATAGGCGAACTAACGTGAATTGTGTGCCTGGTAGATGGGTTACTTTTTTATAAGAATTCATGTTCATTTTAAAGCACAAGTCAGGGTAGCAGAATATGGTAGCTGATATATTTAGCCGTCGTGCTTCACTACTTGTTACGATGAGCAACAAGGTGGTCAGCTTCGATTGTATTAAGGAGTTATATGTCGAGGACGAGGACTTCAAAGATTCTTGGGTGAAGTGCCAAGAAGGTCACCCCAGTGACCTTCATATACAGGACAGTTTCCTCTTCAAGAGGAATCAATTGTGCATCTTCCAAAGTTCTTTGAGATAACAGATTATTCAGGAGCTACATGGAGGTGGCCTCGGTGGACACCTTGGGTGCAAAAAGATGCGATCTCTCGTAGAAGAGGGGTATTACTGGCCGCAATTGGTACATGGTATAGGAAACGTGGTACAACGTTGTCATGTTTGTCAAACCTCAAAGGGGCAATCTCAAAATATGGGCCTCTACACCCTATTACCTGTGTCTGATGGTCATTGGAGGATTTATCTATGGACTTCTTGCTTGGTCTCCCACGAACACAACGCGGCATGGATTTGGTGTTTGTAGTGGTAGATCGTTTCTCCAAGATGGCCACTTTATCCCAAGCAAGAAGACCCTCGATGCAACACATGTGGTAAATCTATTCTTCAGGGAGGTTGTACGGCTACACGGGGTCCCCAAGACCATTACTTCAGATCGTGAACAAAGTTTATTACCCACTTTTGGCGGACTTTGTGGACTCGATTCGATACATGACTTTAATTCAGTAGTACCACCACCCACGAACTGATGGGCAGACAAAGGTTATGAATCACACGTTGGGAAACCTCCTTTATTGTATTTCAGGAAAAAACCAAAGCAGTGGGATTTGGCCTTGTCTCAAGCAGAGTTTGCATTCAACAACATGGTGAATCGATCGATAGGGAAATTATCGTTCTAGATTATCTATAGACGAGTGTCTCGTTACATGCTTGACTTGGTCCCTCTGCCCAAGCTCTCAGGTACGAGTATTGTAACAGAGCATATGGTAGATAGGATCATGGGCATTCATGCAGAAGTGCAGACCAAGTTACATGCCTCAAACGAGAAGTACAAGGAACAAGCAGACAAGCATCGGTGACAAAAAGTGTTCGAGGTGGGAGACCACGTTATGATTCATCTACGCAAAGAGAGATTTTCGACCGGGACATACAACGAGTTGAAGAATAAGAAGATTGGACCTATCCCAATCATCCGAAAGATCAATGACAATGCTTATGTTGTTGATTTTCTAAATGACATATCGATCTCACAGAGTTTCAACATTGTAGACCTAACCGAGTATCATGAACCAGATCAGGACGAGAATCGAGGACGAGTTCTTTTGAAGTGGAGGGGACTGATGTAGAGTGGTTCGTGGACAATTTCATGGCTAAGATGGATAAAAAAAGGCCCGGTGGATGATAGAAGTGATACGGACCGTCAGAACTTAGATCGGGCATATCTTACAATCCGGAATGAGTTATCAGGTGTAAAATATATGATTTTGGGTTAGATAACGAGCTACTTTAGCCAACCAACCCCGCTATGCCAGGTTATGCAAGCCGGATTTACAAAAATACCACTGGATCGATGGTCGTTTTCCTATTTTAATTTTGTTTTTACTGTAAATAGTAAGTTTTAGTTTGATTATAACTCTTCATCCGTTGGGCTTTAGGAGTTGTGTCGAACATGAAAAGTGCTTAGAATAATTAGGAGAATAGCTTGGTGAAGACAAATATGACACTTACTATTTTTGGCTGAAAACCTTGCGCACTGATAGACATCATGACCGTCTATAAATAGTAACTTTACTATTTATAGTAAGTTGAGAATTCAAGGAGTTTTAGTTGTAGTATTCTTCTAATTTCTCTTCAATTGCTTAGTACACCTATTTAAAGTGTTGTGAACCCATTTATCTTATTAATTAATCAATTTTGAATTTTATAGAATTTATTTTCTATTTTGCTTGCTTTCTTTCTTGTGGATTCGAGAATCCTCTGTGAGGAATCCAAAGAAATTTCGTGGATTCAAAATAGTTATCCTCTTGAGGGAGACGATGCTCGACCTCATCACATTCATCCCTACGTCAGAAACCTTCGTTCCACATACATTCTAAGGTGAGGACATGTTACACTCTATTTATCTCATAAACCACATGTCGATGAAAATTCTTATTAATATTTGTATGTACTTTGTTCTCTTCGGTTCACTTTCTACTTACTCTTTGTTTCGTATATTTGATTGTGTTTTTTACTTTCTCTAAAATCTGTTTGCTATATTTTTCCTTAGATTCAGAGAGACTCAAAAGGGTACCATTGTTATGATCCTTTTGCTTGTCAAGTTCATGTGTCAAGGTGGGCAGAGTGTCCTTGACTTCTTTCAATGCAGTGTTGGAGAAGGTGGGTAACAGAATCTCAGGATGGAACACTAGATTCCTGTCCCAGGCCGGTCGGTTGACACTAATCAAGCATGTTCTCGGTAGTATACCCCTCCATACTATGGCCGCCACTAAATTTCCAAAGAAGCTAGTGGAAGAGCTCGAGAGAATGTTTGCCCAATTTTTCTGGGGAAGGGTGGAAGGTAGGAAAAAGATGCATTGGGTTGCTTGGAAATAGATCTCGAGGCCGATTGCGGAAGGTGGCTTAGGCATTTGAAAGCTCAATGAGGTTCTAAAAGCTCTCAGGAGGAAAATGGCTTGGAATGTTAAATTTAGTAAGAAGGAAGGTCCATGGGTGCAATATATGCGAGCTCGGCACCGGTTGGATTTGGAAGTGGACTGCGCGCCTGCCACCACTTCTTCCTCCGCACCCCCCTATTGGAAGGAGGTGAGACAAGAGCTCCCAGTGCTGGCTAATTCAGTTTAATGGCATGTGGGCAATGGGGAGCTCAATATCTGGTCAGCTAATTGGATGGGCAAGGGTCCTCTTCATTCCCTGGTTTCCTCTCCTATTCCCCATGATTTGCTATCCCTTCAGGTGAAAGATTTTATTGGTGCAGTGGGCCCCTACCCTCCATCCTACGTCAACTTGCTTCTACCTCATGATCTCTTCTCTTTTATCATTCAAAGTTGGTTTGCGACTTCTGCAGAACCGCCATCTTGTTTCTTGCTGCTAGATGCTTCGGGGCAGTTTTCTACAAAGATGGCATGGCATTTGGAAAAGGAACCTGGTCAAGGAAGCTGGTGGAATAAGTGGATTTGGAACTCAAAGATACTTCCTAAAATGTCTCTGTTTTGCTGGAGATTGTTACAAGGTGTTGTCCTAGTGGATGATCGCGCGCAAAGCAATGGTGTACAGTTGGCCTCTAAGTGCTGCTACTGCAAGAACAGTCCCTCTTCTAGCTCGCAAATGGAATCTATCCAGCACCTGTTCCTTCATAGTCATTTAGTGATAGCTACTTGGTGGTATTTCTCTGCAGCTTGCAGGTTCTCCTGCCTTAACCACCACTCCATTGATGATCGACTAAGGTAGTGGAAGAGTGCAGAAGCTCCAGGTGCAGCGTCGGCTATCCTCAGACGCTTAATCCCGGTCCTCGTTTTGTGGGAAATTTGGGTGAGCCATAATGAGGCCAGGTATATCGACAAACAAGTGGTGGAAAATGTATCTATCTCTCACATCCGGTGGTGGGCAGTTACTCTGTTGGAAGGTCAAGAAGAAGTGAAACAGCGGCTGGCAGGCAACATTTCAAATGCCCATGCTTTCTCCCCTCACTCCTATTCCTTTTAAATAGCTAAATGGTCCAAACCCGCGTTTAGTTGGGTGAAATTAAATGTTGACGGATCTGCCTGTTGTAACCTAGGCCGTTCAGGGGGGGGGGGGGGGGGTCGGCAAAGGGGAGGATGGTAAGCTGATTTTTTCATTTTCTACAGCATATGGAGTGGGGATAAACAACAGGGTGGAAGTTAGAGCAGTGTATGATGGCATTGTTTTATGTTTGGAATGGGGTTTGGAGAAGATTGAGGTTGAGTCAGACTCCAAGGTGGCAGTCGCCCTGTCATCGTCTACTTCAGGGGTCCCATGGCAATGGCGCCCTTGGGTTAGCAGAATTCAAAGGCTGGGCCAGAGAGTTTCGTTAGTTTTTACAGTTATCCCACGAGAAGGGAATGACCTGGCTGATGGTATGGCCAGGGAGGGCAGCTAGGCTCAGGTTTAAGCCGTTTATGGGAACGTCAAGGACCTTTCTCCTCAGGTCAGGGGGCTCTTATTTCTAGATAGAGTTGGGTTGGGGACTGTTAGATCCTACCCTGAGTAGCGGCAGTCTCTTCCTATCCTCTTCTCGGTTTGTTTGGGGAGGACGAGGAGGTGGGGTGTTTCTGGGTGATTCGGGGCCAGCGAGGGGCTGCGGACTAGGCCTTCTTATGAGTAGTCTGTTAGATATCATTATCTTTGTCTCTTCTTTCTATACATGATAAGGGTGGTCTAGTTTTTGTAGGGCTGCTCCCGAATGGATGTAAATGTCCTGTGATTAATGGAATTGAGGCAAGAGCCCTCTTTTTTTTTTTTAAAAAAAAAAGGTTCATGTGTCAAGAAATGTTGTCTTCTTAAACAATATACCATTTCATACTTCAATCTTGCCCACTTGGACTACTACTAATGACTTTAAATGATAAACCCAGTTTCCTAATATCTTACCTGTTTGAAATTTCTCCTACTACTATGTAGGTTTGTCAATGAGAAGAAGCCATGCTCTTTTCATCCCCTCTTGTTACTCTACTTGCAGTCAATTCATCCCTTTTAGAGGTATGTCGATCTACCCATATAACATATCCACCTGATCGATTCATTTGAATTATGTTTTCTGGCCTCAAGTCTTTATCTTTTCCTATTGCTTATTCTCAAGCTTTTGCACATCAATGTTGGAAGGATGCCATGACCACATAATCACAATTTATTACAAATAATCACACATGGGATCTTATTCCTTGTCCCTCTGTTAAGCAGGAAGTAAATGGGTATATTTTTTCAATGTAAAATCATATGGATCACTTGATGAATACAAAGCTTATAGTGTATGACTACAAACAAGAATATGGCATTAACAATGAGTAGACATTTTCCCTAGTGAAAAAAAGAAAAAGATTGTTTGAACACTACTTGTCATTGCTCTACTCATGATTGACCTAGTTGCCAAATGAATGTTAAAAATGTATTTCTTCATGGGACATGTAGAAGATTGCATAGATGGCCCAACCTCTTTGTTCTATGGGTAAGAAAATATTGGTTTGAAGGCTTCACAAAGTATTATATGGATTGAAGCATTCTCCTTGTACTTGGTTTTTGTGGTTCCATGAAGTTTTGATTGGGGCTAGGTCTTAACAAAACATCCATGGTCCCTCCTTATTTATATGATCTTCCTCCCTATAGCTTGTTATCCTGCTTGTTTATGTTGATGATTTACTTATCACCAGTAGTGAAACAGTTGGAATCGAGGAAATATAACATGTTCTTCTATCATCAATTTATATATAAAAAAAATGCGACATCTTACATACTTCCTTGGATTTAAAGTTTCTTATACCAATTGGGGTATACTCGTCAGTCAATGAAAATACACTAAGGCTCTCATCAACCTCATCAATCTTTCTGATCAAGGGATAGATGAGATACCAATGGAATTGAATGTTCAATATGGCAAACAAGTTGGTGAGCTATTACAGTAGCCTACTCTATTCCATCATCTCGTTGCCTGTCTTGTTTACTTAACGATAACCATACAAAACATTGCCTAATATGTGGACTGAGGTTTGACTAATATAGCCATGGAGAGTGATTCTAGAGTAATTGTGGATATGATTAACATGGAACGTCATTTGGAGTGGATCATATGGTACTGAAGGGCCCGAGTTGAGGCCCTTAAGTGGGGTATTCAAATCACTATAACTCATTTCAAGGGAAGTGAACTATGCAGTGGATGGTTTACCAGATTGGGTAGTGATTTCCAAGCTAAAAGGTCTATCAAGCATTGATGGACCTCCCTCTCTCCATCAAGGGAGTTCTCTTGGGCCAAGCAGGCTTGGGTTGCATTAGAGAAGGTAGGGGTCTAAATTAGTGTTTGTAGTGGGGCGGACTTGGGGCATATGATATGTAGGTCTGGACATTTGTTTAGTGTCGTGAGCCTACCCGAATGTAATTTCTAATGTATAACCCTTGTTGTGTTAATAAAGCCTTTCTTTCATGAGAAAAGTTAGAATCTGGAGGGGGACTTATAGCGGAGAACATCTCCATTGCGAGGGAAATGGCTCACAAACTGGACCGTAAAGTGTTTGGTGGAAACATGATTATCAAGTTGGACATGGAAAAAGCTTATGATGGGGTTGAATTGCCGTTCCTCTCTAAGGTGCTAAGAAAATTTGGGTTCGATAAAGAATGGATCGCTCAAGCCCATTGGTGTTGGATGGGCAGTTGGTTCTCGTTTCTTATAAACGACAAGCCTTTTGGTTTTTTCCCAGCTTCTAGGGGAATAAGACAAGGGGACCCCCTCTTCCTTTCTTTGTTTATCATGGCAACGGAAGTTCTTAGTCAGGGAATCCGCAACCTCTTTCTATTTGGAAATTGCCAACCGTTCAAGCTCCACCAAAATAGCCCTTTACGCATTTGTTTTTTTGCAGATGACGTGATTTTGTTTCTGAATGCTAGGTTATCAACGGTGTGCTACATGCTAAAATTTATTGGTGATTATGAAAAAATTTTCGGCCAGAAGGTACATGCCAGCAAATCTTCATTTATGCTTCCCAAGAAGGCTCCTTCATCCAAGGCTAGACGAATCAAGAGCTTGACGGGATTCAAGCACGTCAATCTCCCTTTCAACTATTTGGGCATTCCCCTCACAAAAGGGAAAATTTTTGGAAGAATGAAAGGTTGGAAAGCTAAAATTCTAAACCCGGCAGCCAGACTAATCCTCATCAAACATGTGTTATCTAGCATCCTCATCCATATCATGTCGACGGTGAACATTCCTAAAGCTACCTGCAAGTTGCTTGAATCGAGGTTGGTTAACTTCTTTTAGGGGTCTGAGGATGGAAAAAAAGAAGAAACATTGGGTGAGATGGTCAAAGATCTGTGGAGGACGTTATGGCAGCATGCAGAATTAAAATGGGGAGAAATCTTCTTGAAGGAAAATCTCTCTAGGCGAAATTTATGACTACCAAGTATATTAGTAAATTCATTCGTTTAAGAGGGATGAACTCGGTAGCGAACTCTACAGTCTAGAAGGAGATATCCAGATCCCTTCCCTTTGCTACCCTCCACTTTAAATGGCTCCTAGGAGAGGAAAGATGATGTAGAGCGGGTTGCAGATAGTTTCATGGCCAAGATGGATCAGAAAAGGCTCAGTCGATGACAGAAGTGATCTGGACCGTCGGACCTTAAATCGGGCGTATCTCGCAATCCGGAATGAGTTAGCTGACATAAAATATATGATTTTGAGGTAGAATGAGCTACTTTAGCCAACCAACCCTGCTATGCCGGGTTACGTAGCCGAAAATTATGAAAAACCCTTGGATCGACTGTCGTTTCCCTGTTTTAATTCGTTTTTACTATAAATAGTAAGTTTTAGTTTGATTATAACTCTTCATCTATTGGGCTTTAGGAGTTGAGCCCAATGTGAAAAGAGCTTAGAATAATTAAGAGAATGGTTTGCTAAAGCCAAATAGGACACTTACTATTTTTGGCCGAAAAACTTGCGCACTAATAGACATCACGACCGTCTATAAATAGTAAATTTACTATTTATAGTAAGTCACAATTTATTGGAGTTTTAGTTGTAGTTTGATTCTGATTTCTTTCCCATTGCTTGGTACCCCTATTTAAAGGGTTGTGAACTCATTTCTAGTCATCAATTAATCAATTTCAAACTTTTTAGAATTTATTTCTATTTTCTGCTTTCTTTCCTCATGGATTCGAGAAGTCTCTGTGAGGAGTCCAGAGAAGCTCCGTGGATTCGGAGTAGTTATCCTCATCACGTTCATCCTTGCGTCAAAAGAGTGAATTTCTGGACTCGAAATTGGTATGGGGAAGGATTTCTAGCTTCGCTCATGTCTAGTCCTATCCCTGCTCATCTCAAGGATGCATCGGTCAGAGATTTTCTCTCCTCCTCTAGCAGAATTAGATGGCAAGATCTCTAAGATTTTCTTCCCCATTCAACCATCCAGCTGCTCCAGAGCTGCCCTGTTTAGCTGTTTAGCAGAGAAGACGTCTTAGCTTGGGATCTAACAACGTCAGTCAAATTCTCGCTGAAATCGGCCTGGAATGGCATCCGTCAACAGAGACAAAAGGCCCCATGGGCTTGGTGGGCTTGGAATGATATTCTCCCACCCAAAATTGGCCTCTTTCTTTGGAAAATCATGCATCAGGCCATTCTAGTGGACGATGTAATAAAGAATTCAGGTGTGTGTTTAACTTACAGTTGCGAGTGTTGTTTTACTGAACGCGGCCCCACGTTGGTCCTTCTTTCTCCAATCAGGGGTGCTGATCAGGGTGCTCGGCAATAGCCAACCCACACCTCTCACCACCAGCACCTTCTATCCAGGAGTCTATATATGGTCAGTTTGGATCAGCAGGCCCAATCGCGGATTCCCCAAGTTAGTTTTCCTCTCCAGCAATTCCAGTCCAGGGGCTCTGATGCTAATCGCATTGTCCCTCCCCCCAATCTCCGCCCAATGTTTTCAGTGCTGTTGACTCCACGCCGACCCATGGCACGCCGATCAGGCCTCCTCAACGTCAACCTGCTGATGAGCAGCAACTGTGCCTGATTTCACCCTCAGCGCACGGTGAAGAGTCATTAGACCATCTCCTCTGTTTTGGTCGGATTGCTGCTAAAGTTTGGACGCATCTCCACCAGATTTTTGATGTGCCTCTCATCCCATCTCAGACCATTATTCAGAAAAATCATTTTCTGGTCAGCAAGGACATCAAATTCCTCTCGTATCAAGAGGCGCTTGGGTCTGGCCCTTGCACTCATTTCCTGGGAACTATGATTAAGCCACAATGCATCGCAATTTAATGGAATTAGAATGTGTGCTCATACAGTTTTTGCCAGGGTTTCCAAATGGATGTAGGAACTGGGAAACCACTTGCCTGACAATCCCCCAGCGTCCCTCAGGGATGAAGCCGATCATCAACCTCTTCATCTGAATAGGGCTAAAGTCACATTTTCTGTTAGCCCTTCGGTAGCCAAATAGACAAAACTCCCCCACAGCTGGGTGAAGTTGAGCGTGGATAGTTCTTCCTGGGGGAATCCGGGTGAAAGTGGTGGTGTAGGAATTGTTAAAGACTCTAAAAGTCATGTTATTTTTGCTTTTCACAAGCATTATGGCCTCGCTTCCAACACAGTTGTTGCGGCTCAGGCTATGCTTGATGGTATCACTATCTGTAGCAAATTGGGCCTTTCCAATATAGTTGTTGAATCTGACTCCATGGTGGTGGTGGAAGCAGCTTTGGATCCCCTCGCCGGCTGCCCCTAGAACATGTGGTATAGGTTGGGTGCCATCCATCACTTTAGTCATTGCCTCAACCTCAGTTTTAGGCATACCTTTCGTGAGGGAAATTCGGTGGCATATGCTCTGGCCAGGATGGCCAGTGAAGGTTGGGATAATTCTTTCTACACATGATCTCGTTCGGAAATGCCAAGGCGCATTAGGGGCCTCTTGGTTCTGGATATGCCAGGCCTAGGTTACTTGAGACCATGGCCTCAGTGGGAGATTTCTCTCTTTTCTCATTTGTTTCCCTTTTTCTGGTTGGGTAGGTGTGGCCATGTTTATAGCAGTACGTGATTGTGAGTAAATGATAGGCGAGGCTCCTTTCCTTTTTGTTGGAGCCAGCCCGAAGAATTGTACATGTGGCCCTGTTGGATTAATAATATTTGGTGGTGAGTCTCCACCTTAAATTTTAAAAAAAATAAATAAATAAATAAAAGAAAAAAGAAGTTAGAATTTGGAGGAAGATCAAACAAATTTTCTTGATTTAAAAAAGGCCCTTAAGGCCAGGTGTGATCATTTTCCCCTACATTTGATCGTAAGAATAAAATTTATGTAAGGATTTTAGTACGAAGATTTTATTGCTAATTACGTGTTTGCATTAGATATTATATCCATAGTATATATATTTGGTGAGACTAGTTCCTCCACAATATGGATAAGCTTACTCTACAAACTTATTAATTAGGGTCTCGCTAAGGAGTGTTGTTCATGCAACCTATTCAGTACCTCCACGAATATCTATGCTTTTCCTCTTTTCAATAAAATCTCTCCTCTATTAAAAAGAAAAAAAGAAAAAGAAAAGAGTTTATTCTCCCTAGCTAGCATGAAAGTTGGTTGCCGCGGAAAGGATTTGAAGGTGTTTGGGTGGTTTGTCCATAGATTTCTATGACTTGCTCTTGAAAAAAAGAAGAACCTGTTCAGCAAGGTTACCGAACCATGATAGTGTGGGATGCCGCAGATACTTTTTGTTCCTTTTCCCCCAGCCCAACTATCATGTGGGCAACCCTATTAGAATTTTTTATGTGGTGGTCTACGGTTTTCTAACCTAACCTATGATTGGATAGCTTTATTTTTGTGCTTTCCATAATCTTGGTGAGGTTCCCTTGATTCATGGATTGAATGACATACACATAACATGCATGTGGCCCACACAGACAGTTCAATTGCTTTCACATGTTGGATACGTGTTAAATGTTGTAGAACAAAAGCTTTTACGATGTTGTAGAGGAATCAACATTCATATTTGTATGCTACTAACAAACATGCAAGTACTTTGCGTAGTATTATATTTTGGTATAATTAATCTTATCACATGGAAGGGAGAAAACTGAGGCTGCCATTGTTGAAGGACTAATAGACGCTTTTAATTGTTCCATAGGGAAAATTACCAGGCCAAGAAATAGCAGTAAAAAGACTTTCTAAAAGCTCAGGACAAGGTCTAGAGGAGTTCAAGAATGAAGTAGAACTTATTGCCAAGCTTCAACACAGGAATCTTGTTAAGCTTTTGGGTTGGTGTATCCACGGTGAAGAAAAGATATTGATCTATGAGTACATGCCGAACAATAGCCTAGATAAATTTCTATTCGGTTTGTTCCTATCCCTCTTATAGCAAAAAAAATCTCAATTTCTCTGTTCTTTTTAATTTTTAATTTTTAATTTTTTAAGAAAAACCAAAAAAATAAAAATAAAATAAAATAAAATCTTCTTTGGGATCATGCTATTAGTATCTTTTAAATTGTCCTTGTTCATTCAATTTTTTCTAATGAAATTGCACATCAGATCAAAATAAACAAACCCAACTGGATTGGGGTAAACGCTTCTGCATTATTGAAGGGATCGCTCAAGGGCTTCTTTATCTTCACCGGTACTCGAGGTTAAGGGTCATTCACCGAGATCTAAAGGCTAGCAACATCCTTTTAGATGGTGAAATGAACCCGAAAATATCAGACTTTGGTTTGGCAAGGATCTTTGGAGGAAATCAGACTGAAGCAAATACCGAAAGAGTAGTCGGGACATAGTAAGTGCGGTTTATGGATCCACATGGTGATGAAATTTTTCATACACACGAACCCATTTGTGGATGCAAATTTCTAACACTGTTAGCTAATTTTTCATTTAATGATTGATTGTAGTGGCTATATGTCACCTGAATACGCCCTCGAGGGTCATTTCTCAGAGAAATCCGATGTATTTAGCTTTGGAGTGTTATTGTTAGAAATCGTGAGCAGCAAACGGAACACCGGATTTTATCCTTACAAACAGTGGTTGAATCTTTTAGGATTTGTAAGTATACCAAACGAGATTTATCTTTTCTTGGTTGAGCCCAACTTCTATGTTCCATTTGTTATACATGGCACATACGTGTACAAACAGCTCCAGCTCTTCTCATCATGTTTGGCACAGACGGGCTATAGGCATTGTGCCATCTTTTTGCTTCTTTATTTGGAATTTCCCTTAGTACTGTGAAATTGAATTTTCCATGACAAAGGCAACCGGTTTTTGATTCTTGTAGGCATGGCAACTATGGAATGAAGGTAGGGCATTGGAGATGATTGATCCATTGATAAGTGATTCGCATGTGGCCCATGAAGTGGATAGGTGCATCCATGTGGGGCTCTTGTGTGTCCAAGAAGACCCAAATGATCGGCCCACCATGTCTTCTATTGTTTTCATGTTGGGAAACGGAAGTGCAAGACCACCCTCACCAAAGCAACCTGGCTTTTCAACATGGAAGAGACCCATTGCTGCTAATCCATATTCGAGTAACTCTGTAGACGAGGCAACAATTAGCATGTTAGAACCCAGGTCATAGTTGTAGTTATCAACCTATTCAGTAACGGTAGGTACCATTACGTTATGATCATAACTGCCATTTCTTTTCTTTTTGAAGGGACTATTATAAGCCCATAGTGACCATTACGGGCAGTTTTAGAATTCTTCTCATAATTTTTATTATGTAATGGCCATAGCGTAACTGTTTTTTGGCACATTGGTAGCTACTATGCAAGATATAACATACATATTTTTTTTTAAGTTACCACCCTTAAATATTTTTTTAATGGGGAATTCGATGGTATTGTTGTTGAATTTTATATGAGAAATGCAGAGTTTTTTCAACATTAGAGAAACTGAAAGAAGTTAGTTGTGACATGTGTGCAATCTGGGTCATGTACCACTTGGGGTTCAATGGGAACCAGATTTTTCCGCATCTTATTTGAGCTCGATTCCACGCACTGATGGTTGGGGATGTCTCTATTCACATTTAAAGTGGGAATTACGATCCATCGTGGACGGATTGGTGGAGTCCATTGGTACGCAATGTCCAGTTTACGAAGGGCAAACGTGGTCTTTTCAATGTTCTTGTAGAATTCGAATTTTCTACAACAAAGACACGGATTTTACTATCTTGGCAACTATGGAATGAAGATAAATGCATAGAAAATGTAGGGTGCCGTGGTCCTCGTGAAAAGTGTTTTTGATGCAGAGCATGCGTTGTTGATGTCTTAATATAACATCAGCTTTAGAAATCAAAGTCATAACCCCTTAGCTGAAAAATAGTCAACTTACTCAAAGAGCTTCTCAAATCTAACTCGAATGTTATCGGAGTTGACAAATAGAGCTATTCCAACTCTTACAAACCGAGAAAAACCAATGGTACTTCTAAACCCAAGACTAGAATGAAGTGGGTTCCTAAAGTTACTTGTCTTGTTGCCCACACCGCCTTCAAAGCTTCTAGCCATTCAAAATCATACCCGGACAGTGGATGTTCAAGACATATGACAAGTGACAAAGAAATATTCACCAACTACAAAGAAATGAACGACGGTTCAGTTACTTTTGGTGATGGAAGAAACTGCAAGATTATAGGCCAAGGTACTGTACAACTCTCTAACCTTCATCATTTTAAAAATGTTTTATATGTTGAAGGTCTTAAACACAATCTTCTAAGTATATCTCAAATCTGCGATAACAAAAATAGTGTGAAATTCACTAATCAAGGATGTGAGATTTTAAATGAGAAAGGTTGTGTGATTCAAAATGGTTGTAGGACTTCCGAAAATTACTATATTATCAATGAGACATGCTCTTCTAAACTTTCTTGTTACATGGTCCAAATAGATGAATCAAAATTGTGGCATAAATGTTTTGGACATGTTAACTATCGAAATCTCTATAGACTGAAGAAAGTTAATCTTATTCGAGGTCTACCCAATTTGAAAAAGGTTGATAAAATATGTGGCGCATGCCAAATTGGCAAGTAAACTAGGAGTAGTAATAAGAAGGTGAACTCTTTAGCCACAACCAAAACTCTTGAACTTCTCCATATGGACTTAGTTGGACCGACTAAAACGGGGAGTCGAGGCGGTAAAAAGTATTTTCTAGTTATCGTCGATGACTTCACCAGACTTACTTGGGTAGCTTTCATGAGAGAAAAATCTGAAACTCTCGATGAAGTTAAAAAGATATTAAAACGAATTCAGACCAAAAAAGAAATGAATGTTATCAAGATCAGAAGTGATCATAATACTGAATTCGAAAATAACAATTTTGAGATATACTATACTGATCATGGCATATTGCATGAGTTTTTTACTCCTAAGACACCTCAACAAAACGAGGCTATTGAAAGGAAAAATAGGGTGCTACAAGAGAAGGCCAATGTTACGCTAAACAACATGAATCTACCTAAAAACTTGTGGGCTAAAGGTATAAATACCGCATGCTACATTATAAATCGTGTGTATGTAAGAAAATCTAAAGATGAAACAACTTATGAATTATGGTTCAATAAGAAACCAACTCTTAATTACTTTCAAGATTTTGGAAGTAAGTGCTTCATTTTATGTGACCGTGAAAACTTAGGGAAGTTTGAAGCCCAGAGTGATGAAGGGATTTTCTTGGGATATGCTCCGAATAGTCGAGCGTATCGTGTTCTGAGTAAAAGAACAGAAGTGATTCAAGAATTCATTAATGTCGTAATCGATGATCACCTTATCACACCCACACCTAGTCGAGAAGATGATGAAGTCAATTTAATTGAGAAACCTAACTATTCATCTAGTCCAGTAAATACTGAACATAGATTAGTCAAGGATCATCCTACTGATCTAATCTTAGGGAATCCTCTCATTGGTATGCGAACAAGAAAACAACTAGAGAATATTTGCAATTATGTTTCTTTACTTCTCAAGTTGAACCAGCTAACGTAAAAAGGGCACTTACCGATGAAAATTGGATTGTTGCCATGGAAGAAGAATTGAATCAATTTGTAAGAAATGATGTTTGATATTTAGTTCTAAGACCAACTGATAAACATATAATTGAAACCAAATGGATTTTCAAAAACAAGTCTGATGAAATGGGCAATATAATTAGAAACAAAGATAGACTGGTTGTACAAGGGTACACTCAAATAGAAGGAATCAATTATGATGAAACCTTTTCACCGGTAGCTCGTCTTGAATCCATCAGATTGTTTATATCCATTGCTTGCTTTAAAAAATTAAAAATATATAAAATGGATGTCAAAAGTGCTTTCTTAAATGATGATTTACATGAAGAGGTCTATGTTGAACAATCTAAGGGTTTTGAAGAGTCCAAACACTTAAATCATGTATATCGCCTTAAAAAGGCACTTTACGGTCTAAAACAAGCACCCAGGGCATGGTACGAAAAGTTGACTAAGTTAGTATACCTTAGATATCTTAAACTAGCTAAGTAGTATAACTTGGATCACTTTATATACAAACTACAAAGGACTAGGTACCACCTCAGATAGAAATCTTATAGGACTAAATCCTTTATAAATGAGATAAAGTAACTAAGTGCTAAACTAGATTAGCTACGAAATCCATTTGATCTACTTTAAGTATGATCTGTAAGACCCAAAACTTGTAGAATCATTGACGCTAGGTTACCTTAAAATCTAGGATCAATCTCATTACCCGACTGCTCTTGGGAACGCATTGAAACTCTGTAACAGGTCTAGATCGCACATCGTGAGTCCGAATAATATGAGGTTAAAGACTTAGGATTGCCTCACTGGGCTTGACTACCATCTTGGAAATCAAATCCAGATAGTGTCCCACGGCTGTTCACTTGAGTCCGGAGCGAGAGAGTGTGAGAACCCTTGTTTTCTTTACAAAATAAATATCTTGAATAGTAATCTGAGACTCGTCGCTTGCGGATCAGTATTAAGCAACCAGACCGTCAGAATCTGACAAAATTACACCCTCGGATCAGAAAAATTTTCATACACATTTACATGTACCCGGAATCTCCGTTCGAGACCCACTGACCGTCGAACTGAAACTGGTCCGCCACGCGTGATCTAGAAATCCAACTGAAATGAAAACTTAACTAAACGTAGATCTAGTGTTAGTGAGCTTAAGTCCGACCTTTGGCTCAAGGAGGCCCTCCAGAAGTGCTCCGTTGAGTTGAAACAAAGTCGTTTTGGTTATAACCTAAGTATACCTTGTCCACAAGTCTATTTCAGTGAGTTTTTAGGCTATATAAGGACCTTAAACCCTCTCTCATTTCAGCCATCCGAATTTGAGAAAAACCCTAGGAAAAGAGAGAGAAAGTGAGAGAGAAGTGGGAGATTCTTCCCTGCCGTATCCAAGCTTAACCACTCCATTCTCATCGCTTTTCCGGCGATTCCAGCTCCGTTTCTAGGTAAGAAACCCTAACCCTAATATGTTTTGGGGTGTGGATAGTTGTAGGTTATGAAATAGCTAACCTATTTCGTTCTCTAGGTTGTCAAACTACCGAATATGGAAGCTTAGCAAACCTATCGACTCTGTTACGATTCTAAGACACAAGGTGCGGACTTTAGGTGTATAGGTTATGGTTTTCAATACTTTCAATGTCAGATAATGATAGATTTATGATCTGCATACAATTGCACATGTACAAAGTGCTTTCCGATTTCTGTTTCGATTAAAGATGTAAATTATGAAATTTTACATATTCTAGGTATTCGTAGAAAATACCGTATACGTATATTTTTTAGAAATCTGTTTGACATGATTATTTATTGTATGAATATACGATATATGGATAAAATACTTATTTGGCGAAAGGATTCACCCAAATACATGTTTTACTATTATACACTATGTATGTAGGAATACTATATTGTAGAAAGTACCGTATACATGTATATTTTAGAGGTATGTTTGCCATGATTAATTGTTATATAAATATATTATGTATACGTAAAATACTTGCTTGGTGAAAAGACTCACCCTAATACATATTTGTTAACATACACTATGTATGTTGAAATAGTGTATGTTAAGTGTTTGTGGAAATGCTTGAGTGAGTAAGTGTTTGGATGTTGATGCCTTAGGAGGGTGTTTAGATGGGATTCTCAACTACCTTAGAGACATGTATGATTTCCTCCATGAGGTTGTTCACTTTAACTACTTATGAAATATATGTATTTGTATTCCTGTTTATATAGTGCTTCATAACATGCTTATAACATGCTTACAACATGCTCTATAATATGCTTTATGGTACGCTTGTTAACATGCTCAACTGATTGTATGATTTTATTTATGTAAGGCGTATGTTTAAATTCATGTATATGTTGTATGATCCGTCATGGGTGATGGGGGAGTGGTGTAACAAATGCGTGTAACAGCCCTGGCAGCCGTATACGAATAATACTAGACCTTGATTGTATGGGTTGAATCTTGATCCACTACTGCTTTATCTATCTGCAATTGATTGTGTTTGGGGCTATGATTGTAGTCCAGACAATCGGTACCAGAATTGAATTCGTGGCTGTGATTCATTTGCCACGTGAGATGTGTTCAACGAACTCGGGTCGTACTTCGGTTGGCGATAGTGGTTGGTCACGCGAAGTGCTTATGCACTTCATGTCGTTCAACTTGTTGTGCGCTCGAGCTAGCCGAGCTCGTCAAGTAACCCGATCTGTCTAATGTATGTTCACCATGTTTGGACGCTACTGCTTGAACCTAGGGTACCAAACTTACCAGTGAAATCCCTTTTAACCATGGTACCTCGATCCGCTAAGACTCATGAGCCAGGCATGGTGGTATGGGACACCGTGGTCGAGCTGTCGGCCTACGCTAGGGCCATGTGCCTCCCCATATTGACCAGTGAGCAACCAGACTCGTGAGCCGATTATGGTGGTATGGGACACTATATTCGTGCTGTCGGCCTACATTGATAAGGTGATGGGGGAGTGGTGCAACGAATGCGAGCAACAGCCCTGGCAGACCTTTGCAGTGACCTCGAGCATACTCTGAAATCGCGGCGAGCCTTAAAGTTTACCGCAGTATATAGAGTATGAACTAGGCATGTTTTTGTATAGTGATGAATCATTTAAGAGGCGATGGGGGATTAGTGTAACCTTTGTGCATAACAGCCCTGGCAGCCTTTGTAGTGACCTAGAAAAACACACCATCGTCTGAGATTAACTAGGACTGACGACCCTAGAATGGATCATGTTTGGGAATGATACAAGGGAGGTATCTTAGTTTTCCAATCTTGCTGTTTGAAATGGACTAATAAATACTCGGTAATCATGCTCATCATGCATTGCATGTGCCTGGAAGATGTGGAACACTGAGGGATGAAAGCATGCCGCGAACGTGAGATGGTGTCGCACGAGGGAGGGTGTGGTGAGGGCATCCATCACGACCGCATACATACTTGTATTAATAAGAGTAGTTAGGAGTGTTTGATTTTACTGCTTTATCATTACTGCTTGACTGTATTGATAACATGTTAACCTATGCTTTATTATTCCACTGAGTTGATCACTCACTCCCACGTTATGGGACGGTGTTATACACACCAACAAGATTTGTTGAGTTTTAGGTGATGGCGATGCTTATGAAGCAGAGCCGGACTACTTCTATTATGATGAGGAGGAGTTCTCCTATCTGTATCTCTCTGGCAGGTCTATGAAGACCTGGTATTCTATTGACGGGGCTATGGTATTTGGGATAGAAGACATTACACTTCCTCACATTAGGTATATATTAGAATTGTACTGTAATTATTTAACCTGGTAACTTTATCACACTCTGGAGACTCACCACAGTTTTTATATACTATTTATCTATCACAGTCTTCCGCTTGCAATTTAATTGTCTCTGGAGTATGATATGCTGTTTTGGCTTAATCTCACTCATGTTCAATGTACAAATACAGTCAACATTCAATCATCATTCATTTTGTTGCATAAGTGATGTTCTGGAACTCGGGAGTTGAGTTTATGCTCGACCCCCAATTTTCGGGATGTTATATTCTTCCTCAACAACCTCTTGCTCGACCTGTCGAACCCAACTCCATAGAGTCATTGTCAGTGCATCATTTTCAATTTCCTTTTAGATTTGGGTTCGTCTATGCATTTTAAACTTTGTTGTGTTGTTGATTTGTGATTTTCACTCTTTTCTATAAAGGTTTTTGGGTAAAAATCTGACATTAGCCAAACCCATATATTATACTCTCTTATGCGTCCTCTACATGGAGCATCGCTCTAAGAGGAAGGTCACACGTAAGGGCCCTAATGGCTCCTCCTCCTGGATGAATCCAGTTATGGTGTGAACCCTAAGAGCTCCCGAAGAAGATTCGGAGCATGTAAGGGATTTCCGCACTCGAGATATAATAATTGAAAAGACGAAAAATCTCGATCATATTGCTCACTTCAAGTTGTTGCCCATACTCTCAGCCGTTGGTCGGGAAAATATTTTTGGTTGCGGCGGATCTGCTTACCACTCCATTGCACAAGGCATGTTTGCATCTATCGGGGAGTTGTCCCTTGAAAATCTTACATTTCCCATCAATTTTAGAGAGGGGACAGTGTCGGTAGATAGACACCTAATTTCGGGTCTACTTGATATAAATGTTAATGATGAAAGTATCCTGATTCATCCTCTTTCTGATAAAATGTTTGAATCTGAGTGTAGGGATATTACTCGCAAATTATGCCATTTTAATGCCGAGTGGAGTGGCGGTAATGCACTATGTGCCACCCAAATGATTCCTCATTTCCATGTTCTTCACTGCATTTTTACTTCGAATGTTTACACACAGTTTGGAAACAAATCCGAGCTCACTCCATTTATGGCTCACGTTCTCCATGTTGTCGCATCTGGTTTCCCCATTTGCCTTCCTTCTTTAATCTGCTATTTGATCATCCAGTTTCGCATTCATCCTGGCCATGGTTCTAATTCATTCGCTTATTTTATCACGACACTTGCCCTTCATTGCAATGTTGTCATTCCGTCCACTAAGGCCCTTGAGGTTGTTCTTCCATTTGACAATTCGAACATTAATAAAATGAATTTGAACTACCTCCCTGGTTAGCAAGACGAGGATGAGGCTGAAGAAGAGGAAGCACCGTTGCCAACAGATACTTCGATGGATGATATCTTTGCCAAGTTAGAGTTTGATGATGAGGTGGATCCTGACTTTCAACCGTCTCAATTCGATGATTGCCTTCCCTCTCTAGAGGACAAGGTGAAATCTTTGAAAGTCTTTCAGGATAATCTGTCTGAAAGCCATCTCTCTTTAATGAAATATATACGAAAATATTTTTATCACATTACGAAGGGTCTTCACCAGATTGACCCGTCCATTCCACCGCCTTCTTCTTCTTGTTTAGACTAGTTTTGCTTTGTTTTGATTTTGGGTTTGTATAACTTTAAACTTATGCTTAAGTTGGTTGTATAACTTGGATGATGATATTTTTGGATATTTCTTTCATATATTTTCTTAATGTTATGTTCACTCATGTTTTACTCTTAATCATGATGCTTATCTTTCCATTCTATTATTCATTTATCTCATATTCCTACTTTCCTTTGTCAACTTGTGACAAGAAAGGGGAGAGTTTGTATATGGATATGATTGGTATGATGATTGGAATTGATTAAATATATATGGATTGTATGGATAGTGTGTATGGATATATATGTTAATATAGGTATTCTACACAAGGCTAAAGTGAAGAACTAATTGAGGGGGAGTAAATTTTTACGCTCATATTGAGGGAGAGTATATGATTTCAAGCAAAGTAGAATTGTTGAACTTGTATGTATGTTTTGTTTTGTTTTGTCACGAATTTGACAAAGGGGGAGATTGTAAGTGCTATGATATATAAAGAGCATTTATTTATCAAATTTCATTGGACAAAACAACTTGTGAAGTGGTGACTTAAAAGATGGAAAGTTCACCTTCAAGTTAAACAAGATGGAAAGTCCACCTTCAAGTAAATCAAGATGCAAAGTTTACCTTTAAGTTCGTGACATGAAGTTGGATAGTGCAAGTTCAAGACATGAAGACTGTTACTTTAAAAGTCCAAAGTACTTAAGCTATACTTCTGTTTTAGTTCAAGATCAAGCTACATTTACTAGATTACTTCAAGTAGAAGATCGATTGAATGCAACTGAAGATTCAAGTACAAGCTACAAGGTATACATTTCAATGTTCAATGTTTTCAAGTATATTTGACCTTAGAAAGACCTTAGATTTAGGTTCTTTCGAATGACAAAAATAATTGGGTTTCTATACTTTAATTAGGCTTAAGTTCGACTAGTTTAAGCCTTAGTTCGACTAGTTTAGGCTTTGGTTCGACCAGTCTAGGAAAAACTTCGACAAGTCTAAGTTTTCAACTGAAAATTGGATAAAATCTGTTGGTTCCTTGACCACTCGAGCAAGGTGCTCAACTAGTCGAAGGCACACCCTCGACCAGTCAAAGGGGGCTTAACTCGAAGTCTAACAATGAAATTTGGGCACCCTCGACTAGTCGAAGGCTATGCTCGACCGGTTGAACAGGGCCCTCGACCAATCGAAAGACGGTTTTGATCCGATCCCGCCTGGAATTTGAAATTTGGCTGTTTTTTAGACCAATCGAAGGTGACTTTAGACCAGTTGAAGCAACAGTTTTTCAGCCTATAAATAGAGGTCTTTTCTCACTCTGAATCATATCATTAAAGCCACAAAAAGCCTTCACTTTGAGAGAGAAAAGTCACCATCTTCTTCAAGCTATAGAGGGGTATTTTAAATTCTTTTTAATAGCTTATTGTTTTATAATTTCTAAATCTCTTTTTATGAATCATATGTTTTAAAGGGAGTTCTTATTCTTCCTTTTGAGATCTAAGAAATTCAAACAAGTAGGCCAGGTTTGAATTAAATTAAAATCTATTTCAAACCTAGAACCCTTTATTTTGGTTATTGGACATTGGACATTGAACATTGAACATTCGACATCAACCGAAGCGGTTCTATAGGCTACATCATTGAATGTCTTTTCAAGAAGATAAGTATTTACCTTTTGTGTTTCGTTTATTTGAGATATCCAGGAAAATCTCATTGTATTGGTTTTGACTGAGATAGCCAAAAAATCTCAGTGTGTGGAGTTTTGATTGTGATAGCCCTTCTAAAATCACAACTATATAGGTTTTAAGGTGAACCTGAGAAAACCTTGGTTTTTAGCGAACGTCAATATCACGTGGGTTGTGATTATTAAGAGTGGAGTAGGTGTGGATGTTTGAGGATAGTTGGTGTACACACCGAACCTGGTGAATGTTTGTAAATCTTTATGTACATGTGGTGAATGCTTGTAATAGATAGTTGCATTTCTTTTTCCTCTTGTTTTAGTTTGCGATCTTGATCCTTACTAGTTCATGAAATCAGGTTGTCCTACCTAAAACCTCGAGTTTTAGTGTAATGTTGTCCTATGAACACAGTTGAATCAATTTCTCAATACTATTACAATTGAGATCTCTGATTAAGTTCTAATTTATTATTTTTTCCGTTCTTTAATTTTTTATTTGGCATAGTCCTATTTACCCCCCCCCCCCCTCTAGGACAGTAAGCTCGCCTCTTTCAAGGTCAGCCTTCTTTGCCAACCTCAAAAGATGACTTCAACCTCAGGTACCTCGAATACCAACCTCAAGTACCGACCTCGACCTCAAAACAGAAATATCCAGAGAGAATCTTGCAATATATAAAGATGAGATCGATCTGACGAGATTATATCTGAAAATCACGACGATCGAGGTAAAGTCGAAGATATTCTTGAAATTAGAGTCCAACTCTAATATAGGCCCTCCAACATATCCGTCAAAGCAACCAAAACATGTAAGTAATCGAGAGATCTTATAAATAGGCTCCCTGCCGTGAAACAATGTACACACAAATATACCGATTCTACTATGCTTACAGTGAATCCATACGCCTAACTTAGGCATCAGAGGGTCCCTGGCCTTAACCAATGCCCCCAGTGTCTTTTCTTACTCTCTGTTAAATTGCAGGTACTTGGCGGCTCACATGAGATGAGGTAGGATTGACCAAATTTAAGCATCAATAGTTTGGCGTCTTCTATAGGAACAACATCAAAGCCACTTTAGAAGTTTCCTTTACATAAAAAGAATCATCAGCCTTTTGTCTACTCAGTCATGGCTAAAGGAAGAAAGTAGGATTTGGCCACCATTACTGTGTCAATCCCCACACCAGACGAGCAGCCCAAGAATCACCTTCGGAACATCATACTGAACATATTTTATCGGTGGCCTTGAGTAGGCCCTGCAATAGAGTTGGTCGACTCATTTCCTTTGAAAACGAGGTTGAGGCCCTAGATAGCAATGTAAACCGTATTATGCAAATACTGGAGAGGCAACAGTCGCCTCTCAATCATGAAGCGGAACCAATTGCCACAACCGAATTATCGCAACCTCTCAAATCACCTCATGACTCATACATAGTAAAGCAACAACCAAGGTAACATGGTCAGGCCTCCACGCGTATAGCAGGAGCAACTGTACTAGCAGATTCCAACCTATGCCACACCTTAGAAATGAGGAGGCCCTCAAAGACGTTGTAGAGAGTAAGGTCCCATTGGACTTAAGGAGATCCAAGGCCAGCTCAACGACGTTCAATAAGCATGTCGAACCTATAGACTGACCTCTCTAGAAGTCATGCTTGAGGAATCCGAACCACCGTTCACTGATGACATCATGGGGGCTCAGCTCCCATCTAGGTTCTGAATGTCACAAATCGCTCCTTAATTTAGTCTCGGGCACTTGGCCGAGCACCTTAAGTCCATCAAATCTTGGATGAAGCCTCACGGTGCATCCGACTTCGAAATTTGCTGAACATTCTCCTTGACTCTACCAGGAGCGGCGCGAAAATGGTATAGACAGTTGGAGCCAAAGTCTATCAATTCTTTTGTTCAACTCATTAAGGCTTTCATCACTCAGTTCATCGACGGGAAAGACGAGAAGGTCATCAACCCACCTCCTTATGTTCACTCAAAGGGAGGATGAGCTACTAAGAGACCATAACATCTCTTTCCATTGTGAAGCTGTCTAGGTCAATGATTATTCTAACCAGATAGCTCTAACCACCATGGTAGACGACCTTAAACATGAAAAGTTTCTATTCTCTTTTATTAAGAAACCCCTGACTACCCTCGTCGACTTACTTAACTAAGCTAAAAAATATTACAATGTCGAAGAGCTATTCAAGGAGGAAACAACTAAGTTAAGGATAGGAAGAGAAATGAAGAAGGGGAACCCTCTGCCACTAACGCCAAAAGAAAGGAGGACAATAAAAATCAATGCCAACATAACAACTAGCATCTAGAAAGTCACTTCCATCGGTACACTACCTTGAACACTAAGTCGGAGGTACTTAGAGAAGCTGGGCTGAGCAAGGAAACCTGACGACCGAGCTGAACCAGTCAACCAAGCTTGGGCTCATCGGCCAACCCCGACCTCGACCTCAAGTACTGATGGACGTATCTACTAGAAGACAGGAGGGTAAGCTCTTACCTCACTCATGAGACACCAAGCATCTAAAGATCTACTACTCATGAGGAACTCCGACATGTGAAATGACTATGATTGATTGAGTGCCTCGGTAAAAGCTACTCGTACTCGACTATAAGAAACCTCCCTCAGTCAAAGGGAAGAATTTTCTCCCTTTTATTTCTACTATTTTATCTACATGCTCGATTGTGAGTGACATCCCTTAATTAAAGGGACGAAGGTGCTCTTTCTCGTTCCTACGATTTTCTTGACTATGCTTGTGACTTACACGTTTGACCATGAGGAACCTCCCCATTTAAAGGGAAAAGGTTCCTCGTTCTTAATAGTTTGTCTACAAGCTACTACCTAAAAACCTACATTCTTGACTATTATATCTACTAAGTTATTATACACGACCACCCACACATAAAGGCAAAACAACACTCACCACACTGTGCACAACTCCTCATACGAAGATATTTTGGTAATATTTTCCTTGATCACTACAGCAGGCCTGTCCTTACCCCCCACGGTAAATACCGGGCAGTAAAATGAGGAGGTGAATAGTAAGAGAGCCGACATCTTGACCTCCCGCACACTTGAAGACTCTTTCTTGCACAGTCAAGGTCATATTAGTTTAAAATCATTTATTTGCCGAGCCCTTAGAGATAATGCTCGGAAGTAGGGGGTAGCTGTTACAGGTGAAATCAGACTGACCCAACAATAAGGAATAAATGAGAGGGATCATAGGAAACTCCCCAGAGAAGGGCGAAATATCGACCCAATCTCAAGTGTCGACTAATGACTTTTGAGGTCAGCCTGGTTTGCTTACCTCAAAAGATGACATCGACCTTAGGTACCTTCGGTACCAATCTCGACCTTTGAATAGAAATATATGAAATTGTGGTAGGATAGCTGCTATTGAAGTATGGAAATATGCTTAAGTGTCCTAGAGGGAGTGAATAGGACTTTTCAAAAAATATTTACTTGTTACAACCTTCAATGCCTTAATTTAATCAAGATAAGTAAGGTGAAGTAACTCTTAAGGCTTCCACGCCAATAGAGGATCCATTCACATAGGCTACTCATGATTTGTATGTAAAGCAACTAGCTTATAGAGATAATGCATGTGAGTGTGTGTAGGATGTGACTCTTATCAATGCTTAGACATTCATTTAATCATGCATCATAAATAATCATTTAAGAACATAAGCATAATTGGATCAATGCACAAATAACAATCTCAAACATAATCATATATAGTGGTTCGACTACTTGCCTACTCTGCTTCCAGCTGACTCACTCTCTCCTAGTGTGTACTGGATTTCACTATCCAATAGTTTTAAATCAGATTAACCATGAACCTTCATAACCTACACAAGTTTAACTAATGACCCTATACAAAGCAACCTTAGATGGCTACACTAAGCAATAAGTTCTACATAAGGACACTACTAGGAGCTGACACAAGGCAACCTATGCCTACACAAGGCAACAAGTCCTATACAAGAACACTACTACACTGCCAAAATTGCGGATTTACACCAAATAAATGACGGATTTCGTCCGTCGCTGTTTACTGGGTCGTTTTTTTTTTTTTGACTGATAAAATCCGTCGTTTAATTTGCGACGAATGCAGATTATCGATAGATAAGATCCGTCGCAAAAAATAAAATATCCATCGCTGAAATTAAAAAAAAAAATGCCGAATTATTCGTCATTAAAAATATTAGCGACGGACCCGTCGCTAATATGAGGAGACCGATGAACCCAAATCCGTCGTTGATTTTCAACGTTTAGAAATTAGCAACGGATTTGGTCCATTGCTAAAATATTTGTAATTTCAAAAAAATATCATCTAATTTTATTTATTTATTTTTATTTTTTTGAATCTTACACCTAATAGTCATTCAAAAAATAATTCATACAATTATTTAATAAGAATTCTATTCACAAAATAAATCCTATTCACATGATTGTTTAATAAGAATCCTATTCATCAAACCAAAAAGTTCAAGCATACTGAAAATAAAAACTCGCTGCCAAAGCATTATATGATACCTCATGTAACACATACATGCACATAAATGGAATCCACTAAATATGATACCTCATATAACAACGTATAACCATTGACTTGCAAAAGTCTACGACTCTAATGAAATCTAATATATACTTGCATACTTCTAGGAGACGAGAGATTTTGATGGGACACTTCTTTCTTCCAGCTTGAATCCACAGCTTTGTCTACCATGGGAACATATTCATCAAACTCTGAGAACCCTGCCCTTCCAAATTATAGAAGCATGTCAAAAACTACTGCTAGACACATTGTCACAGTATTTCTAAAAGACGAAACATTAATTAATTAAATACAAATAGAATAAAAGACTCATTGAGAGTACATAAATCTTTGAAGCAGTTCACAGACACCACCAAAATCGGGGATTTGTGACGGATGAAATCCATCATAAAACCAAATAAACGACAGATTTCGTCCGTCGCTTGGTCCATCGCTGTTTATTGGGTCTTTTTTTCCGACGGATAAGGTCCGTTGTAGATTACCGAAGGATAAGATCCATCGCAAAAAAGAAAAGATCCGTCGCTGAAATTCGGAAAAAACCACCTGAATTATTCGTCATTTAAAATATTGGTGACGGATAAGGTCCGTCGCTAATATGAGGATTGATGGACCTCGAATCCATCATCATTGTTAACTTGTTGAGAAATTAGCGATGGATTTAGTCCATTGCTAAAATATCTGTAAATTTAAAAATATATATCAAATTTTATTTATTTATTTATTTATTAATATCACACCTGATATTCATTCAAAAAATAATTCACACGATTGTTTAATAAGAATCCTTTTCACAAAATTGGTAACAACTCAATTCAATAACGAGGAAATGGCCTAAGTGAAGCTAACCCAAACTTCTAAAAGTCTAGGCCATCCTATTCATGAATACAATTACATGTGTATGCACAGTGGGTTTCTCACAAGTACACATGAAATAAAATTATAAATGAATAAAATTAAAAGATTGACAAAGAACAAAAATCATTTTAGCACTCCAACAAAACCATAGAGCTCACCTTTTTTAGCTTCTTATTCAAGGCTGAAATAGAGCACCTAAAAGAAAAATAGAGGGTCCTATCACTTATTGGGTGGATCCCATGTCTTCCACCAATGACAAGGCTAAAACTATATTGGACTACCAATCCAAAACACCATTTGAGTCAACAATCAACTCACCCATTACTAGGAAAAAATGCTTGTGTTAGGTACAAGGGCCGATATAACCATGGATTTCTTTCTGCTGCAGGCAAAGACAACCAACACTGATCTGCTATAATATAGAACTATCAATGTCATCTCTATTTCTAGAGGGCCAAGAACATGTGGAGTGAAACAATGAAACAACATGAAGCAAAAATTTAGGTAAATGCTAGGAGCAAACCGGGTTAGGCACCAAGTTCGATCACATGTAACTTCGATGTAATCTGTCCTACATTGGTAGTCTTTGATGCAAAGCAAATAAGAGTTGATGGGTTTTCATTTCCAGCAACCTTTGTACAACATACAATAAATTAGAGGATGGCAAGTCAAATAACAACAAAAAATTAAATGGCAACTAACCACTATATAAGAAATGGCAAGGCCAAGTTGAGAGTTATAGTGAGTGTTAGGTTGTTGGTTTCTATATTTCTCGGCTTCAGTAATTTCCTAGTTATTACAAAGAAAACATGTTTGGTTTACACTTTTTTGTTTATTTTTACATTCCCTAAGAATTCCATTCCCTAGATTTTACTCGAAAACTTGTCCCAGCTTTTACCAGATGTTTGAAACCATATAAGAGTTGGAAAGCATGCACACGCATCTATGAACGTGTACATTAACTTTTAAACTCGAATAGAAACTATGCATAAGATAATGACACATCAAGAAAAAAATAATATCACCACATGGACCATCAATAAAATGAGACCCATTCAACCCATAAGTACATAGAGCATGTAAACCACACTAGAAAAATGCATCTAAACAAATATATCTAGCAATCATTTAGTTTCACCAAACAAAAGCACATCTGCCTAAAGGGTGCAGTATATGAAAATGGATGCATTTGGAAGAGCATACCTGAAAACTGTCAAGACTGCACGGTTATTTGCCGAGTTGAACTACCACTTTCAGCAATTTGCTGATGGAAACCTTTATGCATCAGATACTATCAGCTGCTGGGGCAATGAGTCCAAGCCATATACAATAAGGACCCTCAATGCATCTTTTAAATCCTAGTTCCACCTTTTATTTACTCTCTGGTTAAAGAATTTGCACAAGCTTTTCAATTTGTAAGGTTGGCAAACCTGAATGCATGAGAAATGAAAGAATAATCAAAAGATGGAAAGGGGAAAGTAAATAGAGAGTTCATTTATTTGTATATTTGTTTATTTTATCTATGAACCAAGGGCCTATTTGGGTGCCACTCAAATAATAGACCAAGTTTCAATTCCTCCTGCCCAAAAGTTAACCAATTTTAGATTCGAGATAAGAACCAAGGGCCTATTTGGGTACCACTCAAAATAGAGTTCATCTCATTTTAGTATGATCTCTAATCCATAATTACAATTAACTAAAATGAGATAAATTCATTTTTAAGTGTCACCTAAATAGGCTTTAACATTTAAATTGAAGCGTGATCCATTCAGAACTTACCCTCTAAGATCTTGTCAAGTTCTCTTGACCCCGAAGTTATCTGATTGATTTCAAGCCTCTATGCATGGAGTTGTCTAGCACTGGTAAAATCCATAGGAACTAGCTCTGAGGTTGTCGATAGATCAAGTAAATCAGCCCATATATTTTGTTTTTTATTGATAATGAGCAGTGTTGGTAAAGATATTCAAAAGGAAATGAGTTTATATCAGTTTTTTGTGAATTTTGAAATTTTTAAAGTTTGACAAAGAGCATCATCATTAGCCCCATGCAGCTGGGCCAACATGCATAAGTTACCTGTCTTGTTTGTACATGATGTTATGGTTATGCAGCAGCATCAACATCCCCAATAAATGGTCGAAGATTCTATATGAGGCGTTTGTCAAATGTAGATGCTGAAAAGGAAATTATCATGTTCTGATGTCCCAATCAATGAACAATTACTTACCCTGCAGATATACACAAACCAGCCAACTGCCTATATCTTACATGTTCAAATGTTGCTCCTTATTCGAGTGCCTTCCTGATAGCATCCAACGACCATTGTCCATTAGCACTCCCCTCAAGTCCTACCTACATTCAGCAAAACAGTCAATATTTGTAACTAATTATGAGTACATATTACAAGTGAGATAAAGTTATGTTGCTCCTCCAATGCTCCAATACACATTGGGTAACACTTATCATATTAGAAAATATTTTCAAGCTATGCCTAAAGTGAAATGAAATTATGTATAAATTTTATTTTATTTTTTATTTTTTAAAAAGATCAACCAAAGGTACAACACCAAGAACTTCCTGATGTAGATGTTTCTCGGTTACAATGTAGCAGAAAGCAAAGATTGGGTCGTCCTGCAGACATGGAAATGGTTGGCATAAGACATTTGCCAAATCATTAATTACTTTGCAAACTGAAATACATAATGTGCCAATTCTCAACCAGAACCTTGAAACATCAATTTCATTCAACTCATTGCCTCTTCTTGTAATGAACTCAATGACAGTCCGAATTGCACCTTCTACTGACTGCTTCACTTTATCACATATAGCAGCAGTGCATCCATGCATGGTGATTACAAGCTACACAAAATCGATAAGAGAGAGAGCTGCTCAAATTGAACTTCATGCAAATCAACAGAAACAAGAATAAAATAAAATAAGATGAAATAAATCCTTACCTCATCTTTGGTTAGCAAAATGCAAACAGAAGAAATAACCTTGTTGAAGACCTCCGACTGATCAATAGAAGCATCCTACAAAAGAAATTTTGAAAGATATTTTCATGCATGATAATGTTTCTCTGCAACATTAGTAGAATAAGCTTATTCTACAACTAGGCAGATTCCTTAGTGACATTTGTAGAATAACCATTTTCTATAATATGTGTGGAGCCCATCATGATCTATGCAAGGTTCCATTGTCCATCATGTGTTCCCCCACACCCCCCCCCCCCCCCGCATTTTCCTTATGGAGGACAAAAATCAGGCTAACCCAAAACTCGGTATTAGACATGCAAAGAAACATAAAGTGCCCTACCACCTGATGCACATTGGGATAGAACTCAAGTGTCCTGAAATTTGATGCACATTGGGATAGGATTCGTCCATCTACCACAAAGCCAAAACACTCAAACATACCAATTCATAATATTTTTCTCAAAATTATACTGCTTAATCATTAAATATCATGAAGTTTCTTGATGATAAAGATTTTGAAAGGAAAAAGACTTACCAAAAAAATGAAGAAATTCTGATTCTTCTTTCCTACTCCCTCCAACTAACAATAGCTGAAAAAAAGAGGGAGTGCATATGGGTCCCACATGTAGATGTAAAATAATCTTATTCTACAATAGTTGTAAAGGAACAAGCCACAATAAAAAATAAAACTGAAATAATCAAAACACTATCTTCAAAATACCTGTAGCAAAAAAATGTTCACACATTCTTTTTTCTCCTTTCACAAGTCACAATTGTGCAACAATCATACATGCAAGTGTAGAACAAAATTTTGAAATAATCTAATAAAAAACCTATATTCTGTGATTTTTTCTTTTAAAGATAAAATGTTTTCCTCCATTTCTGAAATATATATTTCTATGCATTGTTGCTGCTTGGGGTGTGCTTTTTCTTACCATTGCAGAAAAGGATACATCCATAGAACCTCTTCAAACATAAAAAAAGAGTAATAAAATCTAGAATTTATATAATCACAGTAACAAAAAAATAGAAACTCCGTGATTTTAATCTTACAGCAATGTATAACAAGGCTCCGGCTCTCATTTGAGTTAAAGAATTTGACCTGAGCTTTCGCCATAATGGGTGAGGTACTCACTTAGAACCGGGTGCATGCTTCCCATTTGAGTTAAAGAATTTGTTCCCATTTCAGCCATGTGCTTGGATAACCAAGCATGATAACCAAAATTCTACCTTTCCACCAAGCATGATAACTAACTATCTAACCCAAAAAATACATACATGCATGTAGACAATAGTCGAACTTCAACAAGGCGTAGGTTATAGAATATTTCAACTTTGATTGGTTGATAGGAACCTTATCTGTGATTACTTTCCTAAATGTTTCTTTGTTGGTCCCCAATTGAAAGATGTACAATTTTTCCCATCTGGGAGATTTTTGGCGCATGGAGTGTTCATACTTCATATTGACATCTATAATATTAATGATTTGGATCATTGAGAAATAGGCCTCACTTGTACAAAACTGAAAACCTGAGCAGTACCAAACAATCTTAATCTATAACTGTAAAATACCTCTACTCAAAATACTCTCTACTGATTCAAATCATGGCAAAGTAAAGTAGATCCAAGGTAATAAAGAAGTAAACTAAAATCATATATTCACCTAATGATTCTTTGAGCATTATGAGCACACATGAAAGTCATTTCTACACGTTTACTAGGCTATGTTAAATATTAAATGTTTTCATGCCCAACAGTCCTATTGCCACAAACAAGTGTCGACAAACAAGCTCATTCCCATGGCCGATTGCAACTCATTTCAATGGTTGATTAAGGCTCATTTCAGTTAAAACACCTGATATGCTATTGGATCAACAACAAATTTTTTTTCTAACACACACACGCACACACACACACACACACACACATCCCACACACTCACGCCTTAGTGGAATTTCACCACCTATGGGTACTCAAACCCTTGACCCGGTGTTGAAACTCCTAAGAGTCTACCACCCGAGCTAGAGTAAGGACATTTGCTGCATATGTATCCCAATTTCTCTTCATCTTTCATTTGCTAAAACTCATTTTTTACATGCTTATTGATCTCTGAACTGACTAACAAATTTTTAATGATTTAAATAGGATTGCACATTTAATCATCTAAAGTTCAGATCAACCATGCATTGTCCAAGTCGTTCAAATGTTGTCCACAATCATCAACAAAAGGTTTCTTCCGTCCATATTTGGCTTTCATCTTAAATTATAGCTGGTTTTAGGTCAGATGATCTACATGTTGTCATTTTAATTGGATTTTCCAAAACTTAAGCCCATAGCAAACAATGAAAATCCACTGGGACCTCTAAATTCACGTCGGCTGAATTGATTTTTATTTTTGGGGCATCCAAAATTCTTAGTACGGTAACTCTTTTTTTTTTTTTTTTTGTAGTAGACAAACATCACAGTGGACCCCATGTCAGCCCTTGTAGAATAAGCTTTTTCTACAAGGACTTGCAGAGGAGGCAGTCCATGAAAGCTCAATGGTATTTTCCAAATTCTTTATTCATTTTCCAGTGGCCATTTGAATAAACACCAAAAATCATCAGTTCATTACATTCTAGTTGATTGTAATTTTGCATGAGTGTTGGCTATCATGATAATTGGTAATCCATACCAAAAAGAAATATGATCTCTAGTGGCAAATTTATATTATCATCTAATTCATTCAAAGGAGTCGCACCAAGATGAACCTAGTATTATCTACTATTGAACCTAGTATTATCTACAACATACTAGTAACATACAACCAATATTGGGGCACTATACCATAAGCTACAAGAATTTCATGTCCCCCTAAACAATGTATCCTCCATTGATAACACACACACACACATTATAAGTTCTTTATTTTCATTTACATTCACAAATACATTCATCATCCATCCAACTATTAACAACATTTACAAAAATTAAAAGGAAAATCCTCAGGAAGAAACTCACAAGGTAGTTAAAGATAATAAGTTCCCCAAAAAGGGCCGCAATTGTCCACTTAAGTTATTAAAAGACAAATCACTACACCAAAAATATATGTTAGTATCAACATATAAATATTGGAAAACAAAAGGTTTCCAACTTTAGAAAGACATTCGTACAAATTAATTAATCCAGTGAGGCCCTAAAAGACATCCAGCAATTCTCCACTTAAAAGATTACCATTCAGCGACCTAGGAGAATAAAACAATCAAGAACATCAGTGAAAGGAGCAAAACAAAACAACTCACACTAGTATGATGGATAAAGAAAATGAGAAAAAAGAAACACCATCACAACTGTGCAAAAAATGAAGAAGTTTCAGTACACCTGGAGCATCCTACAACACAAAACCACTCAAAATCACACCCGAGCTAAGCCCTACCAATAATAAATAAACAACCCTTGGATATAATCTCCTTAGCCATGGACTCAGAGATCCATTTCGTTGCTTGTACCTTTTTATATTTAGAGCTATATTTGTTTACTTGCAAGAAGTTGTGGCGATATCTTCGAGTTTTTAAAATTCTCATAAAAGATGCATACTTTTGAATGGTGTCAAACTGCACTTGTTCTATACAAGGAAGATATATGAGATTGGACCCTCTGACAACAACAACTTGAAGGGCCATAACGAGAGGAGAAACAAATGCCTAAATGACTTTATTTCCCTCTATGGAGCTATGCCTCTTGTATCAACAAATGTGAAAGCAGTAGACGCAAAGCATGAATGGTTTTGGTAGCCTTCTCTTCCTCCTTGCAACTTTTCAGCTCTTACCATTCATCTCTTCTCTTGGAGCATGCCCGGGATCTCGGCAACATCTCTGAATGGAAATACCTCTATCATTTTGAATGGGTGGAGCATTAGAGATATCACTTCAACAAGGTATGTACTACTGTTTTGCTGTTGTAGAAGCTTGGGCACTTATATTGTCATGAATATTTTGAAATGAGGTTGATTTTCTTTAAGATATTCATGATGCAAGCATTACAACAACTTTTTTAAATTAAGTGTTTCTATTTATCTGCGGTCTTAGTTGTGGAAGATCGAGTAGTTGGTTAATGCTTCAATTTATTGAAATCTTGTGGATGTAGACATGATATATGTATTTCTTTTTTTTAATATGTATTTAAGCTTATGTATTATGCCCTTCAGGTATGGATTTAAGGGAACTTTTAGGGGAAAATATAACTTTCACCCAGTGTGCAGGTTAATTGTGGTGTTGTGACCATTGACCTTGTAAACAAAAACCCTAGTTGCAATTTGGTGAGGTTGGACCTGAAACAATCTTTGTTGTATTTGAGGGTTATTCTCTGATTATGAATGGAATGAGGCTAGCCCCAGTTTGTAACTTCCACTCATTTCTATGAATTTTTGCTATTGTGTTCAACTGAATGTTGAAAAACAAATTTTAATCATCCTGTGTGCTAAATGAAAATTGGAAAGGTGGTATCTGAGAGATCTGAGAGATATCTGAGAGATCTTCTCAAGCATATCTAAAATATTTACTACCAAGGAAGCTCCCTCTATTAAAACTAGTTGTACCTGACTAGTCCTGATTTTTCACAGGCTTGTAAAGGCAAGACACAAACTTGAGACCTGATTTCTTAATGGACCTATAAATGACGCCCGGATCGTGCTGCAGGTATTCACTGTGAATAGCATGTGACGAAATGTGAACTCCCTCAGGTTAACAGGCTACACGATCCAAGGCTCGTAACAATTCCAAATCCACGCTCCCAAATAGGCCCTTAGGGTCATTTGGCACTGTGGATTCTAATCAATTGGGTTTCGAATCCAGGGGGTTTCCAATCAAGGGGATTTCTAATCATGGGGGTTTCCAATCCAGGGGGTTTCTAATCATAGGGGTTCCAAATCCATTAGGTCAAAACAAAACTCAAAAGTGGGCCATGCCACATGAGAACAGTAGGAATGAGAACCACCACTATCAATCGATTGAGAGAGAGAGAGAGTTACCTCAATGTTCATGGAGAGATTGACGGGAAGAGAGAGAGGTGGGAGAGATCTGTAGGGTCGGCACTGGGAGAGGGATAGACGGAGAGGAGAGCGTATGAGAGGGAGAGAGAAACAGAGAGGGTTTAGGGTTGGCGAAATGAAATGAATAGAATGGGGTGGCTGACATTAGCGAGTTCTGTGGGTCCCATCATGAGGTATGTGTTATATCCAAACCGTCCATCCCACTGGTGAGATCGTCATAAGGCTTGAAACGAAAAATATGAAAGATCTAACTATCAAGTGGACCACACAGAAAAAAGCAGTGGGGAATTGAACGTCTACCATTGAAACCCTTTTAGGTGTCACAGGAGTTCTAGATCAATATGAAATTTGTTTTTCCTCTTCATCTAGGTCTTTGTGACCTTATGAATAGATTGGATGGAAAACAAACGTTATGGTGGGCCTAGAAAGGTTTCAACGGTGGAAATCATTATCTCCACTATTTCTAGTGGTATGATCCACTTGATCATTGGATATGCTTCAATTTTGGGATCAACCCCTTAAATTAGATGGAAAAATTGATGGATGTCTTGGATAGACTACATACATTCAAGGTGGGCCCAACTGAGTTTACTCGGTACTATAAGAGCGTACTGAGTAACTCAGTACACAGTCCGATTTCAAAACGGATTGGCTACTCCCCCTGCCACTAGCCAACGGATGATGGTCGGTGCTCTGTGGGCCCCACCATGATGTATGTATTTAATCCATTATGTCCATCTATTTTTCTAGATCATTTTATGGTATGATAACAAAAATGAGGTACATCCCAATATTGAGTGGACCACATTACAGGAAATAGTGTTGAATGGGCATCGACCATTGAAAACCTTTTGGGGGCCATAAAAGTTTTGGATCAAGCTGATCTTTGTTTTTTTCCCTTCATTAGGGCCTATATGATCTAATCGATAGATTGGATGTCAATTAAATAGTACAGTGGGCCTTGGGAGGATTTTAATGGTGGATATCCAATCAATATTGTTTTCCTATGATGTGGTCCACCTTAGATTTATATCCTTATCAATTTTCTGGATCAAGCCCTAAAATGATCTGTAAAAATGGATGAATAGAATGGATGAAATACATACATCATGGTGGGGCCCATAAAGCACCGAACACCAGCCACCGGGTTGGTGGAAGGGGAGTAGCCAATCCCTGCTGGTATTTGTGGTGTGGTCCATTTAATCATTGGATATGATTCTTTTTTTGGATAATTCACTAAAATGATCTCCAAAAATGGATGAACGGTGTGGGTTAATAGCAAATTTTCAGTAAATCCAAAGCTCAAGTGGACCATGCCACACGAAATAGTGTGGAATAATGATTTCCATCATTGATACCTTCCTTGGGCCCACAGTAATGTTTATTTGTCATCCAACCTGTTCATAGTATAAAAGACATGGATGAAGAGTAAACAAAAACATCAGCTTGATCCAAAACTTTTGTGCCCTCCGAGAATTTTTCAATGGTAGAGGTTCAATCACACTATTTCCTGTGTTGTGCTCCAGTTGAACTTTGGATATGCTTCTTTTTTGTTCTCTACACCTAAAATTATCTATTAACATGGATGAACAAAGTGGATAAAATAAATAAATAATGGTGGACCCCACAAAGTTTACTCAGTATGCTAAGGGCAATGAATAACTCACAATGTAGTGGAGAGGGGTTTCCTTAAAACATTCATAATCATATATTGGGCCCACCTAAATGTGATTCACATATCTAGCCCACTCATTATGTGTGTCCCACTTGGATGAGGGATCAGACCAAGTTTCAGCCACATCTAAAAATCATGTGGGCCCACCAACTGCTTTTATATTTTTTAGGATGTCTTCACATAGTTTTAGATGGTGTGGCCCACCTGACTTTCATATACGAATGATTTTTGAGATATCTCATAACCTAAAGGGGACATATTAAATGCACAATATTGATGTTCAACACACATCATGATGGGCCCCATAAAACTTACATTAATTCTTAGGTTCTCGGGAAATCAGTAAGTTGGGTCACAATTTTGACAAGAATATTTGGCCCATTTTATGTGTCTGGTCCATTCACTCTATTTTACTAATCAATACCCTCAAATTGACTAGTTACTTGCCCGGATCAAGCTAGCTACATATGACAAAGATATTGGGCATACAAGATTGATCAACAATTTGAGTAAAACTTGATTTAAACATCTGAAGTTATTTACTCTTCAATCTGGACTAATTTGATTGTCCAAAAATGGTTAAATCTTCAATCAGTGGATGCGCCTAATAATTTATTAAAAAATATATATTTTTTCATAGATAAATTTTAATTTCCATTTAAAAATAACATTTTTTAAAAAATGTATATTTTTTTACTCTTAATTTTTCTTTGAAAACTTTTAATAAAATATCATTTTTATTATAAAATATTTCAAAAAAAAATACAAATTTTGAATTTTTATTTTCAAAATCACTAAAATTTTCACAAATTTTAATTTTTTTTCCTATAAATTCCAAAATGTTGATTTTTTTTTCTTCAAAAGCATCATTTTGTTTTCAACTTTTCGATTTTCTTTTTCAAAATCTTAGTGTTTTTATAAATAATTCTTTCTTTTAATTTTAATTATGAACATTTTCAATTATTTTTCAAAATCACAAAAATTTTTAACTTCTTTATTTTTCATTTCGAAATGTTTGTTTTTTGATAAAGTATCAATTTTTTAATATCATTTTGTTTTAAAATTTTCAATTCTCTCTAACTTCTCCATTTTTTTAAAGCATTTTTTTTCGAACTTGTCAATTTTTATCGAACTTGTCAATTTTATTTTATTTTTCAAAATATGAATTCTCATTTTCTTTTTAAAAATATTCTCAATTTTCAACATTGTGAAAAAGTACACATTTTTTTTAAATATTTTTAATTTTCTTTTTCAGGATATTATTTTTTTTTCTCAAAATTAAATTTTTTTTTTTTTTTTTTTTCAAATTTATCGACTTTATTCAATATTCTTTTTCCTTTCCCACATAATAGATTCTTATTAAATTAAGATTTTTTATTTTTTTTTCAAAATCTCTCTTTCTTTTTTTTTTTTCTTTTCCTCAAACATTGTTAAATTTTTTTAAGTTCAGGATATTCTTTTTCGTGTGATATTACAAATCATTTAAATATTATTTTTAAATTAAAAAAAACAATAATTTCCACTCATTTGATATAAAAGCAAAATAAATTTTTTATGCATTCAATCAATTGTTAAAAAATAATCTCGTATACAAATATGTATAATTAAACCAGTGAAATTCTATTAAAAAACAATTATTAGACTAACAAAAAACATAAATTTCCACCATATTAAAAAAAATGAAAAAAAAATAAATGCTCAAGGCAAAAGTCCTTTTACGACAGACCCTGATTCGCCACAAAAGCAACTAAAAACCGTCGCCAATTGCTATTTTGGGTGGGAATTTGCAACTGATCATATTCTGTCACAAAATCAAAATTTGTGACAGATTTAGTCCGTCGCCATTTTATATTGGACCATAATCTGTCGTAAATCAGATTTTAGAGAGAGTTTAGTCCGTCACAAAATTCCACAACTTCAACTACGGATTTTGGAGAGACGGGATTGGCGACGGACATTTTCCGTTAGCGACGGATGAAATCCGTCTTTAAACCAAACGATTTTGACATAGTGAGAGAATTTTAACAAAGAGAATGAAACCAAAACCAGAAAAGGAATAAAAGAAATTGACCCGGCTAGCATCTACAAGTCTTTGAAGATCTAAACTATCTTCAACACAGATCTGCAATAAGAATCTTGCCATCACCTTGAACAGTAACACAAACAGGATCATCCTGTAACAGCCATAAAGCAAAACAAAGTAAATCACCTGCAATTAAGCAGTAAATAAATAAGATAGTGCTAGAGCTTCAAGCATAATGAGTTAAATTTGGACATATAGTCAGTTGATCAATCTGGACCATCCAATTGGTCAATTTATATTCCATTATCAAGGTGAAAAAACAATCCAATCAGATAATCCTATTCCTACAAAGGAAGCTTTATCATAATGAATTTAACAAAGGTACTGAAATGCTAGACATTGAAGAACTAGTCGAAATTTGAAGAATTTCTTCCAATAAACTAGAGTGAACTAGTCGAAATCACTTTACAATGTACTAGGAAGATTTATTAAAAAAAATAATAATCAATTTTATGATTATTTTTTTAAAAGGATTTTCAATACAAAACGGCATTGGTTTCCTTTTATCCCTTTTGATATCGCACTTAATATCAATATATCGCACGATACGTTAAGAATTTATAAAGGGGGAGTGCAGATATATCGCACGATATTGTGATATCGTATGATATATTGGACAATATCATGAAAAATTAATATTAAAGTTGGGTTTCGTATCACCCAACTAGGATAACAGATATATCATGGGATATAGCATGATCATGAAAACACTGCTCCTAACTGCAATCCTTATCTAGCCCCAAAAGCTAAATTTACTAAAGCTTAACCGGAATTTGTCATATCCTAATCTTAACCCAAATTCCATTTTCAGTGCCCAAATACTTTAGTTCCTAAACACTAAAGCCATAATCCCACAAAACCCACAACAGCCCCTACATAGCCCCAAAACCTATTTCTAAACCCTACATCATCCCCAAACTCTAAAAGCATTTCTAAACATTTTGTAAACTAAACCAGAACATTAAAATAGTCCTCTACCCCTATCAAATTGTGGCAATCTATCTAGAATAATCCAGCATGAAAAAAGACTGAAATCGTTACAAAACAAAGTCCTGCAAAATTAGTATGATTTTCAGCCTTGTCCTAGAGAAATTTCTAACTACACAAACCTCCAAAAAAGCCCCTAAATGTACCCAAATCTGTCTGTTAGATCCATCCTAAACTATAATTCCATTCTGCCCAAACATGGTCCCAAGAATTGTGCTCATGTCCAGTACCATAATAATCCAATTGCCTTACCCGACAACATTAAATATGCTACATCTGTCCAGAAATCTCTCTAGTTTGAGCCTACAATCTAGGCCATAAATCTGTCCCAGATGGCAGCCCATAACCTGGCCCAAACCTAGCGCTAACATTGCGGCCATGATCAGTCCACATCTGTTCAAAATTTCTCCCCAAAATCTGTCGCTGAAATAGCCTAACATCACCAATGTTGGTGCCTAAAAGTAGAAGTTGGTACCCCAGTGGTCATTTTACCTCACTGAGGATCAGTCTAGATTGAAACCTAAGAGTAGAACTGTAGAAGTTGGAAGAGGAAACTCAAGAAAGAAGGTTCTAACTACACCTCTAAGAATGATAACGCAACAAGCCAACAGGTACAAGGAACCACTGGAAAGAATTCCAAAAGAAATGGTTTGTATTTCTTTTGTAAAAGACTTGGCCATTTCAAAAACGAATGTTCCTGCCTCAAAGCAAAGATGAATTCCAAGTACAGTGCAGGTAATGCTGCTTTCCTCATTAGAGCCAAAATTTTAGTTTGCAAATCCAATCTAACGATCGGACCTTCTAATACCTGGTCCCTTGACACTGGGGTTGAAAACAATTAAAAAACCATATGAGGAGGAGAGCTGCTCGTAGATGGGTTGGAAACCAAAACCACGTTATTAGCAGGTGCATTTGTACTAGAGATGGAAGGAGGAAAATCTATAGAGTTGGAAGACTGTCTCTACAATTCAGAAGTTTGGATAGAATTTTATTTATGTTTCTAAACCTTCTAAACTCAGTTATCCATTTCTATTTGGTTTAGGTATTATTATTTAGGAAACAATTTAACTTTTGGAATTGCGGTAGCTGGTCTATACTTGATATACACTACCACTACAGGAAATTTCTCTTTTACTAATGAATTATTTCGTCGGTAAAAGATGTTTTTTCGTCGGTAATAAGTATTACCGATGAAATATGTCGTCGGAAAAATTGTTGTGATAAGACCGTGGCTAAAGGCTTTTACCGACGAAATATTAATTCGTCGGCAATGGTACACCTTTTACTGACGAAATATTTCGTCAGTAAAACTGACTTTTACCTACAAAATTTTTCGTACATAAAAAATGTGGATGAAACTTTTACCTACAAAAATTTTCCTAGGTAAAAAAATGGGGATGAATCTTTTACCTACGAAAATTTTTGTAGGAAAAAAATGCAGATGAAACTTTTACCTACGAAATTTTTCGTCGGTAAAAGATGTGGACTAAACTTTTACCTACGAAATTTTTCGTAGTTAAAAAATGTGGATGAATCGATGAATCTTTTACCTACGAAATTTTTCATAGGTAAAAAATGTGGATGAAACTTTTACCTACACAAATTTTCATCGGTAAAAGATGTGGACTAAACTTTTACCTACGAAATTTTTCGTAGGTAAAAAAATGTGGATGAATCTTTTACCTACGAAATTTTTCGTAGGTAAAAATGTGGATGAAACTTTTACCTATGAAATATTTCATCGGTAATAGTCTTTTTTTTTAAAATCAAAATTCAAGCAAAATTTCCTAATATACACCTGTTACAATATATTTCATCATATTCACATTCATATCCATCCAAACACAAACTACATCCATCCAAACACAAACCACATCCATACATAGACAAACAATCTTATCCACATCACATTCTTCTACGCACAAATACATATAAGTTTAAAATTCGTATATAAAATAAATCATAAATAAAATAAAATAAATCACGAAGATGAAAGCGGAGGTGGTGGGGCATCAAATGAAGGTGAAGGTGGTGGGGCATTGGTGGCTAAGCATGTAGCGAGAGCCTGAAACATCTCCTACATCCGTTGCTCATGCTCCACCCGTATCTCCTCAATTCTCCTCTCTTGGTCCTCCCTCTGCCTCTCCAGCTGCTCTCTGATTTCATCGACGATGACCGTACCTGCTGAACCTCTCTCTCTACGATAACAGCTCGGCGTAGGGCGCTCTCATCAAAGACAGATCGGCTGGAGGCAGGTCTAGTGGGTGCCATGAGCTTGGTACCAAGGCCAAGCCCATGCACATATCCAGAACGAGTGCCAAGCACCTCGCTCAGGATATCTGGCTCACTTCGCTGATTACCATCGGCAGTGGGCTGACTACGCATGGTGTCCATCGCTGCCTGTAATGAAATCATATGAATTTTCATAATAAATGATATTATTATAATTCAATGCAATTAAATTTTACAATGTAATGATTTTTACCTAATTCTCGTTGGCTTTAGGATGAACTCAAGATCCCGTCGCCTGCCGACAATGAGTCCCTCTATAGAGGTCTACTGGTCCAGGCTCCTGGCCGGTGATGGAATCTCACTGCACAATTGAAAGGACAATAGAGTTAATATAAATGACTTTGAATATACCAATTTAATAATCACCAAAAATTTCTTACCATGTTGTGATGATGTCATAGAAATGAGTTTGAACCAGCTACGTGGTTCACTTCTAACTTTCCCCTGTTCGCAGCATTTATTCTTCTCCTCTTCTGAACACATTATTCATAATACATTGTTATTAATTGTGAATTTAATTATTACCTTAAGATATCATAAATATGTAAATATTACCCAAAATGTCTCAAAAGAAAATCTGTCGCAGAGTGTCCGCCCGTCTTCTGTAGTCACCTACGGCGGTGCGGACAGTACGGCCTCCTCATGTCTCCTGCACCGTTAGTACTTCAGGTGTAACTCCCCGCGGTACTCCTTGAACCGCTGCTTGACCATGTCATCGACGACATGGGAAATGTAGGGAACACTCAGATCTAAGACAAATTTATCATATAGTTTCATAAATAATAGATTAAGGCAATAAACTTATTAAGAAAATAACTTAACCATAAATGAACTTTCAGAAAAGAAAATTTAATGACATGAAGGAACTGACGGATGAGCTGCCGCACATCATCTGTCATGTCTGCCAATGAGGTGTGGTGGCGGGAATCAGAGATCAGCATAGGACACCGACCTTCGACGTAAATAATCTGGCATTGTCCTCAACAAGTCTAAGGCAGTCCTGTAGGAACTCTACCATTACCCTACCCTCGGGTTTAAGTCACTCTAAAACTAACCCACGCATGGGTCCACGTCCTCGTGGGCTGGTCGACAATGATGTCGCAAAAGAAATATGTAAGTCTAAATATAAATAGAAGTCACTAAAAGAAATATATGTTTACACTTAATGCAGTGCCCGGTGTATGGTGAACGCAGGGCTCAGACGCCTATGATGCAGCATGTGACGTTGATGCTGTCTTCGCCGCATCATGGATGGAAGGAGTAGATCCAGTGTGTGAACGACCTGATCTCCCACCTAGTACCATGACTAAGCTGTGTGAACTACAACTTATAAATTTAAACAATGTCAGTATAAGTGTATGAACATGAATATAATAAACACATTAAACTTTACAGTATAAGTGGAATATACTAAAACATTATACAAGTAGTGTTGATGGTAGAATGAATTTATGCTTATGCTTAGAGAGATTATTAAAATATGATTAGACCATTACACTATAATGCAAACAAAATATAATAAAATTGTAAACATTCTAGTAAATTTTAGAAATTCCATTACATATTGTCATTCTATATTAAATAGATGTATTTCTTATAATAATCTACAACTTTGGATCAACTATCAGAAGTACTCTCTGCGTAAGTTATTGTACACTGCAGAAGTATATGTCAAGCTGTGTGAAGCACTCAACATTTTTACAGCCAACATGCCAGTCACAATAAGAGAAATCTAGTCTCTCGGGAATCCATTCAAATGTGCAAGTGACAAAACCGCATCTTTCATACGAAGTTTCTAGCGATTATATTCCTTAATAAGGTCTGGAATTTCTTTAGGATTATATAATCTTTCATCTCAGTCATCGTCCATATTCCTCCCGACACTCATCGACCAGACTGGGTATCACTTTGGCCTTACCAGAAGAAGATAGGGCCGAAAAGTCTATCCGTAACAGCTGATGAAGCATGCTGTGTGCTTCTGCTACGCTCCGGTTTGAGGAGGACATGACCAGAAATTAACTCAACTGCAAATGCTGATTACAAACAAGTCAATTAAAGAAATAAATCATGACTTGTAAAACATGTATACATGTAATAATCAAATTATTTGAATTGAAAAATGACATGTAAATCATATGTATATTTAATATTCGTCGTCTGTATCACTATCACTTAGGACTATTTCTTCTTCACCATCACTATCACTGATCAGTATTTCCTCTTCATCGTCTACAATGTTGTCATCAATAAAACCGCTATCATCTCTAACAATGTCATGTATTATTGAGACATCAATATGATCAGGTGGTACATCATCTCTGTCCAATTGCACCATATCAATATCAACATTTGGATCAGTCCCTCTATCTCCAGATAGCATGTCTTCTTGATACGCTTGTTCAACCTTAGACGTTTCATTTCCCCCATCCTCGCTATCTTTAATGTCTGGTTTGGGAATGTTAAATACGTTCATGTGCTTTATTTTCTTCACCACGTGCCAAGAGCCACTTAACCTGGTATCAGCGATGTAAAATACTTGTTCGGCTTGGTTGGCGAGGATAAATGGGTCGTCCTTAAACCACTTCCAAGATAAATTTATGCTCTTAAGGTAGTCGTCAGTCTGTATTCCCAACTTCTTATTTTCAATGTTACATCAATCACATTTAAATAAGTACACCCGCTTTCTCAAACAATAACTTAGCTCAATAATATTCATCAAAACGCCATAAAAGTCAATTTCTGCCTCCTCATGCGTTCCCTTCACAACCACTCCACTATTTTGTGTGGTCCTATACTTCTCACACTCTTTGGTGTGAAACTAAATCCCGTTTACAATACAACCTGTATATCTAGATACACGTCTATCAGGGCCACACGCCAGTGAGTAGAGTGCATCAGATACATCCACAGAGTTGCTAGTGCGCAACGTCTTCATCTATTATCACGTACAGAATGTAATTGTTTAGGGATTTTCTTAGGTTTAAATATTGTGCAATACAACAAAATTCTAAGTGTTGTGAGATACAAGGTGAAATCTTACACGTTTTGTGAACCATTGTGGAAACTGATCCTGATGCATTCGATCATAATTTGTAAGGTATTGGGATTCATCTCCTCGATGTGTTCTCTATACATAATTGGCATGTCATCAGCAAGAAACATTAAAGATCATCGTATGTAGAGATACAATTATTGATGGATTTGACTTATTCTAAGTACGACTCTATTTATTCACAATTGTGCAACACATACACCGTGCCTTTACATGATCCCTAAGGTCTATATCCTGAAACTTCAAGGATCCTAAAGGACGAACGTTATGTGTGAATACAATAAGTCATTGTTCATGCTCTTACCCTTCGTTGGCATTCTGATCTTCTCGGTTGAATCTACTCTCTATGTCACGAAGATACATGGAGCAAAATGTCAGGCACTCATTATCAATGTATGCCTCAGCAATGGATCCCTCTAGATGTGCCTTATTCTTCAGAAATCATTTTAGTGTGTGAAGGTATCTGTACACAAAATCACTATGTTATATGTATGAAAACATGAATATATTTAATTTTTGGAATGAATAAAAATTTTAAGAGGTTCTACCACCTTTTGATCAGATACATCCAATGATATTATATTGGGCTTGCAAGCTTCGCCTTCTGTGGAAAGTGAATCACTAGGTGTACCATGACATCAAAAAATGCAGGTGAAAATATTCTTTCAAGTTTGCAAAGGATTACGACATTGTCCCTCTCCAGTCATTTAATAACCTCTACATTCAACGATTTCAAATACAAATCCTTAAAGAATATTCATAACTCAATCAGCACTGCACTGATATCCTTTCAAGTGCAACTCTTTCCTTAAACCCATTGCTTGTAAATCTAATTAAGCCTTGAAACTGTCTTTTGTTTTCTTCTCTATGTTCATCAATGTTTCGAAAACATTGTCACATATATTCTTCTCAATATGCATGATACACTACGTAAAAAGGGGGGAAAAATGAATTTTGAGACGGTTGTGGACCGTCTGCAAAATTCCTTGGTTTAAAGATGTCTCTGAACCATCTCTAAAATTTTAGACGGCTCTTAACCGTTCTTAATATGAAGCCAAATCATCTTATAAATGTTGAAGTCCAAAAATCATTTAAGACGGTCATAATCCGTCGGTAATTGCGTAGAAAAGACGGTTATCGACCGTCTTGAATAAAAGAGTCCTTGGCTATCTTATAGGCAGTCATCTGAGACAGTCAAAGACCGTCTGCATTAGAGACGGTCATTAGCTGTCTTATAGTGGTCATCTAAGACTGTTAAAGACCGTCTACATTAGAGACAGTCCTTAGCTCTCTTATAGACAATCATCCGAGACAGTCAAAGACCGTCTGTATTAGAGACGATCATTAGTTGTCTTTTACTGGTCATCTTAGACTATCAAAGATCGTTTGCATTAGAAACGATCCTTGGCTATCTTATAGTAGTCATTTGAGACTGTCAAAGACCCTCTGCATTAGAGACAATCCTTAGTTATCTTATAGTGGTCATATGAGACTGTCAAAGACCGTCAACATTAGAGATGGTCCTAAACCGTCTTACCCTTCCACTACCATGACACAAGGTGGAGCATGCTTTAATGTGGGGTTACTGTGGAGGCCACCTTCATGTATGTATTATGTATCCAGGTCGTCCATTAGTTTCCCACTCTACATCCTTATTTTATTAAAAATTGAAATTTTAGGAAATGAAGTTCGAAAAAAAAAATGAGATAAAAGAAAAAAATCGAGATTTTGATATATAATTGACATTTTGAAAAAGAAATTTGAGAAGTTCAAAAAAATTATGAATTTAAAAAAAAAATTGAGAAGCTTCGAAAAATAATTAATAATGTTTGAGAAAATTTTAGATTTCGAAAAAAAAAAAAAACCTGTGATTTTATAAAAAAAATCTAGATTTTGAAAAAAAATAATTTAAGAACTTTGAATAATGTTGATAATTTTGAAAAAAAAACATAGATTTCGAAAAAAAATGATATTTTGAAAATTAAAATTAAAAAGATTAAATAAAATTGTGAAAAAATTGACAACTTCGAAAAAAAAAAAAAAAAATTTAATGAAAACAAGATTTTGTATTTTGTAAAGAAAATTTGAAAAGTTAGATAACAAAAGTGAGATTTTGTGATGTGTTGTATATCCTTGCCGACCATATGTTTCTCCAACTCATTTTTGGGCGGGGTATAAAAAATCGTGTAGATTTAAATCTTAAGTGGACCACACCACTGGAAAGAGTGGTAATATAGTACCTCGCCATTAAAAATTATAAAGAGCCCATCATAAGGTTTTTGTAATGTTTATTTGCAATCCAACTTGTTGATAATGTAAGGAAGATCTAGATGAAGGTAAACTACAAAGATCAAATTGATCTAAAACTTTTGTGGCCTTCAAAAGGTTTTTAATGGTTATTCATCATTGTTTTGATTGGTATGGCCCACATGAGATTATTGAGTTCTTATGATTTGAAATCACATCCTAAAATATGATGGAAAAATATATGGATGGTGTTGATATACATAAAATATATCAAGGTGGGCCCTACATAGTTAGAGTAACACCCATGAACGAATTACCTAAATAGTGAAATGGTTACTATAAGGTCACCTCATGGGAACTTCCCATGAGGTTAATCTGTGTGGGCCCCACCATGATGTGTGTAGAACATCAACACCATGCATTTGATGTGTCCCCTTTAAGTTCAAAAATCAATCATATACAAAATGCGGGTCGGCGGCCATAGCATCTAAAACTATGTGAAGACATCCCTAAAACATATAAAAGCATTTGGTGGGGCCCACATGAGTTTTAAATGTATATTAAACTTGGTCTGACTACTCATGTAAGCAGGACACACATAATGAATGGGGGATCTATGAACCACATCTAGGTGGGCCGAATAAATGATTATGAATATTTTAATGGGAGGGTAACCCTCTCAACTTTAGTATGTGGTGTGGCCCACCCAAGTCATGGATTGACTTTATTTTTAAGCTCGTGGCTCACCATAGAATGGTGCATCTGACTGATGGGGCAGATCCAAAGTTCAAGTGGACCCACCATAGAAAAGAGTGGGACAGTGACACCCACTATTGAAACCTTCTTAGGGCCCGCCGCGATGTTTATTTGAGATACAACCTATTTATAAGTTAATACAGACATGGAAAAAGGGAAAATATATATTAGCTTGGTTGAAAACTTCTACGATCCAAAGAAGGTTTTAATGGTAGGCATTCAATCCCCATAATTTTTTGTGATGGGGTCCACTCGAACTTTGAATCTGCCTCATACTTTGGCTCTATCACAAGAAGTTTTTAATGTTGGGCATTCAATCAACACTGTTTCATGTGGTGTGGTCCAAATACTTGGATGAATAGGAAAAACAAATTTCATATTGCTCCGAAACTTTTATGATCCCCAAAAGGGTTTTAATGGTAGATGTTCAGTCCCCCTTCTTAGGCGGTGGAATTCGAAAGGATGCATATTGCATCCTACCCTACCATATCTAGTTAACACTGACATAGTGAATGTATTTGGTTTATCCACACCGTCAATCCATTTTTCCAGATCATTTTAGTGGTTGAGCGCAAAATTGAAGCATATCCAAAGCTCAAGTAGACCATACTTCCACCGTTGAAATCTTCCTATGACCCACATTGATGTTTATTTGTCATCCAACCTGTTCATAAGATCACAAATACATGGATGAAGGGAAAACTAAAATATCAACTTAATCCAAAACTTCAGTGGCCTACTAGAGTTTTTCAATGGTAGACATTCAATTCATACTATTTCCTATGATGTGGTCCACTTCATATTTTTATAGTCTTCATTTTTGAGCTCATGTAATAACATTATATGTTAAAATGGATGGACAGAGTGGATAAAATAAATAAATCACAATAGGCCCACAGGATTTACTTAGTATGCTTAGGGTACCGAGTTACTCTTTACGCAATCTGCTTCCATCCAGAAGCATACATGGTTTGGCTAGTTACGTTGCCACTAGCCAGGTTGCTAGTGGTCGGTGCTATGTGGACCCCACCATGATGTATGTGTTTTATTCAAGCCGGTCATCCATTTTAAACGATAATTTTATGTCTTAATCCCAAAAATGAGATAGATCTAAATCTTAGGTGGACCACACCATGGATTTTTTTTAATTGAATGTCCACTATTAAAAACCTCCTAGGGCCCACTGTAATGGTTATTTGACTTCTAACCTATTGATTAGGTCATAAAACATTGGATGAAGTGAAAATATATATATATTAGCTTGATCCAAAACTTTTGTGGGCCCTAAGAAGTTTTTGATGGTGGTGTTCAATCAACACTTTGCGGTCCACTTGAGATTTGGTTCAACCTCATTTTTGAGCTCATACCATAAAATGATCAGTAAGAATGGGTGGACGGCATGGATGAAACACATACATCATGGTGGGGCCCACAAAGCACCAACCACTAGCTGATAAATACATCATTGCGAGGCCCATTTAACTTTAATCTCCTTTAAACCGTTCGTACAAACTCGGAGCTCAAGGAGTGTCAGCACTCTCTCTCGCTCTCTCGCACCCTAATCCTCTTCATCCCCTCTCCCTCTCTCTCCGCCCCCTAACCTCTCTCTTTGTGTTTGATCTAAAGAAGGGAGGGAGCCGAAACAACACCCTCCCTACCCACACACGCCCTCTCTCTCTCTCTCTCTCTCTCTCTCTCTCTCTCTCTCTCTTCTCTCTCTCTCTCTCTCTCTCTCTCTCTCTCTCTCTGAAGCTTGGTTGAAGATTCATTCATCAATCTCAATGCTGATTTATGAATTTGGGACATATAGTAATTTTTGGATTCCTGATTCGATGTGGAATCAGGAATGTGGACCTCAAATCATGGATTTGGGATTTTAGGGCTTATAGATTTGAATGTGGACCTCAAATCAAGGATTTTCTGATATTAGAAATTAGGGATTTTGGATTTTTAGAATTTGAAGGATCTTAAGAATTTTTGTAATTGGGGATTTCAGGTGGTTTTGATAGCTGATTTGGTAGATTTGATGTTTATTTGTTCATATTTTGTTGATTTCTAGGGTTTTGATGGCCGATTTGGAGGATTTGATGGTTATTTATTCATGTTTTCTTGATTTTCAGGGTTTCAATGGCCGATTTGTAGGTTTTGGTGTTAACTACAATATTCCCTGGTGGCCCTTTAATGATGGACTAGCCCTTTGATGGTGGTCAAGAGATCCTTCAGCTGTTACAGGAGCCTCGATATTGGCATCTCTATCAAATCTTAGAAAAGATTTGAAAGTTCTTCCCTCTGCAACCCCCCCCCCCCCCCCCCCCCCCAAATAATGAGGATGTCCAACAAGAATTAGAAAGGGCTTCCTTGCCTTCCACATGTACAACATCAGATAGCTATATGAAAGCATCACTCAAGGAAGACAGATTGGTATAACCAATTCATTCTTTTAAAGGATGACCATCACTTGCATTTTCAACGATTTATACATGCCTATATGTTTAATTCCATGTCGCATCGTAGTGTTGAGATGAGATTCAATGATTTGAATTTGTCTTGAAATTGGATGCAATGCATAGGCACTTCAGCATATGGACATAAAAATCCTCAAATTGTCCTTTTTGAACAATTCAGGGATTGACATTTGCATTGCTTACACCTTTACAATTATAAATGTCTCTATCTAGATGCTTCAGAGATGATTCCAGTTCAGTGTCGTCACTAGTGCGCAGAATGAAGCAGCTTATCATAGTTTGGGCTGTTAATGTTGACAAGCTAAAAGGGTGTGATCTTCTTTTTCTTGGTGCATAGTTGATCAGCCTTCTCAACGGCCCTTCTATTTTGTTTATGTTTTCCTTTCTTTTGTTTCTTGTTTTTCTTTTCCCTGTTTTTCTCCTTTTTGTTTTAATACAATCCTCGTGAATCTTCAAAAATAAAAAATAAATTATAAATGTCTGTGTAAATTCTCTATCATCTCCTAGTATTCCTCTCCAAATATATAATTCTATGCTGATTCCTTTGTTTTCTCTCCATTTAGGAAACTTAATGACATAAAAATTAGCACATAATTCCAATATATTTAGAATATTGAAAACTACTAGAATTTACACATGGGCGTTTGAGTTGTCTATGTCTAGCAATGCAACTATCAACTCTTGAATGGATATCCAGAATAATGGCTATCACTTACATGTGTTAGGACTCCTCTATTGTTGTAGGTTCAATTCCCTCATTGTATGTTAGTTTTGTTCTTTGTTGGTGATGCGAGTGATGGATTGTTTCTTTTATGTCTGTAGGTTTAGTGTCTTCGTTGCATAAGAAATGAACTCACACTCAAATGTCAATCCATGTAATCAAGGAGTAAGGGAGTCACAATCACAGGTTAATCCATATGATCAAGTGATGGATCTAGAGTCCCATGTCAATCCTTCTAATCAACAACTATTGGACTTCCCTCAATCAAAAGAAGTAGAATTAATAGACGAAGAAGTGATTATAACTTTGCATCCTAACCAATTCATCCCACAAGCACCTGATGAATTAAAATGAAACTTAGGAAGGAATTCATTTCAAAGAATGCTGCGCATGGATTATATAGTGCATATGTAAGAATTTGCAGGTTTAGCATATAAAAAAGTTAATGTTAAAAGTCTCAAAAACTAGTGAACTGCTAATGAGGATTTTGAGATGTTCGAAAGAAGAGATACGTTGTAAGTGCAATTTGGAAAGAACAAATATGAGGAAGAGACCAGGAATGATAACAAGATGTGAATGCCTAACAAAGATTGTTGTCAATAAAAAGAAGAGTGTGGATACATAGGCTCTAATCAAGTTTGTAGAAAAACATAGTGAGAAGTTAAGAACTCCAACAAATCTCATTGTCTAAGATTGCATAGAATGCATCAAATTCTCAATTGAATGTGATTGAAAAAATGAATGTTTAATCCAAATGGCATTACTACCCATTATCGACAAAATGGCTTGGGCTTTTTGAATGACTAGTAATGCCATTTGGATTGAAAAAGAGTTCCCTGTCCCAATTCCAAAGGCAAATGGATGAAATTTTCAAATCATTTCATCACCGATTATATTGATGACTTCATGATATTTTCAGAATCTGTGCAAGAGCATCTCCAACATTTAAATGAAATTTGGCAACTAGTCCAGTATCATCAGCACATAGGGCCAGTTCCAACTCTTCCATTTGTTCCTGAGTTATGGTTACATAAGCTACTTTTGGGGGTCATTCACCATCAATGGCCATTGTTGTTCTAAGCCTTCCTCTATAGTGATTTGTGCATATCATACAAAATGATGGGTTTAGTAACAAAGCTTTTTTTTATATATATGTTGCTTGCGGATAAGACTTACCAGCATGTCACATGTATTGCTTTGTGAGAGCCATCCGTCAGATAAATCCACCAAGAATGTTTCTTGGCCTCACTAAACTGGTTGGCATTCATGTATGGAGAAGATGGACAATTAAAAAATGTTGAGCAGCAGTTCACCTTGAAATTACAAGTGAGCAGTAGTTCACCTATCCCATATATTTAGTTCAGCTTAGAGATTTTGCATTCTCAATAGTTACTGTGTAATTTTCATATATTTAGTGTTGATTCCAAAAATTCTATTTTTCTTGTGGATTTAACGATGATGCAGTCATCTGAATTTTGAATTTTTCTTTTATTGGAACTAATGAATATGATGACCAAATTACAAAGAATATCACAGGCCTGAGCAAAGCAGAACTGTTGTTGTTGCATTTGTACTCAATGATTTGGTAATTCTTATGGAATGTTTGAATCCATCTAAAATGAAAGTTTCTATATAAGGTCTTTTTCAATGCTACTACAGTGCTTGAAAAGTCATTGTTCTTGGTTTGGTTAATGTGTTAACTGAAATACTTGGAATGACTGAAGTTGTTTCCACAAACTCCAAAGCAATGATAAAATCTCTTGAAAATTTTTTAGGTAGACACCGCTTTTTCTTGGCAAGTCTTGGGCATATCACATCTATTGCAGGATGGTGGATGATACTATCCATAAATGTGGATAGAAGAAGATGGCTGACGCCAAGACACAAAATTCAAGGTCCACATGCTTGGACCTTGGCCTGAAATCTAAGCATTTTTCATTGTAGTAGTCACATGCAGGAATGACCTTGCCATAAAAGAACTGAGCATAATGATTTTATGGATCCTTTGGTACTAGTAACAATGTGTAACGCCCCAGATTTTTGCCAACCTGGGATTAGACGTCCTTAGGCAATGGGTCGATCCTAATACCTCATTAACTTGTCAGAACTGAATCCCAAAGTCTAAAGCCGCCTTTGAACTCATTTCCTTCACAAATCTCACCCTTCACCACCTTGATCTTCCAATTTTTTTAAGAACTTTCACCCTAAACACTATCTTAAACTAGCTAAGTAGTATAACTTGGATCACTTTATATACAAACTACAAAGGCCTGAGTACCACCTCGACCAGAAATCACTTAGGACTAAATCCTTTAGAAATGAGACAAAGTAACTAGGTGTGAAACCAGATTAGCTACGAAATCTGTTTGAATCGCTTTAAATATGATCTGCAAGACCCAAAACTTGTAGAATCATTGACGTTAGGTTACCCTAAAATCTAGGATCAATCTCATTACCCGGCTGCTCTCGGGAGCACATCGAAACTCCGTATCAGATCTGGACCGCACGTCGGAAGTCCGAATAACTCGAAGTTAAGGAATTAGGACCGCCTCACTGGGCTCGACAACCATCTCAGAAATCAAGTCCAGACGATGTCCCACGGCCATTCGATCGCGTCCGGAGCGAGAGAGTGTGAAAACACTTGTTTTCTTTAAAAATAAATATCTTGAATAGTAATCTGGCATCTCTCGTTTGCGGATCAGTTTTAAGCAACCAGACCGTCAGAATCTGACCAAATTACACCCTCGGATCAGGAAAAATTTCATACACATTTACATGTACTCGGAATCTCCGATCGAGATTCGTGCCGAGTTGAACTGAAATTGGTCCGCCACGCGTGATCTGGAATCCCGACCGAAATGAAAACTTAATAGAACGTAGATCCGGCGTTAGTGAGCTTAAGTCCAACCTTTGGCTCAAGGAGGCCCACCGTAAGTCCTCCGTTGAGTGAAAACAGTCCGCTTTGGTTATAACATAAGTATACTTTGACCTGGAGTCTGTTTTGGGGAATTCTTAGGCTATATAAGGACCTCAAACCCTCTCTCATGGCAACCATACGAATTTGAGATTGAGAGAGAGAAAAGAGAGAGAAAGTGAGGGAGAAGTGGGAGCTTCTCCCTGCCGTACTTCCCTGCCGCTATACGGGCTGCACCGCCTCTTTCCAGACGCTTTCCCGGGGATACCGACTCCGTTTTAAGGTAATAAACCCTAACCCTAGACTTGTTTTGAGATGTATAGGCTACAGGTTATGAAATAGCTAACCTGTTTCATTCTCTAGGTTGCCAAACTCCCGTATACGGAAGCTTAGTGAACCTATCAACTCCGTTACGATTCTACGACAAAAGGTGCGGACTTTAGGTGTATAGGTTATGGTTTTCAACGCTTTCAATGTCAGATAATGATAAATTCATGATCTGCATGCAATTGCACATGTACAAAGTGCTTTCCGTTTTCAGTTTCGATTAGAATTGTAGAATTTGGAATTTCACATACTCTAGGTATTCGTATAAAATACCGTATACGTAATTTTTTTGAAAATGTGTTTGACATGTTTATTTGTCGTATGGATATATGACGTATGGATAAAATACTTATTTGGCGAAAGGATTCGCCTAAATACATGTTTTACTAATACACACTATGTATGTAGAAATACTGTATTGTAAGGAGTGCCGTATACATGTATATTTTGGAAATGTGTTTGCCATGATTATTTGTCGTATGATTATATAATATATGGATAAATTACTTATTTGGTGAAAGGAATCACCGTAATACATGTTTGCTTGTATACACTATGTATGTTGAAAATACGTATTCTAGAAAATACTGTATACGTACAAATATTGGGAGATGTATTTATCATGATTATTTGATGTAGTAATATATTACACATGGATAAAATACTCACTTGGCTAAAGGATAGCCCTAATACATGTTTTGCTAACATACACCATGTATGTTGTAATAGTGTATTCTAAGTGTTTGTGAAAATGATTGAATGAGTATCGAATTCTCATTCGTACTCGCCATGACTAATTATCATGGATTCATGATTGTTGTATCGGCGATACCCCTTTGACGAAAGGATTTGCCTTAAATCACGCCACGGCCAATAGACACCATATATGCTAAAATGTGTGGCCCAAGTGTTTGTGGAAATGACTGAATGAATATGGAACTTGGATTCCTGCTTGCCATGACTATCCGTCGTGGGTGTACGCGTGTTATGATTGGGGCAATTCCCTAGTGAAAGGATTTGGCCTAATGCCTATGCGATCGACATATGTCATGTATGTTGATGCATGTTTGTTTAAGTGTTTCTTGAAATGTCTGAATGAGTAGTAGTTAGCAAATTGTAATGTATAAGGGTGTTGAGATATGATTCTCAACCTCTTCTAACTATGTGTATGATCTCCTTGGATAGTTGTGTGATTAGGAATTGAACATGTACAAATTCATGCTCGTGTTGTGCTTCATAACATGCTCAACTGCTTTATGATTTTAACTATGTAATGCATATGTTTAAATTTATATTTACATTGTATGATCCGTCATGGGTGATGGGGGAGTGGAGCAACGAATGCGTGCAACAGCCCTGACAGCCCTAAACGGATACTACCAGACCTCGATTGTATGAGTTGAATCTTGATTCACTACTGCATTATCTACCTGCACTTGATTGTGCTTGGGGCTATGATTATAGTCCAGACAATCGGTACCAGAATTGAATTCGTGGCTGCGATTCATTTGCCACGTGAGATGTGTTCGATGAACCCGAGTCATACTTCGGTTGGCGATAGTGGTTGACCACGCGATGTGCTTATGCACTTCATGTTGTTCAACTTGTTGTGGGCTCGAGCTAGCCGAGCTCGTCAAGTAACCCGATCTGTCTTATTTATGTTCACCATGTTTGGTCGCTACTGCCTGAACCTAGGGTACCAAACTTACCAGTGAAATCCCTTTAAACCATGGTACCTCGATCTGCTAAGACTCATGAGCCGGGCATGGTGGTATGGGACACCGTGGTCGAGCTGTCGGCCTACGCTGGGGCACGTGCCTCCCCGTAGTGACCAGTGAGCAACCAGACTCGTGAGCCGAATACGGTGGTATGGGACACTGTATTCGAGCTGTCGATACTTACGGCGAGAGCCGAGTATGGTGAGACCTGTACTTGTCCTGACGGGCGACGAGTCCTCCGTAGTATCTTCGAGTATACTCCAAGGGTCTGTGATTGGCGACGAGTCTTTCATAGCAACTAGAGTATGAGTTGAGCCGAGTATGGTGAGAACTGTACTCGAGCTGACGGCTAGTGATTGAGCCGAGTACGGTGAGACCTGTACTCGATGTGATGGCCAGCAATTGAGCCGCATACGGTGAGATCTGTATCCACGCTGACGGGTGACGAGCCCTTTGAGATGCCTTCGCTATGCTTCTCGAACCATAATATCGTATGAGATTAACTAGGATTGACGACCCTAAAATGGATCATGTTTGGGAATGATACAAGGGAGGTACCTTAGTTTCTTAATACTGCTGTTTGAAATGGACTAATAATAACTCGGTAATCATGATCATCATCGCACCGCATGTGCTTAGTAGATGTGGCGCACTGGGGGAGTTAAGCATTCGCGAACGTAAGATGATGTCGCATGAGGGTGGTTTGGCAAGGGCATACAGCATCATGTCATTTCATTCTCGCACTTAATAAGAGTAGTTAGAATTGTTTGATTTATCGTTTTGCTTTATCATTCTTGACTTGGTGAATTGATAACATGTTAACCTATGCTTTATTGTTCCACCGAGTTGATCACTCACTCCCACGATACACATGACGGTGTTCGAACACCCACCAGACTTTGTCGATTGCGGATGGCGACTTACTTCGAGGCGAGCCGGACTTCTATGATGACGAGAATGCTTCCTCGTATATGCCGTTTTCTGGTGGCTTCGTGAGAGTCGTGCCTTGATTGTCGGGGCTACAGGGATGTTGACTAGATCACACTACACAACATGGTATAATTTAAAATTATACTTGTAATTATTTAACCTGGTAACTTTATCATACTCTGGAGACCCACCACAGTTTATATATTTTATCTATCTATTACAGTCTTCCGCTTGCAAATTTAACTATCTCTGGAGTATGATATGTTGTTTTGGCTTAATCTCACTCATGTTCAATGCACGAATACAGTCAACATTCAATCATCATTTATTTTGTTGCATAAGTGATGTTCTGGAAATCGAGAGTTGAGTTTATACTCGACCCCCGATTTTCAGGGCGTTACACAATGACTTCTATCCGATTATTGTTTCTTGGTGAAACCAACGTTCTAACAAAACTGGTTTACCATGATTACTGATATGGGTCAACTTACCAGGTCATTTGCTCCACTCAACTTGGCTAGTCTAATCGAGAAAGGAGAGCCGAGAAATCACAAGAAATGGGAAGATAAAAACCATCCCAATCAACCTGAAAAGGTAAGGATCCAATCAATAGATGAAGTGTATCCCTTGTCTCCCATGGAAGCATTTGAGGTCTACATTCTACTGCAAACATAAAAGAAATTGTATGGGAAAGTAACTCCAAAATTCTATCTATTTCCATTGCTAGATCTGCCTATGAATTCAGTAAAAGCATCCCCAAACTTGGAACTAAGAAAGAAAGATGATCGTTTGCCTGCATTGGAAATTCTCTGAGGCTTTTAGACTGCTTACATTTGTTATCATCTCACCTTTGGGGCATGCTTCAGTGGGTATTGGTAATGGTACCACCATAAGCTTACAATGATACTGGGCAGATGTGGGACCCATAGCATCCCATGGTTATCATCTCTCTCTTCAAGGCATATGTTTTCTTTTTTATTTTTTTTCTGAAACATGATTGTTGTTTTCTCTTTTCAGGTAGGTTTCACAATCCGAGACTTCTTCTTCTTCTACAACTGCTTCTTCTTCTTCTTCTATTACTGCTGCTGCTTCTTAACCATTTGAAATATACACACATATATGAATTTTTCTTTCTTAACCTTTTAAATAAAACCAATAAAAGATCTCTCTCATTTTTTCTTTTTCCCTTCTATTATAATAATTTTTTTATATGGTGGTATTTGAAGGACAAAGAGGGTGCATGAATGGTGTAAAACACTACAAGAAAAATCGCCATTCCTGGCACCTATTTTCATAGGCGGCCATGTATAACTGCTGGTGATCACTGGAATCACCCGGTAATGAATTAAAAAAGAAGAAGAAAAAGCAACTAATGCTCTGAGGCAATGAGAGTTGCAAGATTTCCTAAAAATCTTAGAACTTCTTCTCCCAGTGATGGGATTAGTTCACTCTAACAAGAAAAGTCCCATTTTGTTAAAAATTTGTTATTCTTAAAAAACAATATAATGGGACAGTCACACTGTAATTTGCAAGTCATAATTCTTTGGTAGAGTGAAATTTGGTGCAAGAAACACCCTCTAAAGCAAGTGCAGAATTTTGTTGCTGATAATTAATATGATGGCGAGGTTGATGTCTGTGGATCTGAGTGATCTCAACTTGGAGATATTGGTTTCTTTAACTTTCAGTCATAATCACCAAATGAAATACAAGAAAAGGAAAAAGGAAATTGCAAATGTGTTCACTTCTCATATTTTGTCTGAATGATCTTCGAGTTTCCTAAGCTAATGCAGGAATCTCTTGCTGAAGTTATGCTTGGTGTACTACTTGTCTACCCACGTGCTTAGAGCTTGTAACTCATACACCTTGTCAATGTCCATAAAGGAACATGTACCTAAATTTGTCAGGTTAAGGTGGTGAGAAGGGGCATGAAGGCTTGTTTGCTTTCTAAGGATTGGGCCTTTGGCAGGATCAATAGGCGAAAAAGGGTTTGTTAGTGCAACAGACCCCAAATAGCTGGGACAAGGCTATGATAATGATGAGGATATTAGATGTTTGAGTCTGATTTAGAATGTTATGTTTATTTCTATATGTTAAGGTATCTCACAACATCAAATCATATTACTTAAGTTTTCAAACAAGAGCAAACTGATGTAGTGAAAATTTCACAAAACATGAAGTAAACCTAGAATGCATCAACTAAATGAACGAGTGAAAGTTCTCCACTAGCCTTGAATTTGATGAAGACACCTTCTGATAGCATCTCCTTGCTCATGGGTAGTTTCATGGCTTTTAATGCCTGTTGACTTGTAACTTCAACTCCTCTTTTATGCTAAAGGCAAGACACTTTGGTGCTGTTGGATGCATATTATGGACAGATGGTCATAAGTTTTTTAGTAATAAGTCCTTAGTCTTTTTCTTTTCTTTTTTTTTTTTACTTTTTATGTAGGCACATAGAAATCTTGTTACTTTTACCTCCCTCAGATGCCTTAATTTCACAAAAGCTGATGGCGCTTGTGCACATTCCTTTGCTACAGTTCTCAGCCTCCAGTATCTTCCAATATTGAGAAGCGGAGCCACATGCGCGAATTTCGTATCGCAAGTCCTTTCGCAACTGGGATGCGGAAAGGAGCTTCGCAGATTTCTTGTCGTAAGTCCTTTCGCAACTGGGATGCGGAAAGGAGTTTCATGGATTTCGTGTCGCAAGTCCTTTCGGAACTGGGATGTGGAAAGGAAAGTTGCCAAAACTATAAATTGGGGTCCCTAGGGCTATTCTAGGGTTAAGGTGAATATTGGAAAATATTTCTAAGGTGTGGGCAAGGGATTTTCTCTATACTTCTAAGGAGAGGTTAGTATATTACCTTGTAATCTTCGTTCTTCATAGTGGAAGTTTGCATCCATGGTTTTTTACCGTAGGTTGGGGTATTTCCACGTATATCTTGTCTTATGGTTTGTTTTGGATTGCTTTGATCTGTTTCTAGTTTATATTTCTTCCTATTTATCGTTTGTGGGGGAGGCCTGAGATTGGATCTAGGCTCACTGCATTGTTGGTGTGCTGCGCAACAATTAGTATCAGAGCAATTGGTTTAGTTTTATTAGGAGTGATGGTAGAAGATGGGAAAACTAGAATTGAGAAGTTTGATGGTTCAAACTTTGCCTTCTGGAAGATGTAGATGGAAGATTATCTGTATCAGAAGGACCTCTATATTCCTCTAGGAGGAAAAGAGAAGAAACCAAAAAAGATGACAAATGATGAATGGTTTTTACTGGATTGGAAGGCTTTAGGAACGATCCGACTCTCTTTGTCTAAGAGCGTCACCTTCAATATATCCAAGGTAAAAACGAAAAAAGAATTAATGGAAGCCCTAGCCACCATGTATGAAAAACCCTCAGCATCCAACAAGGTTAATCTTATGAAACATCTATTCAACATGAAGATGTTAGATGGTGGGAGCATGGCTGAACATCTAAACGAGTTCAATATAGTCACGAGCCAGTTGGAATCCGTTGGCATTATTTTTGAGGATGAGGTCAGAGCTTTATTGATCTTATCCAGTTTGTCAGATAGATGGGAAGGTTTAGTAATTGCTGTGAGCAATTCTTCAGGGTTAACAAAGCTAAAATTTGATAATGTGGCCGGTCTAATTCTCAGCGAAGAATCTAGAAGAAAGGCATCAGGAGTTTTAGGGGATTCAGGGAATGCTCTAAATATTGAAGGAAGAGGAAGATCACTGAACAAAGGAGGCAATAAACACGGCCGTTCTAAGTTGAGGAAGAAGTCCAAGGGACCGAAAGATAAAAAAGGGTGTTGGCATTGCGGCAAGAAGGGGCACATGAAACGTGATTGTAAGGCACTTAAGAAACAAGAAGGAAGCTCTCAAGGTGGGAAAGATTCAATGAATCTATCCGAGGAGAGTGATACAGAGGCATTGATCTTGTCTCTTGATGCGAGAAATGAGTCTTGAGTTGTAGACTCGGGTGCTTCGTTTCATGCCACTTCATGTAGGGAAGTTCTGCGTAACTATGTATCAGGTGACTTCGAGAGAGTCTACCTGGGTGATGATGAGCCATGCAGTATTGTTGGAAAGGGAGACATTCATATAATTCAGAAAGATAAAACAATGTTGAAATTGAAGGATGTCAGATATGTACCGAGTTTGAGAAGGAATCTGATCTTAGTAGGGCAGTTGACCAATACCGGTTATGTGACGACATTCACCAGTGATTCCTAGAAGATCACAAAAGGTGCCTTGGTGATATCTCGAGGCAAGAAAGAAGGTAATTTGTACGTGACTTCAGGATCGTGTAGTTCACTCGCAGTTGCATCAACTGGAGTGAATGGGCAGTTATGGCATCAGAGGTTGGGACATATGAGTGAGAAAGGAATGAAAGCGCTATTGTCAAAAGGGAAGCTACCAGGGCTGAAGTCTATTGACTTGGAATTCTGTGAGGACTGCGTGTATGACAAGCAGAAGAGGGTAAGCTCTAAAGAAGACAGGACGCGCTCCAAAGACGCATCTGTTGGAGCTTGTACACATTGATGTATGAGAACCGACACAGGTATTATCTCATGGTGGCTCATGTTATTTTGTTACTTTTATTAATGATGCTAGTAGAAAACTGTGAGTCTATTTCTTAAAGCATAAATCTGATGTATTTGATGTATTTAAGGAGTGGAAAGTTATGGTAGAAAATGAGACAGGTAAAATAGTAAAATGTCTCAGATCTGATAATGGGGGAGAGTATTGTGACAAGAGGTTTGAGGAGTATTGTGCAGCAAATGGAATCAAACATAAAAAAATGATTCCAGGTACATCACAGCAGAATGGTGTGGCTGGCCGCATTAATAGTACTATCATTGAGCGAGCCAGGAGCATGAGGTTACATGTAGGGTTGCCCAAGACATTTTGGGCAGATGCTGTGAATACTGCAGCATATCTCATCAATAGAAGTCCCTCAGCACATTGGATGGTGGGCTACCAGAAGAAGTGTGGACTGTGAAAGAAGTGAACCTTACACATCTCAAAGTGTTCGATTGCACTTCATATGTTCACATTGATGCAGAGCACAGAAACAAGCTGGATGCGAAGTCTAGGAGGTGCACGTTTATAGGCTACGGGCAACATGATTTTGGCTACAGGTTTGGAGATGAAGAAAACAGAAAAATCATTAGAAGCAAGGACGTGCTCTTCAATGAAAAAGTGATGCATAAGGACAGTGTGTATGAAAATAAGACTAAAGAAAAGAAATTCGTAGAGTTGGAAGAGTTACCAGACACGGGTGTTACAACGTCACAGGATGATAATGCACAGGAGCATTATGAGGTAGAGCCACATACACCAGTTGTGAGGAGGGCTACTCAGGAGAGGAGACCCACGGTCCGATATTCACCCTCCTTATATTATCTACTGCTGACAGAAAATGGTGAGCCAGAGTGTTTTGAAGAGGTATTACAGTCAGATACACGGGTTAAGTGGGAGAAAGCCATGGATGAGGAGATGGACTCTCTTGAGTCTAATCGTACATGGGAGCTAGTCACTCTACCTAAGGGTAAGAAAGCTCTTCATAACAAGTGGGTTTACAGATTGAAGGAGGAGCACGATGGTTCGAAACAGTACAAGGCTAGACTGGTTGTGAAAGGGTTTCAACAAAAGGCAGGTATCGATTTCACTAAAATATTTTCACCTGTGGTGAAAATGTCTATAATTCGCATGGTCTTGAGTATAGTGGCTACAGAGGACTTACATCTAGAGCAGCTAGATGTTAAGACAGCCTTTCTTCATGGGGACCTTGAAGAAGAGATATATATGCATCAGCCGACAGGATACGTGGCACCAGGAAAGGAGAACAAGGTGTGCAGACTGAAGAAGAGTTTATATGGCCTGAAGCAGGCCCCGAGGCAGTGGTACAAGAAGTTCGACAGTTTCATGTCGGGAAACGGCTTTAGGAGATGTCATGCAGACCACTGTTGTTACTTGAAGAAGTTTGATACGTCATACATCATTCTTCTTCTGTACGTTGATGATATGCTTGTGGCCGGTTCAAGCATGAAGGACATCTCAGATCTCAAAAGACAACTGTCTAGAGAATTTGCCATGAAGGATTTAGGAGTTGCAAAACAAATCCTAGACATGAGGATAAATCGTGACAGGGAAAACAAGAAACTAGTTTTATCATAGGCAGAGTACATAGACAAGGTACTTGACCGATTCAATATAGGAGGTGCTAAGCCGGTTAGCACTCCAGTAGCCAACCACTTCAAGCTATCTAAGGAGCAAGAGGCAAACACGCAGGAGGAACGGGACTACATGGCTAAAGTCCCATACGCGTCATCTATTGGGAGTCTCATGTATGTTATGGTGAGCACGAGGCCAGACATTGCTCAAGCAATGGGAGTTGTCAGCAGGTTCATGAACAATCCTGGGAAGGAACATTGGGAAGCTGTAAAGTGGATCCTTAGATATTTGGTAGGTATTAAGGATGTGGGGCTGTGCTATGGTGGATCAAAAATCAAGCTACAAGGCTACGTGGATTCAGATTTGGCAGGAGATATTGACAGCAGGAGAAGCACTACAGGTTATGTCTTTACTCTGGGTAGTGCTACAGTCAGTTGGGTCTCTCAGTTACAGAAGATAGTATTTATCAGTACGACAGAAGTAAAATATGTTGCGGCTACAGAAGCATGCAAGGAGATGGTGTGGATGTAAGGTTTCATGGAAGAGAGTGCAATACAGAAAGAAGCAAGTAGATTGCAAACTGTACAGTGATAGTCAGAGTGCAATACACTTGGCCAAGAATTCAGCCTTTCATTCAAGGACCAAACATATTGCCATCAGATATCACTTCATACATTTGTTACTGGAATATGGATCGATTACTCTGGAGAAGATTCATACAAGTGAGAATCCTGCGGATATGTTGACTAAGGCGGTCACACGAGAGAAGCTGAGGCTCTGTTCAGCTTTGATTGGTCTTCAGGCTTAAAGACGGGAAGGTGGTACACTCCAGATGAAGAAGACAAAGGTTTATAGCGACGTGTCTCCAAGTGTGAGATTGTTGAGAAGTGGAGCCAGATGCGCGGATTTCGTGTCGCAAGTCCTTTCGCAACTGGGATCCAGAAAGGGAAGTTGCCAAAACTATAAATTGGGGTCCTTAGGACTATTCTAGGGTTAAGGTGAATATTGAGAAATATTTCTAAGGTGTGGGCAAGGGATTTTCTCTGTACTTCTAAGGGAGAGGTTAGTATATTGCCTTGTAATCTTTGTTCTTCATAGTGGAAGTTCGCATCCATGGTTTTTTACCCTATATTGGGGTTTTTCCATGTATATCGTGTCTTGTGGTTTGTTTCGGATTGCTTTAATCTGTTTCTAGTTTATATTTCTTCCTGTTTATCATTTGTGGGTGAGGCCTGAGATTGGATCTAGGCTCATTGCGTTGTTGGCGTGCTACGCAACATCCAAACCCATTTAAACTCATTTAGCCGCCCTTGTCTCTCTGTTAAAAGTAAGAAAGAAGGATTCCTCAATGCTTCTTTTTCTTCGTCTTTTTCCCTTCCATGTTATAAATGGCCTACCATGGCATGACATAGGCTCTGTTGCACCATGTGGCTAAAGAATAGTCACTGCCGAGTAGCATGACACTCTAACAAGTGTCAACTGGAAAACGACCATAGGAAGTAACATTAACCACCATGGAAACCACTTAGCATGTAGCAAGTGTCAACATCTTAGCATGAGAGTAACTTTGTTCGAAGGTGCACATCAAACACTACCGATGTTTCCTATTATTCATGATAAGGACTCAAGTTGCAGTTGCATTTTGGCATCGGAATGGAGGCTAAGGCATTTTTTGCCTGTTATAAATGGCCCACCATGGCATGACATAGGCTCTATTACACCATGTGGCGAAAGAATAGTCACTGCCGAGCAGCATGGCACTCTAACAATTGTCAACTGGAAAACGACCATAGGAAGTAAAATTAACCACCATGGAAACCACTTAGCATGTAGCAAGTGTCAACATCTTAGCATGAGAGTAACTTTGTTCGAAGGCGCGCATCAAACACTACCGATGTTTCCTGTTATTCATGACAAGGACTCAAGTTGCTTCATGGTTTTTCCAGCTCTAAGGCATTTTGGCATTGGAATGGAGCCTAACTGAGGAGGTCAAGAGAGAGTGCGAAGATTGGTGGCGATTTTCTAATTTTGAATTTCATACGCCCACCGTCTAGCCCCCTGGCGGCCCTTTGCCAGGCGATTTTCTTCGCCCCAGATGAGAACTCATCTCTCTATCTGATCCTTGATTCTCATTCGTTATTAACATGAAGCTTTGATATGGAACAAAACAGGGGGAACATTCCCACTGAGGGGGAATGGCAGTCGGTTCAAAGGAGAAGAGGAAGAGAAGGGGAATGTAGCTTGTACATAGGGAACCTCCCGTTTAACATATTGGAAGATGATCTATCCAAGAGATTTGGTCAGTTCAGGGCTATTACAAACATCTATATTCCTAGATTTGCATCATCAAACAGAGGGAGGGGTTTTGCCTTCGTTCGATTTCGGCGCCAGAAGGAACCTCTCTCGGCCAAAGAGTTATTGCATGACCGATTCATGGGCAGACACAGAATGCAGATCTCCCTTGCAAACTAGAGATCTCAGCCAATCGAAGCCACCACCAGCCCCACCATACCTAGAAAACATCATGCTCGGCTGAATGTAGAAGCTAGGAACCCTCAATTTAAGTAGTCGTTTCAGCCCTCAAATACCATGAAGTAATATGAAAGGCAGACACATAACAACCATCGAAACCGTCCGACATCATTCGTGGAGGCTCTGCAATCTCCACCTCTTCTAAGCACCCCTAATCCGAACTCCATCATAGTGCCGAAATGGATTTCGGGCAAAGGGAAGGCAGCTCTATCCAACGCATTAACATGTGAGGTGAAAGGATCTTCTGATGCAACTGCAGCCATTACCGAGGGCCTCCGCTCATCCTCATTCAGCAAGTCACAGGTAAAAATTTACAGATTATCAGCAACAGGGTACACTATATCTTTCAAATCCAGGGAGGGGGTTTTGGTATTATCCAGAGATAAACTTCTCCATCAATGTTTATCCCTGGAGAACACGAGGGCATGGGGACCGTCGATGATATCACCTGGCAGGGGAATTTGGGTACGTATTGAGGGCATCCCAATCCATGAATGGTGTGAACATACTATCAGGTAGGTAGCAGAATAGTTCGGTTCAGTGTTGGAAATTGATAAGCATGCTTTGGAGGGGCCGAATTGCTGGCATGCTTATGTTAAAATCCTGTTATTTTAAGATACTTTTAGACCTTTAAACCTATTGGTGGAAGGAAGATCCTACAAAATCCTCATCTTCCCAGATTTCAGTTACCAGCCTCAGGCGAAAACTGAAAGAGACCCAGCTCCTAAGCCCGACACCAACGAAGGAACCAAGCAGTGGGTGATTAAAGCATTCGGACATTAGCAGCACCTCCAGAATGAAGTCCACATTGTGGGCCAAGATCTCTCGGGCAAACAAATCATCAATGAAAGCTTAAACAAAAATCCCATATCAGGTGCTCGACAAAATGCTGCATTGACAAGGTCGTATATTGCACTCTTTCCCTCAGCCACTGATGCAGCAGTACATGAACCCCAGGGTCCACCAAATTATGCCATTATCCCTTTTGATGACCACCAAACTCTTGACATGATAAACCAGTCTAAAGCCCCATTGCGGGACCTTTTCTGGCTCAAGCAACCAGGGGACCAACGCCTCTCGGCTGATTGGACTGATCAGGTTCATGCTGCTCAGCACCACCACAACAATCTTCCTCTCCCTAAACAGCTGCTTCATGGTAACACAAAGGAATATGCCAGTGCATCAGATGGCCCAACTCCTCTTCTCCAACAGATAGCTCCTCCTACAGATGTGGAGGCTGAGACCAGAGAACACAACAATCATAAGCAGCATGCTAACACCCCTAACCACACAACCTCCTTTACCCAATGCAACCGCCCAACTCTGGAACTTTTGGCTGCCCGGGAGGGATGGCTCTCAGGAGTCAAGGAAATGTTCAATGAGAAATCAGCAGAAAAGGGCAGGTCACTAACTGGTCAGTGAGGCAGCTAGCAGAGATCTCCTCTCCCCAGAACCAGTCAGATCAACCTCCCACCTCGTATGACCATTAGCTACCGACGGCTAAAGTGATGGATAGGGGCCCCCAGCTTAACCGTGCTTCAATTCCAGAGTCACTCTCTGCAGGATCGCTTGTTAGGTGCCTCTCTACGGCTAAGGACCTGGCTGCGGCTTTAGGAAATTAAGGGAACTATGGTGCAGCTGATGCCTAGAGCAAGCCTATTCAGCATGATGGTGCTAGAATAAAAAATCAGGAACCTCTAAGATTATGGGTAGACCTTCAGGGCGAGGACACGGATCCGGACATCATCAATTCAGATTCAACTAACAGTTCCAAAGAAGAAGAAATTATCAGGAGCATTGGAAAAAGGAAATGTAAAACAATGCAGAAACTAAATCTCAACAAGCGGAAGAGTTAAAGGATAAAGAGTTTGCAGAAGAGGGCCAAGCATAAAGGATGGGTTACTAATGATTATTCTCCTTTCTTGGAACGTGTGAGGGGTAGGTAATGTGCAAACTACTCGATTTTTGAAGCAGTTGATCAGGAAACACAATATCAAAATTTTACTTTTGCAAGAGCCTAAGATCAGGGAATCGAAACGTCTAGTAGTGGTAGTTAAGCTGGGATTTCAAATCCAGTTTTCTGATGATGCAGTTGAAAACAGAATTTAGATTTTGGCGAAGAACCAATTCCAAGTGCAAAAGATTCGGGTTGTCAGGCAATGTATCATGCTCCAAATCTCCGAAGAGAGCCTTTCTCACCCTATTTACGTCACAACAGTATATGCTAGTTGTTCAAGTCTTCAAAGAAAGGAGTAGTGGGATGAAATTAGAGGCATATCAGGGGCCATTGCGAGGCCTTGGATGATCTGCGATGACTTTAATACCACCACCAGCCCGGAAGAACGTCTTGGAGGAACTATGCAGATGTCCCCAGCCATGACAGATTTCCAAGAGGCTCTCAGCGACTCGGGGCTGATGGATGCGGGGTACACGAGGTCCCCTTTCACGTGGTGCAACAATAGAGTGGGGAGAAATCAAAGATGGGCACGGCTAGACAGAATAATGATTAATTCCGAATGGATGCGAAGCTTCCCAAGCTGCAAGGTCGATCATCTGACTCGTACTTTCTCTAACGACTCTCCCCTTCTGCTTTCTCTTTAAGCAGACTCGGCTACATTCCCTCATCCGTTTAGATTCCAATGGATGTGGACCACCCATGAAGACTTTACCTCCATAGTTTTGGCCTCTTGGAATGAAGTAACCCATAACACTCCAATGATCAAGTTCTATGTTAAAATGAAAAGGTTGAAATTTGTTCTGAAGGATTGGAACAAGGAGACATTCGGGGACATTAACAGGAACATTCAGCTAGCCGAGAATGAGGTTCTTAAGGCTGAATATGCTCTATTCAGTTCGCAAACGAAAACCGACACTTTCAATATCAACAAGGCCCACGCCAATCTTAAAAAGGCCTACCCTCCAAGAGGAGATTTTTTGGATGCAAAAATCTATGATTACCTGGCTATCTAAAGGGGATAGTGTAACGCCCTGAAAATCGGGGTCAAGCAGGAGCCCAACTCCCAAGTTCCAAAACATCACTTATGCAACATATATGATGATGATTGAATGTTGTCTGTATTAGTGCATTAAACATGAGTGGGATTATACCAAATCAGTATATCATACTCCAGAGGCAGTTAAATAGTGCAAGCAGAAGACTGAGAGATATATATAAGCATATATGGAACGTTTAGACCATTACCGGTCTCCAGAGTATGAATACATTATCAGGTCAAATAATTATATGTATATTCCTAAAGTGATCAAAATGAATATACAGGTGTGTTCCAAAATTTCAGAATAACTGTGTAGGAGCATCTAGTCAGTATCCCTGTAGCCTCAACAATCAAGACACGGCTCACATGAACCTGCCCGATAATTGCATATAGGAGAATGCCTCCTCATCGTCCTTGAAATCTGCCTCTGCCTCATAGGCATCCCCATCACCTGCAGCTAAGACAGAGTCTGGTTGGTGTTTAAAACATCATCCCAGAATGTGGGAGTGAGTGATCAACTTAGTGGAGTTATAAAGCAAAGGTTAACATGTTATCAATTCAGTCATGCAGTAATGATAAAGTAATACAATCAAACATTCCTAAGTACTCTAGTTAATGTAAGGATGATATGTATTAATGATGTATGCCCTCGCCTGCACTCCCTCTACGAACTTCATCTCATGGTCGCGGCATGCACCCCTTCCACAGTGCTCAACTCTAACGCCAAAGGCACATGTAATGCGGTGCATGAATGTGATTACTGACTTCTTATTAGACTTTTTCATATAGTAGGATTGGGAAGCTAAGGTACCTCCCTTAAATCAATTCCCAAACAATGATCATTCTAGGGTTGTCAGTCCTAGTAAATCTCATACGATAGGTAAGTTCAAGTCACTACCACCAACGCCCTACCAACTGGCAGTCTATTTTGAAGGCTCGTCACCGACCCGACTGGGGACCACAGCCAGGCTGCGCCGGGGCAGGCTTATTTCATACTCTAGTTACTACGGAAAGACTCATCGCCTCAACGCAGTCTTATAGTATGCTCGAGGTTACTACAAAGGGCTCGTCACCTGATCAGTGTAGGCCGACATCTCGAATATAGTGTCTCATACCACTGTATTCGGTTCATGAGGCGATGTTGCTCACTGGGCACTATGGGGAGGCTTGTCACCCCAACGTAGGCTGACAGCTCGACTACGGTGTCCCATACCACCATGTCCGGCTTATGAGTCTTAGCGGATCGAGTTACCAAGGTTAACGAGCTTTCCACTAGTGAGTTTGGTACTTTAGATTCAAGCAGTAGCATCCATACATAGTGAACATCCATCGGGCCAATTGGGTTACTTGACAAGCTCAACTAGTATGAGGGTACGTTGATTTAATCAACATGGAGTGCATAAGCATTCCGCGTGGCCTAATTACTATCGTCAAACGATATATGAATTGGATTCATCGAACGCATCCGTTGGGGCTAAAACAGTTCGGCCACTGACCGTAGACATTATTGACTGCCTGGACTACAACGTAGCCCCAAACACATTCCAGAACAATAACATTCATATGTGACAGCATGTATAACACATTTAAATATAGATCTCATTTTAGCATTTTAACGAACACACAGAATACATGTTAACATACATGAGTATTTTATTCATAAATCACATAATAATAAGATAGATTACGTGAAGGAAACTGTAAACCTAGATAAGGGGATTGAGAATCCTATCTCAACGTCCTGATTAAAGACATTACATCAAGCATTTTCTCACTCAAGTATTTTATCAAACACTTAGACTACACATATCAACATACATAACATATGTTGATTATAACATATACTTCGACAGATCCTTCCAACAAGGAGTTGTCACATATATAGCAATCATGTATTTGCATTCCATAGACACGGTAGGCACAAATCATAATCCCATATTCATTTAGTAATTCCAACAAATACTTAAACTACACACTATAACATACATGACGTATGTTGGCCATAACATGTATTAGGTCAAACCCTTTCACCAAAGGGTTGTCGCACATACAACAACCCTATATCTACGATGGATAATCATGTCAAACACAAATCCAAATTCTATACGTATTAAATCATTTCAACTAACACATAGAGTGCACTATACTCAACATAGTTCATATATATCTGTAAAGCGAAGGATTCTTCGCATTTAACATGTGAAATAGCACCCAAATCATTTATTAATCATTAGCCGATATTGAAATCCTTAAAAACTATAACTTAAATGTTTATAGTCTTCACCTTTCACCGATAAATATAGGCCTAGAACTGATGGGAATAGCCCCAGGGTCATGGTATAGTTAGGTTATAGCCAAATAGGGGCAGTTTCGATCCAACGGAGCACTTCTGGAGGCCCCTTTTCTGCATACGGTCGAACTTAAGCTTCCTGACATTAGATCTAAGTCGAGTTAGGTTTTTGGTCCGATCGGATTTATAGATCGACCGTGTCGGACCAGTTTTAGCTCAACGGTCATCGCCACTCAATCAAGGCCACAAGTACACTGACATGTGTTAAAAATTTTTCCTGATCTGAGGGTATAATTGGCTCATATTCTGATGGTCTAAAAGCTTAAAATTTGGCCTGCAAGCGAACGACTCAATTCACTTAAGTTTCAGTTCATTTCCTAAAGATATTCGCGTTTCTTACACACTTCACTCCAGGCTCAAGTTGTTCGCTTCTGGGTACTATCTGGATTTGATTTTTGAGATGGTTGTCAAGACCAGTAAGGCGGTCATAATCGTATAGCTTTGCGGTCATCAGACTTTTGACTCGCGGTACAGGTTTAATACAGAGTTTCAATGTGCTCCCGAGAGCAATTGGGCTTTGAGATTGATCCTAGGTTTCAGGGTAATGTAGCGTTAATGATTCTATAAGTTTTGGGTCCTGTAATTCATATTGAAAGTGATTCAAGGTAATTTTACAGATTATTTAGTTTAGTACTTAACTAAATCATGCCATAATTACGACAGAATAAGGTCCTAGGGCAATTCTACGTCCCTTTCTAGCACTTTTAATTTTTATATTATTTTAATTATTTTTTTAGTATTTTATCATCAATTGTACTTCACCTCTACCAAATTTCATTAGATTTAATGTTGTAGAAAAATTCTAAAAATTGTAAAAGCAGCAGCTGTCCAAACTGATAATTTTTAAATAGTTGTAACAATGACCTACATTTTACTATATTAAAATTTTTATTATATTTTTTACTTATTTTCATATAAAATTATACTTATCAAGCTTCAATTTAGATTTTGAATCACCTAAATAAGAGTTATAACGAGGGAGATATGACTTTTCGAAGTCAGACGAATATTACAAAAAATGGGGCAGAAAACGGGTCGTCCGGCCTGCTGGCCTGAGATGCCCTCGCCACTCGCTGGACCCTGGGATGATGGCATCCCCCCCCCCCGGAGTGCCGGAAATGTGTGGGACCCACCTTGGGTCCCCCCGATTTGTGTCGTTTGGCCCCCTGAGTCCGTTTAATGTGGTTTTGCCACCTGATATTTTGAAATGGGTATATATTTCAATACGAAATGAGTTACATAACGTGCAATATATGATTTTGGGGTAGGAGAGGCTGCTCTATCCAAATAATGTATTTATTTTGTGAGATTCCAAAAGGTTAATGGTAAAAAGCATATTTAATTTGTTTATTTACTATTTATAGTAAATTTTAATTTCATTATTGTTCTTCATCATTTAAACTTTAAGATGAGTGTCTAATATAAAAGTACTTGGAAAATTTTGAAGTATAAGGTGGTGAAAGGTGAGATTTTTAAGGAAATGGGTCAAAAGGGGGATTCGAGACTTTGGGATTGAGTTATGAGAAGTTAATAAGGTGTTTTGATCAACCCATTGCTTAAGGACGTCTATTTTCAAGTTGGTAAAAATCCAGGATGTTATAGATAGGAACACGAAAATTTTCCACGACTCGGTTCTTGAAAATCATAGAAGAATTCAAATCAAGAAGCTAAAAAAAGCCTCAAGTGATACGATCGAGAAAATCGAAGATATAGGTGAAGAAGTTGTCTCGTTCTTTATGAACCTATTCTCCTCCAACGTCAACAACCACATTGTTGACATTGTTAATTGCATTCCCCATATTGTGTTTGATGACATGAACACGGATCTGTCTATGCCCATTTCCATCGAAGAGGTAAAAGAAGTTGCTTTCTCCATTCCCATTGATAATGCCCTAGGCCCCGACGGATTTGGCAACCCTTTTTTCTCAAGCTGTTGGGATATCAAAGGGAATGATCTCTTTGAAGCAGCTACAGATTTCTTCAGGGGAGGTCAAATTCCAAGGGGCTTCCAATGCACGCTAATCATTACGGGCTACAAGCAAGCTTCTCTTCCCTCTATGTATCTTGGAGTGCCACTATCCAAAGGGAGAATTCCGGCCCCGCCACTTCAAAAACTCATTCAAAAGATTACAATCAGAATTGACGGGTGGAAAGCTAAGCTTCTGAATCAAGCTGCAAAACTGGTTTTAATCAAGTACGTCCTATCTAGCATTCCTATCCATATGCTTACAACTATCAGCATCCTAAAATCAGTGTGCAAATCTATCAATAGGGCGATTGTCAACTTCTTTTGGGGATCTTCAGATAAAGGCAACAAGAGGCATTGGGTTAATTGGCAGTCGATGTGCACCCCTATACTCGAAGGAGGTTTGGGCATTAGATCCTTTGAGGACATCACTCGGGTGTTCAGAATCAAAATGGGTTGGCATCTTCTCCAGGGCAGATCTTTATGGGCTAAGTTCATTTCGGCCAGGTACTTCCTAAAGACCATTGCCTCAAACGGTGTTAATGTCTAGTCTCCTCTTCATCCTAGAAGGAGATGTTCAAAGTGTTGCAGTTTACTATCAACCACTCCAGATGGCTGATCGGGGAAGGAAATATCAATTTATGGAACTAGAATTGGTCGTGCTATGGCCTGTTAGCAGGTGTAACTGACAGACCCATCCCTCAGCGCTTGAAAGAAGCTACTGTTAGAGATTTCTTCCACCTCCTTACTGCTAGACATCTGTCAGAAATGAATCTCATAATCTCCTTAAAAGCGATGCGTTCAATCACAGTTACTCCTCCTCTATTTTCCGATAGAAAAGACCGGATGATTTGGGACATCTCCGCTTCGGGTAAATTCACAGTTAAGTCTACGTAGAATGAAGTCAGGCCCTAACTTCCTCATCTCGGCTGGCCAAAATGGGTTTGGAATAAAGCTCTCACTCCTAAGATGAGCATAGTTGTCTGGAAGATTATTAAAAATGTTGTCCCTATGGACAAATCCCTGCAGATTCTTAGAACTTTGATGGCCTCCCGCTGCGAATGTTGCAGTCTAGCGCTCTCAGTCCAGTAGATTTCTGCCTCTGATTAGGTCTCGTTTCAGCCAGAGCCGCCATTTACTCCTCACGATCAACAACATGCTCATCCGAGCAGACAGCAACAATAGGCTGGGAGCTCCAATGATGCTTAGCTGCAGCGTCTCTCTCATCAATTGCAGCTTCGTAGGTTGGTCTCAGATTAGCATGCTCCTACTGATGCAGAGCATTATGCAGCCAACCTTGTTCCTGCTCTCCGTGGGGAGGAGGATCGGGATCATCTCTTTAGCCATGGTATGATAGTTGTCTCGGTGTGGGAACATTTTAGCAAGATTTTTGGTGTCGACTATCTCCCAAATCAATCCATTCAGCAGCGCATTAATCTCTAGATTTTCAAAGCTAGTAGGAAATCCAGAGTGTCTCGCCTCATTGGTCTCGTTCCATGTGTAATCAGTTGGGAAATTTAGCTGAGCAGAAATCAAGTCCGCTTTGAAGGTCGCGCGATGTCTGCCTCCCAAATTATATTCAAAGTTGCTCATTGGTTGAATGAAATTGCTTTCTCGATCCCGGGCGAGGATAGGAATTCTCTAGCGGATTCCATAACGCTACAGCTCCTCAATATTCCTAAGGCTGAGCCTCATTTGCCTAGGAATCATTCCATAGTTACTTGGCTTAAACCCCCTACGGGCTTCCTCAAGTTGAATGTCAATGATTCCTCTAGGGGGAACCCAAGCTCGAGTGGTGGCGGAGGGGTTTGTAGGGATCACCTTGGCAATATGATCTTTGCTTTCCATCGTAACTACGGTCACTCCTCGAACACAATAGCTGAAGCCCAAGCTATGTTAGATGGCATCACAATTTGCTCCAATTTGGGTCTCCGCAACATCATTATCGAATCTGATTTGATGACCATCGCAAAGGCAGCTAAGAACAAGTCTGCTTCTTTTTCTTGGAACATTTGGTACAAGATGGGTGCAATTTAGTAATTCCGCCGTCCCCTAAATCTTTCGTTCAATCACATCTTCAGAGAAGGAAACTCGATGGCGATGCGTTGGCTAGATTAGCCAGTGAAGGTAGTCCTAATAACCTTTTTGTCTCCTGGCCTGCCCTTCGGCTAAGGTTCAGGGCGCTCTTATCCTCGATCAGGCGGGCCTCGGAAACTTGAGGCGTGCCTGATGGTTTGTTCGGTCTTTTTTTTTTTTTTTCAGCTTTTAGGCGATTCTGGCTCTCGTAGGTCTGTTAGCTTGAGCGCCTTCCATGTGCAGTTAGGCTCATATGATAGGAGGGGTCCCCTTCCTTTTTGTAGGGACCCTCCCGAATGGTTGTAAATTTCCTTCATCAATGGAATTTCCAGGGCTTTAAAAAAAAAGTTACAGTTGCATTCCTTCCAAGTCCAACTTGAAAGTTGAAACTAATGTAATTGCAATTTAAAGTCCTTATTATCAATACAATAGTAGCATATCTCAATATGGTTCCACTTCATTACACTAACCAGTGGAATTCAATTTGATGGTGGTTGCAAACACACCTTTAAAACTTCAATCAAGTGTCATGTTGCAAGTTTTAGCACTGCCAGAGATCACCATTACACTTCTCATTAAAATAACACAATATCTGCATATTTGGGTGACATATGGCACTCTTTGTTGTGTGGAATGAACTATTTGTTTCACATGTTTTATTTCTTTTTCTTCTACTTCTAATTAAAAGAATATTATTGTTTCACACATTTTATTTGTTTTTCTTCTACTTCTAATTAAAAGAATATTAAGGTATGTGTTACTTTAAACATTGTTTGCTTCTGCTTGTATGTTCCTCCTATGATTCAGTGTTTTAACCAATGGATTTTCATGCTCCATAGATACCTTTCCAAAGCATTTGGTGATCACATTGAGAGCGAATACTCGGAAGGAGAGTGCAAAAGTCAGAAACTGGAGATTGCAGAGGAAGGTATCTTCTTCTATTTCTTCTCCTTTTTTCATCGGCTTTGATGACTTTAAAATAATGCATGGAGAGATTGGATTAATGGGTTATTGTTCATAGTATGATGAGCACACTTCACTTTTTTTTCCTAAGTACGAGTTGGATATGTTTGAATCTAGCCATCATGTACCGTTTCCTTATTCTTTGGTAGCATATGGTACAATTCTCTGTATAATGTTCTCATGTCAGCTGATATTTATAGATTGAGGAATGCTAGCATACAGCTCATTGCAAAGTTTCATGTAGTTTTTTCCCCTCTTATTTTCAGCTGGTTTTACTGGGGGGTTGGGGTTATTTTGGCTGTGGTTTGAGTGGAGAGAGAAATTTTTTCGTCCAGTCCAGAGCAGCAGAGGCTGTTGGGTTATTGTCCTTTCTATACACAATAGGTGTGGCCTGATGGTTTTTTGTTTCAGACCACGCCCGAAGAGATGTACAAATCATACATTTTTATGTGTTGAATGAATCTGGTGGTAGGAGTCCCCCAAATTTCTTTGTTCCATAAAAAAATAAAAATAAAAATAAAAAAATAAAAAAGAAAAAAAGAAAAAAAAGATATGTGGCAGACATGTCTGGTGATCAGCATTGCTGATATGGTGGGCCACCATGTGGATGGGCTCTAGTCCAAAAATCCAAGTGATTGAGAGTCGTGACCATCCATTTGTTTCAAGTTTTTCTGGTTAAATGTAGACTGTTGTTCTTACTGTTCCTTTCGTAGGCCACTTCCACTTGCTTTCTGGGGTATCGCCTATCCATGTGGTGGTACCCTAGAACAACAGTCCATGTCGCCATGTTTGTCACATGTTACTAAAAGCAGGGAACTGTATAGAACTTCTACGCGATTTGTATTTTAGTATTTCTCTCATATAATTGATAAGTTGTTCCAACAAGCCATAATGCCTCAGTCACCCAAATGCTAGACTCTTCTATGCTAGCACGTCTGTCAAGAAAACGTGTTATTTGCAAATGATCTACACAACACTAGATATTTCTATAGTACATTTATGTAGAACCATTAGTTATACTCAAGTTTTCCTAATGCAAGATGTGTCTAGAATCTTTTATATGGGATGTCATTCAACACTCAAGCAAAAAGATTGTAGTTTCTATAGAACACTTAGGCTTTCAGTTGTACAAGTAGAGTTCATGTTTCAGGATCCAAACTGTTGATATTTGATACCAAGGGGCCTCCATGGATGGCCCATGCGCTAAAAATTCACCTAATGGGAAATCCTAACCCTTAAATTGGCCAATAAGCGGATGATTAAGAAAGAACCAGTAACAGTCCCCAAACAACTAAAAAAGTCAGATGTCATGGCTAGGGTCCTGGGAACATCCGGTGCATGATTCATCCATCGTAAGGCCCGTCATGTCAACAGTTCATTTTGGATCACTAAAACAGGGGTCCCACTTTTAAATACTTAAAATTCATTAGTACGGTACAAACTCTTGGCCGAGGCATTGCATAATACCTCCTATTTCATTCCACAATACCTCTCATTTGCTTCTGTCCCTTGCAAGTCTTCACTTGTAAAACTTTATAAGCAAAGATCTGCTTATTCCTTTTGTATGGCTCTCTTATCCAAGGTATTCCAAAACAGTCATGTAATAACCATAATGGTAACAATGGTAACTGTTACGTGTTATGAAAAAAAAAATGCCCCATAACGGCTAATGGCCCATATCATAATGGTAATAGTGGTGGCTGTTACAGCCACCCTTACCATCATGAAATACCTTTCTCATATCATGATAACATGTTACCAATGATCAATCTTGATATCATGTTGCCAATGATCAATGCTAGATCCATCGGAAAGCCAACCCAAACCTGACACTTATCCTTTTTGCATCTCATTAGCCTTTTATTTTAATAGGACCAACTTTTGCTTCAAAGTGCTTGTTAGCATTCCCTTTCTATGAAATTTTGGTTAATGTTAATCTCATCAAAGTAACAAGATTTCTATGCAGGAACATAGAAATCTTGTTACAGCATTCCTATACATGTATACCAGCGTCTATCAATTCAATATCAGTTTTTGATGGTTTGCTTTTCAATTTTTACAGTGACGTGGAACTGTTGTCACATGCCGTGTTGAACAAGGGACTATTAAAGTTGGAGAAGATGTAGAGATTTTAAGTTTAATTCAGGTATGGGCCAAAATTCCATTTCTCAAATTATTTCACCATTTTGAAGCAGGTCAGCTGATTTTCTTGCACCTTACACAAGTTATGGCCAATCATGAAACTATTAATGCGGTTTCATCCTTGTGTAGGCTGGTGATAATGTGGGGCTTCTTCTACGTGGTTTAAAACGGGGTGACGTACAGCGAGGACAGGTGAGTAGTGCCACCTAGGCCTCTTTTTGACAAAAACAAAATAATAATAATAATAATAATAATAATAATAATAATAAAAGAAGGCTCCAACCTAAAGCAGATTGATATTGGTCTTCTTTTTCATGGGGGAAACTATGGCCTGAACTTATCAGGGGTTACTCTATGTTGTTATTTGTTATGCACTTTTAAGGTCTTTTGGCAATGCCATATGAAAATAGCTCAAGAAATGACAACAACAATTTTGTTATTTTTGTTATTATTATTATTATTATTATTATTTTATAGTGATGAGGTCATTGATTGTCCCATAGGATTATTATTATTATTACTATTGTTTGGATATTCAGTTTGGAATCCAGCTATTTACATAGGTACTAGACAAAGTGGGTGTGGCCCCTCCCTTACAAATGATCTAAGGGCCACCCCATTTTGCATCATAGTGTCTGTATTGAATTAAATTGAATTATCACAATTCATTTTGGTTGGACATCCAAACAAAGATTTAATGGCTCCATCCAACACCTAATATTGTCGATGACTTGGACAGATGACTTTTGTCTTACCAATTTTACTGGTCCAGATTGTGTAAATACATGTTATTGCATTCATTAATCTTCTCCTTGTGGATTCTTCTCCTGTTTTGTCAGATCTTACCTTGAATATAAATTCTGTTTGGATTAAATTGGATATTTAGGGTTCTTTGGTTGTTCAATTGGCTTGAATTGCAATTCACTTATTTATTGGCGCTTTTTCCATTTTTTTATCGGCACTTTTTACAGCTTTTAGCGGCGTTTTTCAATTTCTTATCGGCACTTGTTACAGCTTTTACCGACGTTTGTTGGAACTTTTAGCAGCATTTGTTATAAATTTTACCTGTGTTTCTCATAACTTTTACTGGCGTTTTTATAGTTTTCACCGGCATTTCTCATATCTTTTACTTGCGTTTTTACAGTTTTTAGTGGCGTTTCTCATAGAATTTAACCAGCGTTACTCATATCTTTTACCGATGTTTTTAGAGTTTTTACCGGCGTTTCGTATAGTTTTTACCAGCAGTTTTACAATTTTCACTGGTAGTCACCAAAAGCATCGGTAAAGGATAATAAGCACCGTTAAAAGTTCTTATTTTAGCGACGGTCATAAAAAACACCGGTAAAAAGGTGCGACTGCCGGTAAAACATACAGTGACGCTCCCCTTTAGCGGCACGTGTCTAACCCCAATAATTCTTATACTGGCAGTTTTTAGGACTTTTAGGGGTGGTTTTTGGCTGCCGGTAAAGCCTGTTTTTCTTATAGTGTAAATTTATTTTCTCCTGCACAATGCCAAATGTTTATGATATATTAAGTTCTTGGGCACCCCAATATGCATAATAACTCTACAAAACAAAGCTTGCATTTCTAAATTTCATTGGATCCTCGTCTTTGCTTCATTTTACAATGTAAGTGCTGATTTTCAAGTCTGACGTTTCTGTATGTGCTATTATTTTGGTTTCAAATTGTGTTTGCACGGTTAGCTTAACAATTCTTCTTAATTCTAAATTATAACCATGTACTGTTGGTTGAATATTTTTAAAAAATGAAAGAAACACAAAAAGAAAATTGCTGCTGATTTTATTTTTTTAAGGCAAGAAATTTTCTGATGGCTTTAGCTCGTTTATATTTTTCTAAAATATTGAAATCTGAGAGGGTCCACAACCGTCCTTTGTTAAAGACGTTAAATGCACACTAACGACGGCCACAAACCGTCAGTGTTTTAGACTGTTTGTAACCATCTAACATTAGAGACGGTCCATAACAGTCCCTTTATTATCCATCTTTAATAACGATCCATGACCATCCTTATTTACAGACGGTCCATAACCGTCCTTTTAACATCCATCTTTAATGATGGTCCATGACCGTCCTTTAACTAATATGATGCAGCAAAATAGGATAACCCATGCAGTGGTTCAAAACCCTCATTTATTGAGATTTGCGATGATTTTCAACTATCCTTTTTTCACTGTTTTGCCGTAGTAACATCCAAGTTGTGTCGCAATTTCAAATTGCTCCAATAGGGAAACTTAAAAAAATGCTCTTCTTCCTCCAGTTATATTCCAATACTGTATACATTTCCTCTTCTTCAAGTGCAATGCCTTAACCAAATATAGCTTCTCCAATGTTACTCAGTTGTTGTATTACATCTTCTCTAGATAACTCTTTCGGTGGTGGCATATGATCTTGTTTGCCATGAAAGATCATCGTCTTCCTACGCCAACTATGATCGCTCAGAAGGAGGCGACGATGGCCCATATAACACATTTTTTTACCATGCTTCAATGACAATGAACAATTCTTAATACTACATGTAGGACAAGTCGATCTTTCCTTCGTGCTCCACCCAGACAAATTCTCATATGTGGGGAAGTCATTTATTGTCCACAAGACCACTGCACGCAATCGAAATGTCTATCCTGTAAATGTGCATACGTCTGTACACCTTGACTCCACAACTCGTTTAACTCATCTACCACCGGTCACAAATACACATCAATGTTATTCTCAGGTGACTTGGGTCCAGGCATAAGCAATGACATCATGAAAAATGACTCCTTCATACATAATCAATGAGATAAATTGTAGGGCATAAGTACCACTGGCCACATACTGTACGAGCTACTCATATTACCAAATGGATTAAAACCATCACTTGCAAGATAGTCGAATATTGCGAGAATCCTCTACAAATTAGTCATATTTCTTGTCAAAATTTTGTCAGGCTTCAAAGTCCACAGGGTGCCCCAGTGTACTATTATCATGAACGTGTTTCTCCTTATGCCACCTCATATCTTCAGTCGTCTTGCGAGATGTAAACAATCTTTGCAATCTAGGTTTCAATTGGAAGTACCTTAACACCTTTTGCAGAATTTTCTTACGGCTGACTTTGTCATACTTCCACCTAAACTCTCCACATTCTGGACACTCTTCAACATTTTTATGCTCTTTTCAATACAATACACAATCATTTATACATGCATGTATGGGGATGTAACTAAGGCCCAAGTCTCGCATCAAGGATTTTACCTCATAATGAGACTTAGGCAATGTCTCACCATCCGGTAATGCTTCTTTCAACAAGTCAAGCAACATGTCGAACGATTTGTTACTCCAATGATTTATTGTCTTCAAATGAAGTAACCTTGTAATAAAAATCAACTTGGAGAAGTTCTCACACCCCGGATAGTGGATGTTGCGCATCCCTTAACAACCTACTAAACTTTTCTGATTCGACATCAGCCATAGGAGGAATATCTTGGTTATTGCTTGTCGCTGTAAAATCAATATCCGCAATTGTTCCCCTGAACACATCCCCTATGATATCTTGCATTTCGTTAACGTCTTCATCCTTGTCATCCAGCACAATTGGGTCAGCAAGGACTTCAGTGGCCTCAACTCTTTAGTGGATATCTTCACCATGATGGATCCACTAAGTGTAACCCTGGTCAATCCCTATTATGAACAGATCGTCTTCTACTTTGTCTAAAGTCTTATGAACCATGTTCTTCCATTTTCGACATGGACACCTAATCTTATTGTCTGAATTTGTCCGATTTCGCGCAAATTCCATGAACTCTTGAACTCCTTGTTTACACTCTAGGCCAAACCTGTTCTTAACTCACATCTAACTCTTATACATCTCTACAATGAAAAGACTAGAGTCAGTTTATGGAAATACGTTTAAGATTAGGTTAGGGTTATAAGTTTAGAATTAGGTGTAGGTTTAGGTTTAGGGATTTGAGAATACATTTAGGTTATAGGTTATAAGTTTATATTATAGGTTTAAGTTTAGGTTTAGGTTAGGTTATAGGTTTAGGTTCTAAGTTCTAGGTTATAGGTTTAGGTTATAAGTTTAGGTTAAGGTTATAGGTTTAGGTTTAGGTTATAGGTATAGGTTTAGGTTATAGGTTTAGGTTTAGGTTTAGGTTAAGGTTGTAGGTTATAGGTTTAGGTTATAGGTTATAGGCTTTGGTTATAGGTTATAGGTTTAGATTAAGGTTATAGGTTATAGGTTTAGGTTAATGTTATAGGTTATAGGTTTAGGTTTAGGTTAAGGTTATAGGTTTAGGTTAAGGTTAAGGTTATAGGTTTAGGTTATAGGATTAGGATTAGGTATAGGCTTAGGTTTAGGGATTTGAGAATAGGTTTAGGTTATAGGTTATAGGTTAAGGTTTAGGTTAAGGTTATAGGTTATAGGTTTAGGTTTAGGTTTAGGTTATGGGTTATAGGTTACAGGTTATAGGTTTATGTTTAGGTCAAGGTTATAGGTTTAAGTTTAGGTTTAGGAATTTGGGTTCGGGTTCAGGCTTAGTTTTAGGGATTTGAGAATAGATTTAGGTTATAGGTTTAGGATTAGGTTTAGGTTATAGGTTATGTTAGGATTAAATGCTTAGGTTTAGATTAAGGTTAAGCACTACGTGAAAAATGGAAAAAAATGACGGATTTAGAGACAGTTCTGGACCGTCTCTAAAATTGCTTAGTTTAAAGACGCTTTAGAGAAGGCCGTAAATTGTCTCTAAAATTAGGGACGGCTTCTGACCGTCCCTAATATTGTCTTTAAATGTTCTGCGTCCGCAAATAATTTAAGACGGTCTTTAACCGTCTGATATAGGTCATCTGAGACGGTCAAAGACCGTCCGTATTAAAGCCGGTCTTCGATCGTCTTAGATGCGGTCATTTGAGACGGCCACTGGCCGTCCGTATTAGAGACGGTCATTGGCCATCTTTTACTTGTAATCTGAGACTGTCAAAGACCGTCTCTATTAGAGACGGTCCTTAGCCGTCTTATTACCTTGTCAAAAACCGTCTCTATTAGAGACTGTCATAGACCGTCTCTATTAGAGACTGTCATAGACCATCTCTATTAAAGACTATCAATGACCGTCTCTATTAGAGACTGTCACTGACCGTCTCTATTAGAGACGGTCCTTAGCCGTCTTCTACGACCGTGGAAGACCGTCTGTATTAGAGACAGTACTTAACCGTCTCTAATGCTCAGGTACAAATTAAACTATTTGGTTTAGAAAAAATAATTAACAATGTTTTTTTAAAAAAAAAACTGTGATTTTATAAAATTCTACATTTTGAAAAAAAAAATTAAAAACTTTGAATAATGTTGATAACTTTGAAAAAAAAAAGATTTCAATAAAAAAAATGATATTTTGAAAAAGACTATAAAAAATTAAACAAAATTGTGAAAAAATCGACAAATTGTAAAAAATATATATTTTTTAAAAAAGAAAACTAGATTTTGTATTTTGACAAAAAAATTAAAAAGTTACATAACAAGATTTCGATAAAAAAATAATATTGTGAAAAAGAAAATTTTAAAAATTAAACAAAATTGTGAAAATTTTGACAAATTGAAAAAAAAAAAAAAAATTTTAACAGAAAACTAGATTTTGCATTTTGACAAGAAAAATTGAAAAGTTATATAACAAAAGTGATATTTTAAAAAATGATATTTTGAAAAAGAAAATTTAAGAAATTAAACAAAATTGTGAAAAAATTGACAAATTGTGTGTGTATATATATATATATATATATATATATATATTAAAAAAGAAAACTAGATTTTTTATTTTGACAAGAAAAATTGAAAAGTTAGATAACAAAAGTGAGATTTTGATGATGTGCCCTATGTTTTTCCAACCCATTTTTGGGCCGGGTATAAAAAATTGTGTAGATTTAAATCTTAAGTGGACCACACCACTAGAAAGAATGATAATATAATACCTCGCCATTAAAAATTATAAAGAGCCCATCGTAAGGTTTTATTAATGTTTATTTGCAATCCAACTTGTTGATAATGTAAAGAATATCTAGATGAAGGTAAACTGCAAAGATCAAATTGATCCAAAACTTTTGTGGCCTTCAAAAGGTTTTTAATATTTATTCATCATTGTTTTGATCGATATGGCCCACCTGAGATTATTGAGTCCTTGTGATTTGAAATCACATCCTAAAATATGATGGAAAAATATATGGATGATGTCGATATACATAAAATATATCAAGGTGGGCCCTACACGGTTAGAGTAACACTCATGAAGGAGTTACCTAAATAGTGAAATGGTACTATAAGGTCACCTCATGGGAACTTCCCATGAGGTTAATCTGTGTGCGCCCCACCATGATGTGTGTAAAACATCAGCACCATGCATTTGATGTGTCCCCTTTAAGTCCAAAAATCAGTCATATAAGAAACTCATGTGGGCCATAGCATCTAAAACTATGCGAAGACATCCATAAAATATATAAAAGCATTTGGTGGGGACCACATGAGTTTTGGATGTGTATGAAACTTGGTCTGACTCCTCATCCAAGTGGGACACATATAATGAATGGGCTGGATCTATGAACCACATCTAGGTGGGCCCAATAAATGATTATGAATGTTTTAATGGGAGGGTAACCCTCTCAACTATAGTATGTGGTGTGGCCCACCTAAATCATGTATTGACTTTATTTTTAAGCTCGTGGCCCACCATGGAATGGTGCATCTGATTACGGGGCAAATCCAAAGTTCAAGTGGACCCACCATAGAAAAGAGTGGGATAGTGACACCCACTATTGAAACCTTCTTAGGGCTCATCGCGATGTTTATTTGAGATCCAATCTGTTTATAAGTTAATACAGACATGGATGCGGTTGAAACTTGGTCTGATTCCTCATCCAAGTGGGACACACATAATGAGTGGGTTGGATATGTGAATCACATTTACGTAGGCCCAATATATGATTATGAATGTTTTAAGGAAACCCTTCTCCATTACATTTAAGTGAGTTACTCGTTATCCTTACCAGAGTAAACTCTATGGGGTCCACCGTTATTTATTTATTTTATCCACTCCATTCATCCATGTTAATAGATAATTTGAGGTCTAAAGAACAAAAGGAAGCATATCTAAAGCTCAAGTGGACCACACCACAGGAAATAGTGTGATTGAACCTCTACCATTTAAAATTTCTTGGAGGCCATAGAAGTTTTGGATCAAGCTGATGTTTGTGTTTTCTATTCATTCATATATTTTTGATATTATGAACAACCTTTAACCGTTTTTGGACAATCTGATCAGTCCAGATTGAAGAGTAATAACTTCAGATGTTTAAATCAAAATTCACTCAAATTGTTGATCAATCTTGTTTGCCCAATATCTTTCTCATATGTAGCATGATTGGGGCGAGTAACCGTTTTTGGATGTTGGTCGGTGCTCTATGGGTCCCACCATGATGTATGTGTTTCATCCATGCCGTCCATCCATTTTTACAAATCATATTAGGCCCTGATACCAAAAATGAGAGGGATATAAATCTCAGGTGGACCACACCACATGAAAACAATAGTGATTGGATATCCACCATTAAAACCCTCCTAAGGCCCACTATACTTTTTATTTGACATCCTATCTGTTGATTAGGTCATACAGGCCCAGATGAAGGGGAAAAAACTATGCGAAGACATCCATAAAACATATATATAAAAGCATTTGGTGGGGCCCACATGAGTTTTGGATGTGTATGAAACTTGGTCTGACTCCTCATCCAAGTGGGACACACATAATGAATGGGCTGGACTATGAACCACATCTAGGTGGGCCCAATGAATGATTATGAATGTTTTAATGGGAGGGTAACCCTCTCAACTATAGTATGTGGTGTGGCCCACCCAAGTCATGGATTGACTTTATTTTTAAGCTCGTGGCCCACCATGGAATGGTGCATCTGACTGACGGGGCAGATCCAAAGTTCAAGTGGACCCACCATAGAAAAGAGTGGGATAGTGACACCAACTATTGAAACCTTCTTAGGGCCCACCGCGATGTTTATTTGAGATCCAACCTGTTTACAAGTTAATACAGACATGGATGCAGTTGAAAATTGGTCTGACCCCTCATCCAAGTGGGACACACATAATGAGCGAGTTGGATATGTGAATCACATTTAGGCAGACCCAATATATGATTATGAATGTTTTACCGAATATTTGGGATTAACGCACACCGTTCATCCATTTTTCAAGATCATTTTATAGAAATATATAAAAAATGAATCATATTCAAAGATTAAATGGACCACACCACAAATAAGGAGAACAGATTGGCTACTCCCCCTACACCATCAAATGGCTGGTGGTTGGTGCTGAGTGGGCCCCACCATGATTTATGGCCCCACGACCATTTTTTATTTTTTATTTTTTAACTTTTAAACTAGTTGGATTTCAAATAAACATTACGATGGGCCTTAGGATAGTTTCAACGGTGGGAATCACCTTCCCGTTGTTTTCTGTGATGGGGTCCACTACAGATTTTTATCTGTCTCATTCTTTGGCTCGTGATATCTCAAAATATCTCAAAATGGATGGACGGTGTGGATATAATGAATACATCATAAGTTTTTATATTTTTAAAATTTTATATATATATATATATATATATATATATATATATATATATGGAAAAGGTTCTATATGTCGAGCTCATGAGAACTCCCCATGAGGTCTAGCTGTGTGGGCCCCGCCATGACTTAGTGTCGTAAATCAACACCGTGCATTTGATGGGTCCCCTTTAAATTATGGGATATCCCAAAATCAGCCAGTATACTGGTAACTCGGTGGGCCATACCATCTAAAATCATGTGAAGACATGCCTAAAACATATAAAAGCACTTGGTGGGGCCCCACCTGAAATTTGGATGCGTCTAAAACTTGGTATGACCCCTCATCCAAGTGGCACACACATAAGGGATGGGATAGATTTGTGAACCACATCTCTGTCTCAAGTAGATGATAAAAAAACTGAATTATATCTCAATCTCAAGTGGACCACGTTACAGGAAATAGTGTCGAATGAATTTTGACCATTAAAAATGTTTTGGGGGCCATAAAAGTTTTAGATCACGTTGATATTTATTTTTTCCCTTCATTTGGATCTTTATGACCAAATTAACAGATTGGATGTCAAATAAACAGTACAGTGGGCCTTAAGAGGATTTTAATTGTGAATATCCATTCATTATTTTTGTCTTGTGGTGTGGCCCACCTAGGATTTATATCCCTATCATTTTTTGTATCAAGCACTAAATTTATCTATAAAAATGGATGAACGGAATGGATGAAACATGTACATCATGGTGGGGCCCACAGAGCACCGACCACCTGCCTGTCTCGCTTTAAATTTGGGCGCGGCTCTGTTTGAGCGCACCCAAAATTGGTCGACGTGGGTCGGTGCTCTATGGGTCCCACCATGATGTATGTGTTTTATCCATGCTGTTCATCCATTTTAAAAATTCATATTAGGGATTGACGCCAAAAATGAGAGGGATATAAATCTCAGGTGGACCACACCACATGAAAACAATAGTGATTGGATATCCACCATTAAAACCCTCCTAAGACCCATTGTACTTTTTATTTGACATCCAATCCGTTGATTAGATCATACAGGCCCAGATGAAGGGAAAAAAGTTATCCGATTGATCCAAAACTTTATGTGGCCCCCAAAAGGTTTTTAATGGTCGACGCTCATTCAACACTGTTTCTTATAATGTGGTCCAGTTGAGATTGGGATATACCTCATTTTTTGTCTCATATCATAAAATGAAAAAGAAAAATAGATGGACGGCAGGGATGAAATACATACATTATGGTGGGGCCCACAGAGCACCGATTACGTGACACGCGAGAGAGACTTATAAGTCTCTCTCTCTCGCCCCCTCTCTTACTCTCTCGCTGTCCTCTCTCTCTCTCTCTCTCGGCCTCTCTCTCTCTCTCTCTCTCTCTCTCTCTCTCTCTCTCTGTCTCTCTCTCTCGGTTCTCTCCACCGCGCCCTCTCTGTCTCTCTGTCTCTCCCCGTCTCTCTCTCGGATTTAGCTCTCTCTCCACCGCCCTCTCTCCACCGCGCCCTCTCTCCACCGCGCCCTCTCTCCAACTCAAACAGGTATCTCTCTCTCTCTCTCTCAATCTCTCTCAATCTCAAAATCGATTGAAACGATTTGGGGATTTAGGGATTTAAGGATTTGGGGATTTGGGGATTTAGGGATTTAGGGATTTGGGGATTTGGGAATTTAGGGATAAAAAGAAAAGAAAAAGGAAAATTGCACCTGAAGATAGATAGGAGATAGAAGGGATATATTTGTGGAGTCTCCCCACAAGAACAACCTAAAGGAGTTTTACCTCCAGGGTTTCTAGAAGAGACACTTCTAGAGGATATTCAACTCATAGGAAAAGGCTTCTTTCCATCAATTGAATATTGTATTTTTGCGTCCTTGCATAAGGCAATATATAGCCTTTTTGTAGAAATTCCCAACTGAAATTAAACTTCTACTTGCTTTCTTTTGGTATAACTTTGACCTCCTAAATTAACTCAAACTTAACCCACATTTAATTGTAAGAAGAAAAGGAAAGAGACTAAGTAGTAGGCAAAGAAACTAATTGGGTTGTTCGTGATGATTGTGAATGTTGTTGACGATGATCGCTGGTAGATAGACGATGTCTGAGATTCGGCGAGCAACTCAGTATTGTAGTGATGCCTATGGGGCACATAACTAAGGCTGTAAGTTGTCTACCTAAGTCGAAGTCAACAATCACCACACAATCTCGATCATTGAAATCACGGGTCACTCTAGGATCAACGGTGGAGATTGGTGTAGCCTAGATGTGGCTTGCATCGTTAATCTAATAACTCTCCAACTGCTCAAATCTTCCTAGGTATATACACTACTATATGGCAGTTTGGGGTTGTATGGTTGGTTAAAAACACCTAAATCTCTTATATGGTTTGTATGTGTCTTTGAAGTCCGGTCTATTGGACTTATGGGCCTCATGGCCCAACTGGACCCTAGTTTGCAATATCTTCCTTCAGCCAGCAGATGGGTCCTCTTTTTGACCACTTTTGGTGACTGTTTGTGTCCTGGATCACCATTCATGTGTCTTTTTTCCCCATTTCCATGGAGCTATGACGACTATGAGTAAATTGACAAAAGGTGTATGGTGGGGCTTTTTGGAGAAGCTATAGATGAGTAGGGATTATACATATACAATTAACATGTTATAATATGTTCTTTACAAATCTACATATCATAATATATAACATGTCTGCAACATGCATTTGGGATGGGCTGGGATGGCTCATCAGGATCCCAGATTCAAATTTCATGGGATAGGCTTGGATTTTTCTGGTCCCATGGAGTTAGGTCCGGCATTTCATTTCAAAAATGGTCATTCGGGTCCAACAATTTTAGACTTAATGACATTTCCTTTTTTTTTGCGGCTAGAACTTGAATCTAGGCCCATTTATGGCTACAATGGGCGTGGTTTGCCTAACTTTCAAGCATGCATGCATGGGTCAAGCCGTGCCTATTACAATGTAATTTTTAATGCCATGCATTATATGTATCATTGTATATATATACTGTCGCTCCTAGGAGTTTATGTATTAGCTATTTAGTGGCATGACTCTTCACCATTTGGAGTTTGCATGTAATATTTTGACATGGGTATAGACGTATAGTGTCACCATGTGTATGGTAACTGTGCAGTACGTACTAGTGTTTATTTACCTTGGGTTATTATCTTTCCATGGCTTTGATAATGGATGTTACACTCATAAGGAGGAATGCAGGTAATTTTCCTTGTGTTTTATATTTATGATCTTAAGTAATTAACAGGTTTGGAAATTTAAATAGAACTTTCTTTTTCTGTGTCTGAGTCAATAGTTACTTGTTACCAGAAGAGAAAGTAATTCCGATGGTTTTCACTTTGGATGTAATACCAATGCTTGGCTTGTTTGACTGGAGTTGATAAATTCGTTCTTTTGGTAGAAGCTGCTTAATAATCTGTTGATGATCATGTCTCACGTATTATGCTAGGATGATCATGTGCAGTGAATTTGAAGATGTGAATCCTAGAACACATGCCAATATGCCACACGTGCAAGAAACAAGCTATTTTGGGCTGCTATGAACATGACCTGGTCCAAGAATCAGGCCAGTTAGCTCATTAGGTAGGCCACACTTGTATGCTGAATATAGACAACCATTTTTTGAAAGCGTTCATTTCTCATACATGTGGCCCATCTGATGAGTGGGCTGATTTGGATTTTTTTTTTTTTTTTGCTAGGGAATGTTCATGATGGGCATCAACTGATGAGTGTGAATCATCTTACGGTTTCTTTTCATGTACATTCGCAGATCCATTCACCGATATCTATGTGTTTGTTCCCCTCTCGTTCCATAAAATAGTTATGTAATATCTTTTATTGAACTCTTGGCTAGTCATTTAACTTAAATATGGTCATCAATCCATGTTCGGAGTTTCTTAGAGGCCATGTTCTTCATCAATGGCATGGATATCTTGTCATTGGTGATCTTACATTATCCATCCATTCCTTGGTGGAAACTACAAAGTTCTTATACGGTTGTGCAATAGACACCTTCTTTGTCAAAGCTAACTGGCTTAATGATTCAAGGTGTTGTCTGGTTCTGTTTTATCACATAGGATAAGTAAGTTGTAACATTTTTATTTTTTGCATGCCGGAATTTTTAGTTTTACAATGAGTCTGCATTGTTCCACGGCATCAATGCACAACTATAAACTGTTAGTGGCATGAGTTCCTGATAAAATTTTAAAACATGAAAGTGGAAATAGTTGTTCCTTTTTATGATGCAGTGGTCCCAACACATTAGAAGAAAAAGCAAATGCTAGTACGTAATATTTTGCTAAGCACACATTCACCTCTACACGTGCTACCCTGACATGTATTGGGACATATAAGCTGAGTGCATTTTGTGGTCCCTATTTTGCCTATAAGCTTGAGGCAAAATCAGGTTGGTCCACTTTTTAAGGCAAGCCATAGGTCTACACTGAATGTGGACTCTTGGCTAGTCAATTCTTTAAATTGTTTGTTGTTTCAGACATGTTTGGTCCGCATGATGAGTTGACCAGCCCAACTATTTGGCCAGGTTGTTCAGATGGTCATGCCCACCTCAGCATGGTTTTTGAAGCCCTAAACACATGTGGCTGCATGTAGAGGTGCATCTGGAGAGGCATGTATGGGCTTCATCTGGAAATTGATATGGATAAGTGAACGTGTCACCCTTTTTTGCGAGTTCTTATTTTTTCTCCTGTAGTGATTTATTAATTTTTTTTTTTTCAGTTGACTAACTCTTTAGGGGTCATTTTGCAACCTAGATTTGGGGTTGAATTTGGATTCCAAATCCAAAAGATCTCAATTCTCATGTTTGGCAGTCTCTTCTTTGCATGGAAATCCATATTTTAAGCCACCTTTTTTTTTTCCTTTCAAAAAGATGGTTTGCAAAATCCAAGGATTTCAAATCCAACCCGATGGTTAAAATTTCCAAACTATTCCCTCTTGTGTGGCTCCCTGACTACTGGAATGGCCTCATTTTTTGGTGTACATGAATCCTAGTCAGACGCATCTTCTAAATGGATTAGATGGTGTGTAAAAGGGATTTGGGGATTTAGGGATTTAGGGTTTAAGGTGGGCCCTACTGAGTTTACTCAACCTATAGTTAATAGACTAGATGAGGAGAGCGATACAAAATGATTGTAAATGGGTTATGCATACATTTAATTAACTGTTTCTAGTTCAGGTGTTATTTGTACATTTTGTTTTTTTTTTTTTTTATATCTAATTTCAACTATCTATGGTTAATTTACTTGCTGTTCAAGCCCTTTTAACATCAGTCCTTTGTAAAAACCTTAGTTTGCATGAAATTTCAATGCCTTATAACTAGGTTTTGTGACTTCAACTGAGAACAGAATATCTGACCATTGGATTAATACATGGATACACATTATTTGTTTGTTCTAGGGATTAAGTAATCACACCTTTTATTTCATGCCATACTCTCATTTCTCCTTTTATTTTGAGGTTACCTATAAAAAATAAAAGAAATTCCTGCATTTTAATTAGCACCCCACGGGAATTGACACAATTCAACTTGATTCCATTTAGTTTACGTGAATCATACGATTTGGTTGGTTGTACCAAATTTCATGAATTTTGCACCAAAATAGACTGATTAATCATGAATTTTATTTCACTATCAATTATTTTATTAAAATAGATGGCTATATTTAGAATTAATGAATGAGTAGGATTAGTTCTTTTTCATTGGAAAAGGTGTGAGGGATTTTTCTAGGAGTGCAACAATCCTTTGCTCAAAGTGATCCTTCTAGATTGAGGAGAGATTCTAAATCCATCCTTTTTTCCTTCTTTTCTCTTTCCATCCCCAATTCTTCAACCAACGAATCACTCTTCATTTTACAGCTTTTAGACATCTATCCTGCATCCTTCCTGACCTGTCTAATGTGCATGTGGCATGCATGTAGATCAATCCAACAATCCTAACAAATAAATGGTTAGAAAGAAAAAAGGACAATGGTGCAAATTCAAAATGCAAAAGAAATGTTTCAGATTGTCTAATCAGTACAATTTCTGAGATATATGCTCCATCCACAAACAATTTGGAGTCTCTGACAGACTGGATTGACATGCATGTATACCACATGTATGCTGGATGTGTCACCACCACCCACTTAATACAGTTGTGGAAATGCAAAGGAAAGTCTTAACCATTTCTTTAGCACAATGAAGCGCCTTCACCAAATTGGCTACGCCTCAAGGATATAACATTGAGGTCAGGGGTTTAGACTTCAGGCTAATCTATCAAAAACATTTTCTAGCACATTAATCCAAATCTCTATAAAGGGATTAATAATTCAATGCTGATAAAGAAGAATGCAGATGCGAAGAAGTAGAAAGATCTGTGAAGGTACGCTTTTCAATGGTTTGTGACTATAGACATGACCCTCATTTTCCACCATTTCTGAATGGTGGTAATTTATCCACCATACATATGGCATAAGTGTATGTCAACCCAGACATGAAAATTGCTTGAGTTGTGTAGCCTACAACATGATAATTTGCATATGTTATTCGTTACATTGCTGACAGTAACATTGTTTTCTAATATGTGCCACCAAAAAAATTGTTTATATAAAAAAAATTTCCATTTGATTTTTTTTTTTTATGGATGCATCATGCATGGTTTTATGATAAAACACATGTATGTATAAAACAAATTATTTGTTCCAAACAAGACATTTATCAAAGGCGCACTATTAGGTGATATTTAAGATTTTCATTATAAATAGATTAAGAGCCAATGATAATTATAAGTAGACTTGCAGCAAAAAATAAAGAATTTAATTTTTCTCAAAACATGGAAAGACTAATCAGTCCTACTTCTTGTAACCATTGCTTCAAATGGAGGGATTTGCACAAAGATTTGGTTAGGGAGACTACTCGATGGTGAACTAGCAGTTGTAACAAATATGAGAGCTGCAAAGGTGAAAAGAAACATAAGGCGGTCGGTAAGATAAGATAGATTGACAATACTTGTTTCAATTTTCTTGGATGGATGATGAATGTATTTGGGAATGTAAATGAATATAAAAAACTTATAATATATATATATATATATGTTATCAATGGAGGATACCTTGTTTAGGGGGACATGAAATTCTTGTAGCTTATGGTATGGTGCCCCAATATTGGTTGTATGTTACTAGTATGTAGTAGATAATACTAGGTTCAATAGTAGATAATACTAGAGAATCCCCACACCTAATCCTAATCTACTCCTTAACCTAAACCTAAACTTGAAAACTTAAACCTAAATCCATACACAAACCCAAACCTGAACCCGATTTCCTAAACCTAAACCTTTACCTATTCTCAATTCCCTAAACCGTAACCTATAACCTATACTTATAACCTAAACCTAAACCTATAACCTCAACATGTAACCTTAACCTAATCTCAACTCCCTAACCTAAACCTAGAGATAAGCTTGAAAACCCAAACCTAAACCCGATCCCGGCAGATCAATTCCTAAACGCTTAGCCTAAACTTTAAACCCAAACGTAAACCCGATCTCGAACCCGAACCCAATTTCCTATACCTAAACCTTAACATATTCTCAATTCTCTAAACCTAAACCTACACCTAATCCTAATCTCAACTCCCTAAGCTAAACCTAAACCTAAACTTGAAAACCCAAAACTAAACCCGAACCCGAACCCGATCCCGATTTCCTAAACCTAAACTTATGACCTTAACCTAAACCTATTCTCAAATCCCAAAACTCGTAACTAAAGCTAAACCAAAACCTATAACCTAAACCAAAACCTATAACCTAAACCCAAACCCATTCTCAAATCCCATAACCTATAACCTAAACCTAAACTTAACCTAAACCAAAACTAAAACCAAAACCTATAACCTAAACTTGAACCCAAACCCAAACCCAAAGCAGAACCCCGAATTCCTAAACCTTAACCTAAACATATAACCTATAACCTATAACTTAAGCCTATACCTAAACCTAAACCTTACTTATAACCTAAAACTATTCTCAAATCCTTAAATCTTAACCTATAACCTAACCGAAACCTATACTTATAACCTAAAACTATTCTCAAATCCCAAAACCTATAACCTAAACCCGAACCCGAACCCGAACCCGAATCCTAAACCTTAACCTAAACATATAACCTATAACCTATAACTTAAGCCTATACCTAAACCTAAAACCTTACTTATAACCTAAAATTATTCTCAAATACCAAAACCTATAACCTAAACCCAAACCCGAACCCGAATTCCTAAACCTTAACCAAAACATATAAACTATAACCTATAACCTATGCCTATAACTTAAACCAAAAGCTAAACTTATAACCTAATCCTAAACCTATAACCTAAACTCAAATCCCTAAACCTAAACCTACACCTAATTCTAATCTCAACACCCTATCCTAAACCTAAACCTAAAATTGAAAACCCAAACCTAAACGTGATCCCGAACCCGAACCCAATTTCCTAAACCTATACCTTAACCTATTCTCAATTCCCTAAACCTATAGCTTATAACCTAAACCTAAACCTAAACCTAAACCTAAACCTAAAAAACCTAAACCTAAACCTAAAACCTAAATGTATTCTCAAAACCCTAAACCTAAACCTATACCTAATCCTAATCTCAACTCCCTAACCTAAACCTAAACTTAAACCTAAACTTGAAAACCCAAACCTAAAACCCGATCCCGAACCCGATTTCCTAAACCTAAACCTTAACCTATTCTCATATCCCTAAACCTAAACCTACACCTAATCTAATCTAAACTCCCTAACCTAAGCCTAAATCTAAACATGAAAACCCAAACCTAAACCCAATCTCGAACCCGAACCCGAATTCCTAAACCTAAACCTTAACCTATTTTCAAATCCCTAAACTAAACCTACACCTAAACCCGAACCCGATTCCCTACACCTAAACCTTAACCTATTCTCAATTCCCTAAACCTATAGCTTATAACCTAAACCTAAACCTTAACCTAAACCTATAACCTTAACCTAAACCAAAACTTATGACCTAAAACCTAAATGTATTCTCAAATCTCTAAACCTAAACCTACACCTAATCCTAATCTCAACTCCCAAACCTAAACCTAAACCTAAACTTGAAAACCCAAAGCTAAAACCCGATCCCGAACCCGAACCCGATTTCCTAAACCTAAACCTTGACCTATTCTCAAATCCCTAAACTTAAACCTACACCTAATCCTAATCTAAACTCTCTAACCTAAACCTAAACCTAAACTTGAAAACCCAAACCTAAACCCAATTCGAACCCGAACCCAATTCTAAACCTAAACCTTAACCTATTTTCAAATCCCTAAACCTAACCTAAAACTGAACCTAAACTTGAAAACCCAAACTTAAACCCGATCCCGAACCCAATTTTCTAAACCTAAACCTTAACATATTCTCAATTCCCCAAACCTATAGCTTATAAGACCTTAAAACCTTAACCTTAACCTAAACCTATAACCTTAAAACCAAAACCTATGTCCTAAAACCTAAACTTATAACCTATAACCTATCCTTAACCTAAACCTAAAACCTAAACCTTAACCAATACCTAAAACCTAAAACTAAACCTAAAACCTATATGTATTCTCAAATCCCTAAACCTAAACCTACACCTACACCTAATCACAATCTCAACTCCCTAACCTAAACCTAAACCCGATCCCGAACCCGAACCCGATTTCATAAACCTAAACCTTAACCTATTCTCAATTCCCTAAACCTATAGCTTATAACCTAAACCTAAACCTAAACCTAAACCTAAACCTATAACCTTAACCTAAACAAAACCTATGACCTAAAACCTAAATGTATTCTCAAATCTCTAAACCTAAACCTACACCTAATCCTAATCTCAACTCCCTAACCTAAACCTAAACCTAAACTTGAAAACTCAAACCTAAACCCAATCCCGAACCCAAACCCGAATTCCTAAACCTAAACCTTAACCTATTTTCAAATCGCCAAACCTAAACCTACACCTAATCCTAATCTCAACTCCCGAACCTAAACCTGAACCTAAACTTGAAAAACCAAACCTAAACCCGATCCCGAACCCGAACCCGATTTCCTAAACCTAAACCTTAACATATTCTCAATTCCCCAAACCTATAGCTTATAAGACCTTAAAACCTTAAACTTAACCTAAACCTATAACCTTAAAACCAAAACCTATGTCCTAAAACTTGAACTTATAACCTATAACCTAACCTTAACCTAAACTTAAAACCTAAACCTTAACCAATACCTAAAACATAAAAATAAACCTAAAACCTATATGTATTCTCAAATCCCTTAACATAAACCTACACCTAATCCTAATCTCAACTCCCTAACCTAAACCTAAACCCGATCCGACCCAGAACCCGATTTCCTAAACCTAAACCCTAACCTATTCTCAATTCCCTAAACCTATAGCTTATAACCTAAACCTAAACCTAAACCTAAACCTTAACCTAAACCTATAACCTTAACCTTAACCTAAACCTATAACCTTAACCTAAACCAAAACTTATGACCTAAAACCTAAATGTATTCTCAAATCTCTAAACCAAAACCTACACCTAATCCTAATCTCAACTCCCTAACCTAAACCTAAACCTAAACTTGAAAACCTAAACCTAAAACCCGATCCAGAACCCAAACACGATTTCCTAAACCTAAACCTTGACCTATTCTCAAATCCCTAAACTTAAACCTACACCTAATCCTAATCTAAACTCCCTAACCTAAACCTAAACCTAAACTTGAAAACCCAAACCTAAACCCAATCTCGAACCCGAACCGAAATTCCTAAACCTAAACCTTAACTTATTTTCAAATCCCTAAACCTAACCTAAACCTAAACCTAAACTTGAAAACCCAAACCTAAACCCGATCCCGAACCCGAACCCGATTTCCTAAACCTAAACCTTAACATATTCTCAATTCCCTAAACCTATAGCTTATAAGACTTTAAAACCTTAATCTTAACCTAAACCTATAACCTTAAAACCTAAACCTATGTCCTAAAACCTAAACTTATAACCTATAACCTAACCTTAACCTAAACCTTAAAACCTAAACCCTAACCAATAGCTAAAACCTAAAAATAAACCTAAAACCTAAATGTATTCTCAAATCCCTAAACCTAAACCTACACCTACACCTAATCCTAATCTCAACTCCCTAACCTAAACCTAAACCCGATCCCGAACCTGAACCCAATTTCCTAAACCTAAACCTTAACCTATTCTCAAATCCCTAAACCTTAACCTACACCTAATCCTAGTCTAAACTCCCTAACCTAAACCTAAACCTAAACTTGAAAACCCAAACCTAAATCCAATCCCGAACCCGAACCCGAATTCTTAAACCTTAACCTTAACCTATTTTCAAATCCCTAAACCTAAACCTACACCTAATCCTAATCTCAACTCCCTAACCTAAACTTAAACCTAAGCTTGAAAACAAAAAACTAAACCCGATCCCGAACCCGAACCTGATTTCCTAAACTTAAACCTTAACCTATTCTCAATTCCCTAAACCTATAGCTTATAACCTTAACCTAAACCTTAACCTTATGCTAAACCTAAACCTGAACCTATAACTTATAACCTAAATATATTCTCAAATCCCTAAACCTACACCTACACCTAATCCTAATCTCAACTCCTAACCTAAACCTAAACCTAAACTTGAAAACCCAAACCTAAACCCGATTTCTAAAAACCTTAACATATTCTCAATTCCCTAAACCTATAGCTTATAACCTAAACCTTAACCTAAGCCTAAACCTAAACCTTAACTTATTCTCAAATTCCTAAACCTACACCTACAACTAATCCTAATCTAAACTCCCTAACCTAAACCTAAACCTAAACTTGAAAACCCAAACCTAAACCCGATCCCGAACACAGAACCCGATCTCCTAAACCTAAACCTAAACCTTAACCTATTCTCAAATCCTTAAACTTAAACCTTCACCTAATCCTAATCTAAACTCCTAACCTAAACCTAAACCTAAACTTGAAAACCCAAACCTAAACCCAATCCCGAACCCGAACACGAATTCCTAAACCTAAACCTTAACCTATTTTCAAATCCCCAAACCTAAACCTACACCTAATCCTAATCTCAACTCCCTAACCTAAACCTGAACCTAAACTTGAAAACCCAAACATAGACCCGATCTCGAACCCGAACCCGATTTCCTAAACCAAAACCTTAACATATTCTCAATTCCCCAAACCTATAGCTTATAAGACCTTAAAACCTTAACCTTAACCTAAACCTATAACCTTAAAACCAAAACCTATGTCCTAAAACCTGAACTTATAACCTATACCCTAACCTTAACCTAAACCTAAAACCTAAACCTTAACCAATACCAAAAACCTAAAAATAAACCTAAAACCTATATGTATTCTCAAATCCCTAAACCTAAACCTACACTAATCCTAATCTCAACTCCCTAACCTAAACCTAAACCTTAGATCCCAAACCCAAACCCGATTTCCTAAACCTAAACCCTAACCTATTCTCAATTCCCTAAACCTATAGCTTATAACCTTAAACCTAAAACCTAAACCTAAACCTATAACGTTAACCTAAACCAAAACCTATTGACCTAAAACCTAAATGTATTCTCAAATCTCTAAACTTAAACCTACACCTAATCCTAATCTCAACTCCCTAACCTAAACCTAAACCTAAACTTGAAAACCCAAACCTAAAACCCGATCCAGAACCCGACTGATTTCCTAAACCTAAACCTTGACCTATTCTCAAATCCCTAAACTTAAACCTACACTTAATCCTAATCTAAACTCCTAACCTAAACCTAAACCTAAACTTGAAAACCCAAACCTAAACACAATCTTCAACCCGAACCCGAATTCCTAAACCTAAACCTTAACCTATTTTCAAATCCCAAACCTAACCTAAACCTAAACCTAAACTTGAAAACCCAAACCTAAACCCGATCCCGAACCCGAACCCGTTTTCCTAAACCTAAACCTTAACATATTCTCAATTCCCTAAACCTATAACTACACCTAATCCTAATCTTAACTCCCTAACCTAAACCTAAACCCGATCCCAAACCCGAACCGATTTCCTAAACCTAAACCCTAACCTATTCTCAATTCCCTAAACCTAAAGCTTATAACCTAAACCTAAACCTAAACCTAAACCTATAACCTTAACCTAAACCAAAACCTATGACCAAAAACCTAAATGTATTCTCAAATCTCTAAACCTAAACCTACACTAATCCTAATCTCAACTCCCTAACCTAAACCTAAACCTAAACTTGAAAACCCAAACCTAAACCCAATCCCGAACCCAAACCCGAATTCTTAAACCTAAACCTTAACCTATTTTCAAATCCCCAAACCTAAACCTACACCTAATCCTAATCTCAACTCCCTAACCTAAACCTCGAACCTAAACTTGAAAACCCAAACCTAAACCCGATCCCGAACATGAACCCGATTTCTAAACCTAAACCGTAACATATTCTCAATTTCCCAAACCTATAGCTTATAAGACCTTAAAACCTTAACCTTAACCTAAACCTATAACCTTAAAACCAAAACCTATGTCCTAAAACCTGAACTTATAACCTATAACCTAACCTTAACCTAAACTTAAAACCTAAACCTTAACCAATACTTAAAACCTAAAAATAAACCTAAAACCTATATGTATTCTCAAATCCCTAAACCTAAACGTACATCTAATCCTAAACTTAACTCCCTAACCTAAACTTAATCCCGATCCCGAACCCGAACCCGATTTCCTAAACATAAACCCTAACCTATTCTCAATTCCCTAAACCTATAACCTAAACCTATAACCTAAACCTAAACCTTAACCTAAACCTATAACCTTAACCTAAACTAAAACTTATGACCTAAAACCTAAATGTATTCTCAAATCTCTAAACCTAAATCCTACACCTAATCCTAATCTTAACTCCCTAACCTAAACCTAAACCTAAACTTGAAAACCCAAACCTAAAACCCGATCCCGAACCCGAACCCGATTTCCTAAACCTAAACCTTGACCTATTCTCAAATCCCTAAACTTAAACCTACACCTAATCCTAATCTAAACTTCCTAACCTAAACCTAAACCTAAACTTGAAAACCCAAACCTAAACCCAATCTCGAACCCGAACCCGAATTCTTAAACCTAAACCTTAACCTATTTTCAAATCCTAAACCTAACCTAAACCTAAACCTAAACTTGAAAACCCAAACCTAAACCCGATCCCAGAACTCGAACCCGATTTCCTAAACCTAAACCTTAACATATTCTCAATTCCCTAAACCTATAGCTTATATGACCTTAAAACCTTAACCTTAACCTAAACCTATAACCTTAAAACAGGTGTATGTCAGTCCTGTTTGGATGAAACAGGTGAATGTGAATGAAACAGGTGTATGTCAGTCCTGTTTGGATGAAACAGGTCTATATTAGTCTGTTTGGATGAAACAGTGTATGTCGATCTGTTTGGATGAAAGCAGTGTATGTCGATTCTGTTTAGATGAAACAAATATGAAACAGTGTATATCATCTGTTTGGATGAAACAGTGAATGTGAATGTGATGAAACAGTTTGGATTTACGTATGTGAATGAAACAGTATATATCGATCCTGTTTGGATGAAACAGTGAATGTGAATGAAACAGTGTATATCGATCTGTTTGGATGAAACAGTGTATATCAGTGTATGTCGAGTCTGTTTGGATAAAAAACAGTGTATATGATCTGTTTGGATGAAAGCAGTGTATATCGATCTGTTTGGATGAAATAGGTGTATATCAGATCCTATTTGGATGAAACAGGTGAATGTGAATGAAACAGTGTATATATCTGTTTGGATGAAACAGTGAATGTGAATGTGATGAAACATGTTTGGATGTGAATGTGAATGTGATGAAACAGTTTGGATTTATGTAGTTTGTATAACAGGTGTATATCAGGAAGAATACTATAACAGGTTAAATTTGAAAATGTCGTTTAAGGGTCATAAGAGACGACCCATACCAGTCATTTTAAAGGACTATTAAAGGAGGGTCCATAACCATCCTTTGAAGGCTCATAAGAGACGGTCCATGACAGTCTTTTTTAAGGATGGTCTATGACCGTCCTAAAAAAGGACGGTCCATGGCCGTCCTTTGAAGGCTCATAAGAGACGGTCCATGAAAGTCCTTTTTAAGGACGGTCAATAACAGTCCTTTTAAAGGACGGTCTATGGCCGTCCTTTTTAGAATCATAAGAGACGGTTCATGATAGTCCATTTTAAGGACGGTCCATGACTGTCCTTTTTTAGGACGGTCTATGACCGTCTTTTTTTCGTTAATAAGAATGACGGTTTTCAACCGTCCTTTAAAAAATAAGACACGTCAAAATTTGACGGCCTATGTGACGGTCCATGACCGTCCTTTTTGGTCATTTGAGACGGTTTTGGACCGTCTTTTTTTCGCTGTTTTGGCGTAGTGAAGGTTATATGATTAGGATTAGGTGTAGGTTTAAGCTTAAGGATTTGAGAATAGGTTTAGGTTATAGGTTTAGGTTTAGGTTTAGGTTAAGGTTATAGGTTTAGGGTTATAGGTTTTGGTTTAGGTTAAGACTATTGGTTATAGGTTATAGGTTTAGGTTTATGTTTAGGTTAAGGTTATAGGTTATAGGTTATATGTTTAGAGTTAAGGTTAAGGTTATAGGTTTAGGTTATAGGTTTATGTTTAGGTTTGGAAATTTGGGTTTGGGTTCATGTTTAGGTTTAGGGATTTGAGAATAGGTTTAGCTTATAGGTTTATGTTTAAGTATCGGTTATAGGTTTAGGTTTAGGTTAATGTTTAGGTTATCGGTTCGGAGTTTAGGTTATAGGTTTAAGTTTATGTTATAGGTTTAGGATTAGGAGGTTTAGGGATTTGAGAATAGGTTTTGGTTATAGGTTATAGGTTCTTAAGGTTATAGGTTTAAGTTTAGGTTACTGTTATAGTTTATAGATTTAGGTTTAGGTTTAGGTTTAGGTTAAGGTTATAGTTATAGTTTATAGGTTTAGGTTTAGGTTAAGGTTATACGTTTAGGTTTAGGTTTATGAATTCGAGTTCGGGTTCGAGTTTAGGTTTAGGGATTTGAGAATAGGTTTAGGTTACTTTAGTTTTAGGTTAAGGTTATAGGTTTAGGTTATAAATTATAGGTTAAGGTTATAGGTTTAGGTTATAGGACTAGGTTTAGGTTTAGGGATTGGAGAATATGTTTAGGTTATAGGTTATACGTTTAGGTTTAGGTTAAGGTTATTGGTTGTAGGTTTAGGTTAAGGTTATAGGTTTAGGTTTAGGTTAAGGTTATAGGTTTTGGTTTAGGTTTAGAATTTGGGTTCGGGTTTGGGTTTAGGTTTAGAGATTTGAGAATAGGTTTAGGTTATAGGTTTAGGTTACGATTATAGGTTATAGGTTATAGGTTTATGTTTATGTGTAGGGAGTTGAGATTAGGATTAAGTGTAGGTTTAGGTTTAGGGATTTGAGAATAGATTTAGTTTTAGGTTTAGGCTAAGGGTTTAGGCATTTAGATTCGAGTTCGGGTTCGGGATCGGGTTTAGGTTTGGGTTTTCAAGTTTAGGTTTAGGTTTAGGTTAGGGAGTTGAGATTAGGATTCGGTGTAGGTTTAGGTTTAGGTTATAGGTTATAGGTTATAGGTTTAGGTTTTTATTTAGTAATTCGGTTCGGGTTCACGTTTAGGTTTAGGGATTTGAGAATAGGTTTAGGTTTAAGTTTAGGTTAAGGTTATAGGTTTAGATTATAGGTTTAGGTTTAGGTTTAGCTTAAGGTTGTAGGTTATAGGTTTAGGTTATAGGTTATAGGCTTTAGTTATAGGTTTAAGTTTAGGTTAATGTTATAGGTTATAGGTTTAGGTTAGGATTATAGGTTATAGGTTTAGGTTAATGTTATAGGTTATAGGTTTAGGTTTAGGTTAAGGTTATAGGTTTAGGTTAAGGTTAAGGTTATAGGTTTAGGTTATAGGATTAGGATTAGGTATAGGTTTAGGTTTAGGATTTGAGAATAGGTTTAGGTTATAGGTTATAGGTTAAGGTTAAGGTTTAGGTTAAGGTTATAGGTTATAGGTTTAGGTTTAGGTTTAGGTTATGGGTTATAGGTTATAGGTTATAGGTTTATGTTTAGGTTAAGGTTATAGGTTTAAGTTTAGGTTTAGGAATTTGGGTTCGGGTTCGGGTTTAGTTTTAGGGATTTGAGAATAGATTTAGGTTATATGTTTAGGATTAGGTTTAGGTTATAGTTTAGGATTAGGTTAAGATTATAGGCTTAGGTTTAGATTAAGGTTAGGGTTATAGGATTAGGATTAGGTGTAGGTTTAAGTTGAGGGATTCGAGAATAGGTTTAGGTTTTAGGTTTAGGTTTAGGTTTAGGTGAAAGGTTATAGGTTTAGGGTTATAGGTTTTGGTTTAGGTTAAGACTATAGGTTATAGGTTATAGGTTTAGGTTTATGTTTAGGTTAAGGTTATAGGTTATAGGTTATATGTTTAGGTTAAGGTTAAGGTTATAGGTTTAAGTTATAGGTTTATGTTTAGGTTTGGGAATTCGGGTTTGGGTTCGAGTTTAGGTTTAGGGATTTAAGAATAGGTTTAGCTTATAGGTTTAGGTTTAGGTATCGGTTATACATTTAGGTTTAGGTTAATGTTATAGGTTATAGGTTTAGGTTTAGGTTATAGGTTTAAGTTTATGTTATAGGTTTAGGATTAGGTGTAGGTTTAGGTTTAGGGATTTGAGAATAGGTTTTGGTTATAGGTTATAGGTTCGAGTTTAGGTTAAGGTTATAGGCTTAAGTTTAGGTTACTGGTTATAGTTTATAGATTTAGGTTTAGGTTTAGGTTTAGGTTTAGGTTAAGGTTATAGGTTATAGTTTATAGGTTTAGGTTTAGGTTAAGGTTATACGTTTAGGTTTAGGATTAGGAATTTGGGTTTGGGTTTGAGTTTAGGTTTAGGGATTTGAGAATAGGTTTAGGTTACAGGTTTAGGTTTAGGTTAAGGTTATAGGCTTTGGTTATAAATTATAAGTTAAGGTTATAGGACTAGGTTTAGGTATAGGTTTAGGTTTAGGGATTGGAGAATATGTTTAAGTTATAGGTTATACGTTTAGGTTTAGGTTAAGGTTATTGGTTATAGGTTTAGGTTTAAGTTTAGGGATTGGAGAATATGTTTAAGTTATAGGTTATACGTTTAAGTTTAGGTCAAGGTTATTGGTTATAGGTTTAGGTTTAGGTTTAGGTTAAGGTTATAGGTTTAGGTTTAGGTTAAGGTTATAGGTTTTGGTTTAGGTTTAGGAATTTAGGTTCGGGTTTGGGTTTAGGTTTAGAGATTTGAGAATAGGTTTAGGTTTAGGTTTAGGTTTAGGTTAAGGTTATAGGTTTAGGTTTAGGTTAAGGTTATAGGTTTTGGTTTAGGTTTAGGAATTTGGGTTTGGGTTTGGGTTTAGGTTTAGAGATTTGAGAATAAGTTTAGGTTTAGGTTTAGGTTATAGGTTTAGGTTTAAGTTATAGGTTTAGGTTACGATTATAGGATATAGGTTATAGGTTTACATTTATGTGTAAGGAGTTGAGATTAGGATTAAGTGTAGGTTTAGGTTTAGGGATTTGAGAATAGGTTTAGTTTTAGGTTTAGCTTAGGGTTTAGGCATTCGATTCGGGTTCGGGTTCGGGATCGGGTTTAGGTTTGGGTTTTCAAGTTTAGGTTTAGGTTTAGGTTAGGGAGTTGAGATTAGGATTAGGTGTAGGTTTAGGTTTAGGTTATAGGTTATAGGTTTAGGTTATATGTTATAGGTTTAGGTTTTTGTTTAGTAATTCTGGTTTTGGTTCACATTTAGGTTTAGGGATTTGAGAATAGGTTTAGGTTTAAGTTATAGGTTTAGGTTATAGGTTTAGGTTTAGGTTCAGGTTTTGGTTAAGGAATTCTAGTTCGGGTTCGGGTTTAGGCATAGGGATTTGAGAATAGGTTAAGGTTAAGGTTAAGGTTATAGGTTTAGGTTTAGGTTAATGTTATAGGTTATAAGTTTAGGTTTAGGTTATAGTTTTAGGTTAAGATTATAGGTTATAGGTTTATGTTAAGGTTAAGGTTATAGGATTAGGATTAGGGGTGGGTTTAGGTTTAAATTAAGGTTATAGGTTTAGGTTTAGGTTAACATTATTGGTTATAGGTTTAGCTTCAGGTTTAGGTTAAGGTTATAAGGTTATAGGTTATAGGTTATAGGTTTAGGTTTAGGTTATGGTTATGGTTATAGGTATAGGTTATAGGTTTAGGTTTAGGTTTAAGAATTCGGGTCGGGATCGGGTTTAGGTTTAGGGATTTGAGAATAGGTTTAGGTTATAGGTTTAGGTTTAGGTTTAGGAATTTGGGTCGGGATCGGGTTTAGGTTTAGGGATTTAAGAATAGGTTTAGGTTATAGGTCATAGGTTTAGGTTTAGTTTATAAGTTAAGCTTATAGGTTTAGGTTTAGGTTAAGGTTATAGGTTATAGGTTTAGGTTTAGATTTAGGTTATATAGGTTATAGGTTATAGGATTAGGATATAGGTTATAGGTTATAGGTTTATGTTTAGGTGTAGGGAGTTAAGATTAGGATTAGGTGCGGGTTTAGGTCAGGGATTTGAGAATAGGTTTAGGTTTAGCTTAGGGTTTGCATTCGGTTCGGGTTCGGGATCGTGTTTAGGTTTGGGTTTTCAACTTTAGGTTTAGGTTTAGGTTAGGGAGTTGAGATTAAGATTAGGTGTAGGTTTAGGTTATGGGTTTAGGTTATAGGTTATAGGTTATAGGTTTAGGTTTAGGTTATAGGTTTAGGTTATATATTTAGATTAAGGTTTATGTTTAGGTTTAGGTAATAGGTTTAGGTTAAGGTTGTAGGTTATAGGTTTATGTTTAGGTTTAGGTTTAGCTTATATAGGTTATAAGTTTATATAGGTTATAGGGTATAGGTTTACGTTTAGGTGTAGGGAGTTGAGATTAGGATTAGGTGTAGGTTTAGGTTTAGGTTTAGCTTAGGGTTTAGGGATTCGGATTCGGGTTCGGGTTCGGGTTTGGGATCGGGTTTAGGTTTGGGCTTTCAAGTTTAGGTTTAGGTTTAGGTCGGGAGTTGAGATTAGGATTAGGTGTATGTTTAGGTTTAGGTTATAGGTTATAGGTTTAGGTTAAGGTTATAGGTTATAGGCCATAGGTTTAGGTTTACTTTATAGGTTTAGGTTATAGGTTATAGGTTTAGGTTAAGGTTATAGGTTATAGGTCATAGGTTTAGGTTTACTTTATAGGTTTAGGTTATAGGTTATAGGTTATAGGTTTAGGTGTAGGTTTAGGTTATAAGTTTAGGTTTAGGTTATAGGTTTATGTTATAGGCTTAGGTTTAGGTTATAGGTTAAGGTTTTGAGCTGAAGAATGAGGTAGATGTTGGATCCCACCATGATGCATATGTTGTATCCAACCGTCTATCCATTTGGAGAGATCATTTTAGGGCATGAGCTAAAGAATGAGGTAGATCTAAAGCTCAAGTGGACCTCAAAACTAATTGGGGCCACAAAAGGTTTTGATCAAGCTGATATTTGTGTTATCCCTTCTTCTGGTCTAGGTCTGTGTGAACTTACAAACAGGTTGGATCTCAAATAACCATCATGGTGGGTCCCAAGAAGGAATCAACGTTCGGGGGCACTGTCCCCACCATGATGTTTAGTTCTAGGTTTTAGTTTTAGGTGTATGTTTAGGTTCAGGGTTATACTAGGGTCTGTTCCATCAATTTGAGCCAAAACATAAACACGGGCCTGTTCAAATGGTCAGGCCACTCTAATGTTATTTATAGGAAATGTACAGCTTCATCATGGTCATAACAGCGGTTTCCACCTTCCGAGGACCCCCACTCAACATCCGGATAGCTCCGACACACATCCGGGTCTGCTCCATCAATTATGAGCTAATACATAAACACAGGTCTTTTCAAATGGACAGGCCACTCCAATGTTGTCCATAGGAAATAGACAGATTCATCATGGTCATAATAGTAGTTCTCACCTTCCAAGAACCCCTGCTTAACATCCAGATAGCTCCGACGCACATCTGGGTCTGCTCCATCTATTTTGAGCTAATACATAAACACGGGCCTGTCTAAATGGCTAGGCCAATCCAATGTTGTCCATAGGAAATGGACAGTTTTATCATGGTCATGACAGCAGTTCCCACCTTCCAAGGACACTCATTCAACATCCAGATAGCTCCGACACACATCCGGGTCTACTCCAACAATTTCGAGCTAATACAATTAAATTCCAAATTAGTTACCCATCAAAGGTTAGATAGATTGTAATACTATCATATTTTTATTTAAATGTCCATGTCGAAAATCCAGCAACATCTCCCCATGCCTCTCCAGATAAGTTGACTTTACATTACATTCCGATGCCAAATATCTAAAGCAATGTAAAGATATTTAGCATTACATATTGAACAGAAGAAACATATCCAGAAAGAAACGAGGAGATGGATCACGGATCAGACATGAACATTTAAATAGATTGTATGAAAGTATACTATCCATCTAACCTTGAACTGTCCAAAATGGGACAATTTGAACGATTTCTATGCCACCAAAAATACACCATATCTATGTATGGCCACATAGAAATCGTCAAACGGGTAACTAATGATCTAACTTAAAAATCACAATCACAAGTCACAACTATAAACTAACAAGTCACAATAATAATTTAAGATAAAAAAGTAATACATATTAAGCATCACTAAGTGAAAGTATAACTAAATGTAGGTTGGATGGGCATGTTTAGCAATCAAACGGGGTGAGCATTTTCATGAACAAACTGAAGAAATACACAATGTTTGATTGAGTATTTGCTTGACCCTCGAAGAGCCATTTTTGCATTGACACCTCAAAGCTTATTTGCAAAGTTTCCACTCAATTCCACAGGTTGCAAAATTCACTGGGTTACATAGGATTTAAAATCCATGCTGCCAAACAAATCCCTTAATGGCCTTGCATATCAAGTATAGCCATATCCATGGGTTCCAGTGCTGATTCCAACATGGCTATGCTTTACTAAAATGGAGTAAATTTGTTGTGTTTGCTAATGTAGTGAAATTTTCTCGAATCAAGCAATGTATTTTTGGATCTAAAAAAAAAAAAAAAGATTTGTTTGGATGCCTACAAATGGCTTAAGCTGTAAATGATTTACACAGCCTGTCTTGTTTGGCATTAAGCTGTAAATCATTTACAACTATCTTGTTTCGCTTTAAAATGTAAATAAATGATTTGTAGGAAATGTTTGTTTGCTTGGATAATGGAGAGCTGATAAAAACTTTTATGGCCCATAAAAAGTTTCCAATGATAGACGTTCGATCCTCGCAGTGTGGTGTGGCCCACATGAATCCTGGATCTGCCTGATTTTAATATTCCCGTCCTATTGTAGTCTTCCAAAATTGATGGCGGATGTGGATTTTTCATGGCTATCTATGTAAGCCCCATACAAATTCCAACTACAGAACTTGACTAGTTTTGCCGTCCTAATGTATGTGATTTGTATCCTTGCTGTCCACTGGTTTTTCCATTTCATTTTAATACATGAACTCAAAAATGAAAAATATCTAAATTTCATGTGAACCACACCACAGGAGATAGTGAGATAATGAGATACACAACTGTTTTTTTTTTCCATCAAACCCACTAATAAGGTGATGGAGACCCGGACTAAAGATGGACCATATCTTTTTGGGAGATGAGCCCAAAAATGAGGCAGATCCAATGTCAGATGGACCATACCACAGGAAACAGTGGTGATTGAACTCTTGCCATTGGAAAATTTTTGGGGGCTAAAAAAGTATTGGATAAGGCTGATATTTCTGTCTTCCCTTCGTACAGGTTCGTATGACCTTATCAACGGGTTGGATGGCAACGAAACATTACAGTGGGCCGTGTTAAGCTTCTAATAGTGGACATTCAGTCAACACTGTTTTCCTGCGATGCAGTCTACCTGAGATTTTGGGGTCGTGCCCTAAAATGAGCTGAAAAAATGGATGGACAGCATGGACAAAACAAATACATTATAGTGAGGCCTAGAGTTTTGACACCGGCTAGCTGGCTGGTTCTGGGTTCACTAGCCCAATTCCCCAACAGGAGCTAGCTACAGATGGACAGTCCTGTTAGGGATCCATCGAGCCCACTATCATGTATATGTTTTATCCATGTCGTTCATCCAATTTGAAAGATGGTTTTGGGCAATGAATCTAAAATATAGGCATAATAAAGACTTAAGTAGACCACACCACAGAAAGCACTGGGGATTTAATTACAATAGTTGAAAATTTCTGACTAATTAATAGGTTGGATTAAAAACAAACATTATAGTGGGCCTTGGGAAGTTTTTAATGGTCAGCATTCAATCCCCAAATCCCTAAATCAGTATTGAGATTGAGAGAGATTGAGAGAGAGAGAGAGATACCTCACGGTCGTGAATGACCTTCAACCGAGCTTTAGAGAGAGAGAGAGGGCGTGCGTGGGTAGGGCATTTGGCAATGGTAGGGTGGAGAGATCAGAGAGAGAGAGAGAGGAAGAGAAAGATAGAGAGAGAGGAGGAGGGAGAGGATGAGAGAGAGAGAGAGAGAGAGGACAAGGTAGAGAGATCGAGAGAGAGAGAGGAGAGAGAGACAGAGAGAGAAAGGAGGGAGAGGATGCATGAGAGACAGAGAGAGGATTGTGCAAGAGAAACAAAGAGAGAGAGAGAGAGTAGCGGTGGTGGTCATCCAGTGGATTTCTGGTGGTCGGGCGTCGGGCAGGCGTGCGGTGGGTAGAGAAAGAGAAGAAAGGGAAAGGGCTAGGGTTAGGTGGGGTCGGGTGTTAGATATATAGGGAAAAGTTCTGTATAGTCGAGCTCATGGGAACTTCCTATGAGGTCGAGTTGTGTGGGCCCCACTGTGATTTGTGTCGACCATCAACACCGTACATTTGATGAGCCCCCTTTAAATTATGGGTTATCCCAAAAATCAGTCGTATACGGAACTTAGGTGGGCCATATCATCTAAAATCATGTGAAGAAATGCCTAAAACATATAATAGCACTTGGTGGGGCCCACCTAAAATTTTGATGCATATAAAACTTGGTTTAACTCCTCATCCAAGTGGGACACACATAATGGATGGGCTGGATTTGTGAACCACATCTTGGTGGGCCTAACAAATGATTATAAATATTTTAATGGAGGGTAACCCCTCTCAACTTTTGTATGTGGTGTGGCTCAAAAAAGTCACGGATTGACTTGATTTTTAAGCCCCAAGCCCACCATGGAATGGTGCATCTGACTGATGGGGTAGATGTTCGACACCCATCACGGTGATGCCTATACAGCTCGACCTCAAGAGAAGTTCCCATCAGCTGGAATGTGTATATATATATATATATATAAAGTATTTAATAAATTATAAAATTAATAACGAGCCGAGTCGAGCTCAAGTTTGAGCTTCGAGCATAGTTGAGTCGAGTTGAAATACCACCTGGTTGAACTCGGCTCGAACTCAACACGAGCTACAAAAAAATAGCTTGACACGGCCCAAGTCGGCCATTCAAGCCGAGTCAATCTGAGCTGACTCGAACTAAGTCGAGCGAGTTAGTCGAGCTAACTCAACTCGTGAACAGCCCTAACGGTGTGGGTTAATCCCAAATTTTTTGTAAATCCAAAACTCAAGTCGACTATGCCACATGAAACAATGTGGAATAATGATTTCCACCACCGATACCTTCCTTATGCCCACAATATTGTTTATTTATCATCTAACCTATTCATAATATAAAAAAGATATGACTGAAGAGAAAACACAAACATTAGCTTAATCCAAAACTTCTATGGCCTCCAAGAATTTTTCAATGGTAGAGGTTCAATCACATTATTTCTTGTGACGTGGTCCACTTGAGCTTTGGATATACTTCCCTTCCGTTCTTTAGACCTCAAATTATCTGTTAACATGATGAACAGAGTGGATAAAATAAATAAATAACGATGGATCCCATAGAGTTTACTCTGGTTAGGGTAACGAGTAACTCACCTAAATGTAGCGGAGAGGGGTTTCCTTAAAACAATTCATAATCAAATATCGGGCCTGACTAAATGTGATTCACATATCCAACCCACTCATTATGTGTGTCCCACTTGGATGAGAGGTCAAACCAAGTTTCAGCCACATTCAAAACTCATGTGGGCCCCACTAAGTGCTTTTATATTTTTAAGGATGTCTTCACATAGTTTTAAATGGTATGGCCCACCTGAGTTTCGTATAAGGATGATTTTTGAGATATCTCATAACCTAAAGGGGAGACATCAAATGCACGGTGTTGATGTTCGACACACAAAACTTACTAACCTTAATTCTTAGGTTCTCAGGGGGTCAATAAGTTGGGTCACAATTTTGACTAGAATATTTGGCCCATTTTACATGTCTGGTACATTCACTCTATTTTACTGATCATTACCTTCAATTTGACTAGTTACTCACCCTAATCATGCTACATATGAGAAAGATATTAGGGCATACAAGATTGATCAACAATTTGATTGAATTTTGATTTAAACATTTGAAGTTATTAACTCTTCAATTTGGACTGATTTAAACACCTGTTCCCAAGAAATTAGCAATATACCCAAAGGTTCAGATTGAGTAGCATAGAACACAATAAGGACCTTGGTACTTATGTATACATGGCAAAGTTATGTAGGCCCACCACGATGTATGTGTTATATATACGCTGTCCATCTATTTTTTCATACCATTTTATACCATGAGTCAAAAAATGAGACATAGGAGGCAATGAGGATTGAATGCTTATTATTGAAAACTTCCTGAGCCCATTGAAGTCTATGTGACCTTATAAATAGGTTGGATGGCAAATAAATATCATGATGGGCCTTATGAATGTTTCAATGGTGGACGCCATTGTTCCCATAGTTTCCTGTGGTGTGGTTCACCATAGATTTGGATCTGCTTCATTTTTGGACTCATGATCTAAAATGATCTTAAAATGAACGAATTGTGTGGATAAAATGGATAGATCATGGTTAGACCCAGACAACTTTGCCATGTATACTCATTAATGTATAATGTATAACTAGTTGGTATGTACTCTTCTTTCCACGAAAGACGCCACGAGATATGTTTTAATTAATTATTTTTATTTAAAAAAAGGCTCTAACAAAGCAAGTGACTCAGGCTGGACACGAAATCCCACTGAATCAAGTTGACTAGGGCCTACATTTTGGGGAGTGGATTAGATACTGAATGCTTGATTGGCTACTAAAGTGCTGAGCGGATTAGATATTGAATGCTTGATTGGCTACTGAAGTGACTTGGTGAAATACAATTGGTCGAATGCCAAAAGTCTGTTCCCTTACAATTAAAAAAAGAAATGGAATAAGGTGAAGCATAAATATTAACTTGATCGAAAGCCTTTGTGTGCCAAAGAGGTTTTAATGGCAGGCGTTCAATCCCCATTGTTTTCTTTAGTGGGGTGCACTTGAAATTTGAATCTTTCTTACTCTTTGGATTATGCCCTAAAATGATCTCTCGAAATGGATGGACGGTGTGGATACAATACATACATCATGGTGGCGCCCAGGGAAAGTAGTGACGTCACTTCATTAGGGGAGCCAAGAAAAGAGATGATTTGAGAATGGCGTTTACCATTACCATGCCCTAAAGTAGCCTCTCCGATCCTTTTTACTGATGGTTTTTATTCATCGATAAAAAACATTAGGCGAAATTTTTGCACTTAAAAATATATAACATTATTACCAATGGTTTTTGTTCGTCGGTAAAAATATAACATTATTACCGATGGTTTTGATTCGTCGGTAAAAAAACACATTATTACCGACGGTCGTTGTTTGTCGGAAACAACATTAGGCGAAAATTTTCTGCGAAAACTTCCCACTTAAAAATATAAAACAGTATTACCGATGGTTTTTTTTCATCGGTAAAAAAACATTGGGGAAAAATTTTCGGCGAAAAGTTTCCACTAAAAAATTTTAAACATTGTTACCGAAAGTTTTTATTTTACCAACGGTTTTTCATCGTCGGTAAAAAGCATATGATTACCGATGGTGTTTGTTCGTCGATAAAAAACATTACGCGAAATACTTCCCACTTAGAAATATATAACATTATTACTGACGATTTTGATTCGTTGGTAAAAAAGCCACCATTTCTAACGAAATTAATTTCGTCGGTAATAACATTTAATCAGATTGTTGTTGACGATTTATGTCCATTGGTAAAAACACCTTTCCTGACGAAATTAGTTTCGTCGGTAATAACATTTTATCAGATTGTTACCGACAGTTTATGACCGTCGGTAAAAAGATCTTTACTGACGAAAATAATTTCGTCGGTAATAACATTTTATCAGATTTTTGTCATTGGTTTGTCCATCGGTCAAAACACCTTTACCGACGAAAATGATTTCATTGGTAATAATATTTTATCAGATTTTTGCCGATGGTTTATGTGCGTCGGTAAAAACACCTTTACCGATGAAAATAATTTCATCGATAATAACATTATATCAGATTTTTGCCAACAATTTGTGTGTCGATAAAAACACCTTTACCGATGAAAATAATTTCATTCGTAATAACATTTTATCAGCATTTTCGTCGATGATTTATGTTCATCGGTAAAAGCATTTTAATCTATGAAAAACCTTTACCGACGAAAATAATTTTGTCAGTGATAACATTTTATCAGCATTTTCGCTGACAATTTATGTCTGTCGGTAAAAACATCTTTACTGATGAAATTAATTTCGTCGTTAATAACATTTTATCAGACTTTTACCTACGGTTTGTTTGTCGGTAAAAACACCTTTACCGATGAAAATAATTTCGTCGGTAATAACATTTGATCAGCATTTTCGCTGATGATTTATGTTCGTCGGTAAAAACATCTTTACTGACGAAATTAATTTTCTCGGTAATAACATTTTATCAGATTTTTGCCGACGGTTTATGTCCGTCAGTAAAAACATCTCTACCGACGAAAATTATTTTCGTCGATAATAAAATTTTATCAGATTTACTTTTTTATCAAAAAATTCAAAAAACCCATTACCAACGAAATTTTTTGTTGGTAAAATAGTTTTTACCTACGATAAATAATTTTGTCGGTAAAAGTTTCTTGGCGGGGATCTTTTGCCAACGAAATATGATTTCGTCAGGGAAAGTCCTTTTTACCAAGGAAATTTAGTTCGTCGATAAAAGGCCAATTTCTTGTAGTGTATTCCTTGTTCTAATTTGAGTACTTCCAGCAATATTTCTCTGGTACAACCATCTAGCTTGGTAATGGTTGATGCTAAGAAAGGTCGGCCATTAGCCGATGCAACTGTTGAATCTCTACCTACCTATGATGCCTGTTTGTAAGGAAAAATTACTAGAAAGCCTTATCCCAAGGCATTTCTGAAAGGGCCACATAACTTCTTCAATTGATTCATTATGATGAATGAAGGCCTTTGTATGTGAAAGCACGATGAGTTTATGAATAGCTCTAACCTTCATAACTGACTAGTGATGATTCGATTACTTGTACCTAATCCACAGAAAGTATGAGGCTTTCCGTGAGGTTTTAGACGAATTCAAAGAATTTCGGTATCAAGTTGGTCAAATGGATATCATGATGGAGAACAGTGTTCATCTCCTTTTAAGGATTATCTAAAGGAAAATGGAGTTTTAGCTCAATAGACAACACCAGATGATCCTCAACAAAATGTTGCAGAGAGGAGAAACTACCTTATTGGGCATGGTGAGGTCCATGATGATCTATGTTAATCTCCTTACTTCATTTTAGGGGATATGCCATTGAAACAACAAAAGGAGCATCTGAAACACCATTTGAACTATAGGCCTGACAAAACCTAGGTTAGAACATATGATGATTTGGAGATGTCAAGCTCAAGTTAAAAAAGAATAATCTTGACAAGCTACAAGCATGGACCATACACTACTATTGCATTAGGCTATCCAACAAAAATGAATGAGTATTATGATCATCAACCTGGCAAACAAGAGAGTCTTTACTAGTAGAGATGCGTCATTTCTTAAGGACGACGTCGAGACTAAAATAGTTCTTTTCAAGGTTTTGGAAGAAAACCCGATGAGAACAACTGATGTTGAATCCGAGAAGCAAGCTATGGAGACTGAACCTGCACTCTTGTTACGTCATAGTCAAAGACTTCATTGAGAAATAGATAGGCTTACCTATCTCGGTGAACTTCTTGCTCCTAAATTAGATTTGGATCATATCCTACAAAGACATGATAATTAAAGGTAGATGCTCGACATTGGGTGACTAAAGGCCAAGGTATTAAAAAACAGTTACAATAACAACTGTAACGAATGTCATGTAATGGTAATGTTGTGCCGCTATGCAATTCAGGGCCACAATGCTCGATCAGAAAATAAAATGCCCATATAAGTGTTTGGATGAGATGCTGGAGCTGCATGCTAAGTTAGCATGCAACTTGTTGCGGGTGATTAGTTCTCTATGTAAAAGAACTGATCACCAATAGTTGGCTATATGCCAACTCAACAGGCAGCCCTGTTTTTCCTACCAATATGTCGCATGAGTAGGACATCTAACCCATGCAAAAGTTGGGCAATCCATCAAGATCACCCGTCTAAAAAATGAGGCCAATCTACCCATTAGATTTCAATCTTGTGGCCCACCTGAAGAATGAACCTACCTGATTTTGCTCCGGGTGGACTTCATGGTGGGACATTTTGTGTGGCCTGGATGTCCTACAAAATTGGGGTTGCATGCCAAGTTAACATGCAACTGGCTGTAGGTGATTATATATATACGGTGCTCGACCTCATCATGCACATCATTGCATCATATTCAAAACATTGAACCTACCATACTAGAATGTTAAGAGGTGGAGATACTTAGCTTCATGGCCTTCCACTAAAATGGGACCATTACCTTATGTGGGCCACTCCATCAATGCGAACATAGGAAAAAGGTCAAAGTCACTACAAGCTATAGCTCGTTGATTTGGCTTTTCTATTACTGTTTGGTAGTGACATAAGACAACCTAACTTTTCAAGTCGTGGCTCAAAAATACATGGTTAGGAAAAGGAGTGCAGCAAAAGTCTGAGACAATTCCAAGGCATGGTCTGTGTCCGTGTTGGCACCTCACGTACCAATAGTCCAGACCATTGGTCAATGGATCAACTTGTTCAAAACAAAATTAGTGTATGCTTATGAGGATCATATAAATGCTCTGAGTAAAGATTCTCACAAAAATTTAAATCCCTGATATATATTATATTTTTAGCCACATAAAAAAATATTGCACCTAGTATTATCTACTACATACTAGTAACATACAACCAACATTGGGGCACCATACCATAAGCTACAAGAATTTCATGTCCCCCTAAACAAGGTATCCTCTATTGATAACACACACACACACACACACACACACACACATATTACATTATATTATATTATATATATATATATATATATATATATATATATATTATAAGTTCTTTATTTTCATTTACATTCGCAAATACATTCATCATCCATCCAACTATTAACAACATTTACAAAAAATAAAAGATATCAACCAACTCTTAGAAATAATTTGCAACTTAACCTACTGGGAACCGTTATATACCGTAATGTCTTACAGCAAAGTGGGTTCTGAGGAGTTATAAGTTGACCTTGACGACAACATATAAATGAAGCGATAAAGATATAAATGATTCAAGATTAATTTAAGGTTTCGAAAACTTACATCCACCTCACTCTTATTGTCAAGTAGTCCTGATGAAAATGCATCCACATTACAAGAAGGGGGAAAAAAAAAAGAAAAAGAATTTGTGGCTGCACCGATACGATCTAGTATGAACGACTGCCTACGTACCCAACGTTCACATCAAAATTTGTAATCTAAATGAACATAATTCAAAATACAACTCATTTCTAAATGTAGAATCAAAACAATTAACCATGTAGAAGGCTGGTAGCCCTGGGGTGTACCGCCTTGATTAAATTTTGTTCTCTTTGAGTTGGATTGGTTTGGATTCGATTGAAAATTTCTTTTTGGCTTCATGTCGGCTTGTTTGAATGATGCGAATTGCTTGCAATTTTTTATTTTTTATTATGTTGGTTGATTTATGAAATATTTGATAAAGGGTTAAATAAAAGGCTAAAAAAGGCTATAAAGCATGTAATAACCATTATAATTGAAACGGTCAATGGGACCCACCAAGAACATCCCTAGGAGAACATTGCCTTATTAATCATCAGGTGGGCCACACATTGGCAAGAAAAATCTCTGCCTAGATAAAAATGCCTAACAACAAACATGTTGATATGATGATCAACATCCCCAATGTTACAACAAGATCTCCAATTGCATACATCTGGAAAATGCACCAACTGAAAGCTATTCCATTTCACTTCCTCTCCGGCATTCACATATGAAGATTAATAAAGAAGAATAGCTTTGTTTATCTGAGATTTGAAAATTCCAATCCAGTTGGATTCATTATAATATATTGTTTTCACTTTCATGCCCCAAGGGATCCTCCATGAGCATGTGGGAATAGTCCATTTCTATGGACTAATCAATTGCCCAGACAAGCATCAATTAGGAAATGAAAACTATGCAAAAATGTATAGTGCTATACGGACCCAAACCAAAGACCTACTCGGTAAAACAGGTCAAATTAGTTATTGCCGAAATAATTTGAAGTGTTTCAAAGACAACAGTTAAAAGGGATAAAATTGAATATAAATGGATTGTCCAATGGTCTAATTGAATTTATGACCATTGATAGAGTGAAATGGCCTAAAAGGCCATGATGATGATGGTTAAATATTAGGATATTCTTGTTATTCAGTGCACTATGAATCGTAATACTGTTATCTGTAATAAAAAAAAAATAATAATAATAAAAAAATAAAAAAAAAAACTAGATATTTATCAAAGTTTCAGCAAGAATCCATTTTAAAGAATTTATATTTCTTCTAGCAGGAACATAAAATAAAAAAACCCATGAAGTAAAAACTCAAGAAATGCTGTAAAGTTCAGAGCTTTCAGCAAAAACCCATTTAAAAAAAAAAATCTACTTTTATTACAAGAGGAGAGAATATCAAAATGTTGTGTGCTGCTGGAAAAATTGTGGACCCACCATGATGTATGTGTTTTATCCACACATGCCATCCAAGCCCAAAATTGAGGCAGACCACACCATAGGAAACAGTGTTGATTGAATGTGCACCATTAAAAACTTCTTGAGGCTACAAGAGTTTTGGATCAAGTTGGTATTTGTGTTTTCCCTTCATCCAGGTCTGTGTGACTAATCAACAGGTTGGATGGTAAACAAACATTACAGTGGGCCTTAGGAAGTTTTTAATGATCAGCATTCAATCGCTATTGTCTCCTGTGGTGTGGTCTACCTGAGATTTGTATATCACTATTTTTAGGGCACATGCCCTAAGGTGAGCTGGCAAAATGGATGCACGACATGGATAAAACATATGCATCATGGTGGACCCACAGATTTTCCAGTAGCAGACAGCCCGACCTATGCTGTTTGCTTCCATAAAAAAAGATAAAAAATAAATAAAAATAAAAAAAGAACAAAACCAAAACAAAAGAACAAAAACGAATCAGGAATCCCTAAATGATTTGGGGCATTTGGATGCATCGAAACTAAGTGTCAGATGTGGTACACCGAAACTGATTTTGAATCCTTGATTCGGGGCTATTTGGATGCATCGAAACTGAGTGTCAGATATGGTACACCGAAACTGATTTTGAATCCTTGATTCGGGGCTATTTGGATGCACCACCCTCAACAATATGAAGTAATGCGCCCTAAAATCCCCACATCCCTAAATGAGGGTCCACATTGAATCAGGAATCTACAAATTGTTAAATCCCTAAATCCCTAAATCAGTATTGAGATTGAGAGAGAGATACCTCACAGTCATGAATGACCTTCAACCAAGCTTCAGAGAGAGAGAGAGAGAGAGAGAGAGAGAGAGAGAGAGAGAGAGAGAGGGAGGGCGTGCGTGGGTAGGGCGTTCGGCAATGGTAGGGTGGAGAGATCAGAGAGAGAGGAGAGAGAGAGAGAGAGAGAGAGAGAAGAGGGAGAGGGTGCGAGAGAGACAGAGAGAGACGAGAGGGTGAGAGAGAGAGACAGAGAGAGACGAGAGGGTGAGAGAGAGACAGAGAGAGAGAGGAGAGGTGTGAGATAGACAGAGAGAGAGAGAGAGGACAGGGTGAGAGAGAGAGAGTAGCGGAAAGAATTAGGGCATCTCTTGGACGCTCTAATCCCTCTGACATCACCAAGTTCTGTGAGCCCCACTATGATGTATTTGTCATATCCACACTGTTCATCCATTTTGAGATATCATTTTAAGTCATGAGCCAAAGAATGAGGCAAATAAAAAACTGTAGTGGACCTCACCAGAGAAAATAGTGGGGAGAGTGATTCCCACCGTTGAAACTATCTTAAGGCATATCGTAATCTTTATTTCAAATCCAACCTCTTCAAAAGTCAAAAAAAATACATGAAATAAGGTAAAACACAAATAACAGCTTGATCTAAAACTTTTGTGGCCAATAGAAGTTTTTAATGGTGGGCGTCACTGTCCCACTGTTTTCTGTGGTGGGGTCCACTAAAGCTTTGGATTTAACTCATTCTTTGGATATTGCCCTAAAATGATCTCTCCAAATGGAAGGAAGGTGTGGATACAACACATACATCATGGTGGGGCCCACAGAATTTGCTGACGTCACTTCAGTAGCTAGTCTCGCTACTCCCCCTAACATCAGCCCCGTGGCTGGTGGTCGGTGCTCTGTGGGCCCCCACCATGATGTATGTATTTCATCCATTACATTCATCCATTTTTAAAGATCATTTTAGGGATTTATTACAAAAATGAGAGGTATGTAAATCTCAGGTGGACCACACCACATGAAAACAATAGTGATTGGATATCCATCATTAAAATCCTCATAAGGCCCCTGTACTATTTATTTGACATTCCATCTGTTTATTAGGTCATACAGGCCTAGATGAAGGGTAAAAACAAAAATAATCTCTATCCAAAACTTCTATGGCCCCAAAAATGTTTTTAATGGTTGTCGCTCATTCAACATTGTTTCTTGTAATGTGGTCCATTTCAGATTGGGATATACCCCATTTTTTTTCTCATACGGTAAGATGATCTTTAAAAATAGATGGACGGCATGGATTAAACACATACATCATGGTGGGGCCCACAAAGCACCAACCACCAGCCAGTGGTTGGTGTCAGGGGGAGGTAGAGGTTCAATCACACTATTTCCTGTGGTGTGGTCCACTTGAGCTTTGGATATGCTTCCTTTTTGTTCTTTAGACCTCAAATTATCTATTAACATGGATGAACGGAGTGGATAAAATAAATAAATAATGGTGGACACCACATAGTTTACTCAGTATGCTAAGGGTAATTAGTAACTCGACTAAATGGAGTGGAGAGGGGTTTTCTTAAAACATTCATAATCATATATTGGGCTTGCCTAAATGTGATTCACATATCCAACCCACTCATTATGTGTATCCCACTTGGATGAGGGGTTAGACCAAGTTTCAGCCGCATCCAAAACTCATGTGGGCCCCACCAAGTGCTTTTATATTTTTTATGATGTCTTCACATGGTTTTAAATGGTATGGCCCACCTAAGTTTCGTATATGAATGATTTTTGAGATCTCATAACCTAAAGGGGACACATCAAATGCACGGTGTTATGTTCAACACCACCATGCCAAAATCGTTGTTTTACGACGAACCAAATCCGTCGTAAAACCAAATAAACGACGGACTTCCTCCATTGCTTGGTTCGTCGTTGTTTACTGGGTTGTTTTTAGTTTTACGACGAATTTTATCCGTCATTTAATCTGCGATTGATAAGGTCCGTCGCATCATAGCGACGGATGAAATCCGTCGTAAAAAATAAAAAATCTGTCAGTAATATTCAAAAAATGTCGTCACTAAAAATATTAGCGACGGATAAGATCCGTCGCTAATATGAGTAAGCAACGGACTTCAAATTTATTGATTTTCAACGTTCAGAAAATAGCGACGGATTTGGTCTGTCGCTGAAATATCTGTAAACAAAAAAAATATTGATAATTTTTATTATTATTATTTTTAATCTTTCACCTGATAGTCATTCAAAAAATAATTCACACTATTGTTTGTTAATAATCCTATTCACAAAATTGTTAACAACTCAATTCAATAAAAGAGGAAATGACCCAAGTGGCCCACTCCAAAAATTGACTTCAACCCTCCTAACTAAACACTTCTTACCCGGAACTTCAACTGTTGGCTATGCGTTGCCTTGAATTGGCTACTTGGTATCTTCTCTTGTTCAACCTTCTTTTGAGCCCTTCCTATATATATTACAAACAACCAGATTCAATCCAAGAAAAGACTAGTTTAGTAAACCCTTCATATATTACAAATAACCAGCTCAAATCCATGAAAGGTGAATAGTTTAATCAACTGAAACCAATTAACAAAATAAAAGATTAGAATTCATCCTAGCCATTAGAGGTTCAGGTATGAGCATTTCTTAACTTCATAGCATTCACTAGGAGAGCACAATATAGTTTGAAAAGATCTTTAGATATTGGAATCAATACACAACAGCGCAATGCAATCTGCATTTAACGCACTAGTGTCTAACAAAATGACCAAATGAAAGTGTAGGAACTGCGAAATTCCTATTTCCCAACAAGATACACCTACATAATGAGAAGATAGCAACAACTTGTCAGTGCTTATAACTGCTTTCATTTATAAAACTGCATCTCTATTACCATTTGGTCCATGAAACCAGACCCAAAAAATTATCTTTGATTCCCCCATCCATCCATTCAACCATCGTACAGTTATATTCATAAATATATACACATAAATGTATCATATGATTATATACATATGCAGGGATGGACTTGTTTCAGACCATTCATCCAATGCAATCTACCACGCGTCTACGAGTCAGCTAATGCACCACCCACTGTATATGCGAGTATGGTAGGCTAGTGAAACATCCAAGCCATCCACTAGGTGGAGTTCACTGTGTAGAGCCCAAAGATAAAGGTGGTCCATTCAATTGGTGTGCCATGATAGTAGAAATAAGCCAAGCAGATTAGAAAACTTTGACTTCTTTTTTTCACAACCGTACATTCGTTCAGTTGATTGTGGCCCACCTGACTAGTGGACTGACCTGATTCTTGGGATAGGGAATCTCATCATGATGGATGGCTTGGACATTCCACTTGTTCGACTTGGTAGAATATGTGGTGGCATGTGCATTAGCTGACTTGAACATGCATGTGGGCTTAGCAAAGCTCTGTATGCATCAGCTATGGGCAATTTTTCCCATGTAAATAGTTTTCAGAGGATCATGAACTTTGGATTTTCAAGGAACATGGGGAGGAATTTGAAACAAACGTAACATGTATTTAGGTAATTTGGAGGCATACGCGTGTGTAGCAACCAACGTTTCAGATTGTACCTGCAGCCCCATCAACAGTGTGGAGTTTACCTCCATTGGGAATAGGGGCATTTTTTTGTTTTAAAATATTCTCGCAATATGCGAGTAACTTGTTAGCAGTCTTAATTGTGTAGTGTGGAATTATGTTTGGCATGTGAGTCAAGTATCAATGTGAGCCTTTGCCATTTCCGGTTCCAAGACCTTGGTAAAGAGGAAGGTGAATGTCTACTTGGCAGCCAATCATAATTTCTTTTTGCCAATCTACCATTTAAAGCCAACCCCAAATCAATGGAAGAAAGGCTCAGATGATGATTGTATAACAGGAATTTGGAAACCAGGAATTGGAGTTTGGATCATGGGTTTATATATATATATATATAATGAAAATGTTATTTTTTCTTCTTTTCAACCAGTAGTTTTAAAACTGTAATTTGCAGATGAACTACATTCTGTTCGTGAAATAGAAGAGAAAGGAAAGAAGAGACATACCTTCTCTGAAATTTGTGGTTATCTATGGATTTTTCTGTTTGGTTTGTTGCGGATTTCAGTTGTTCTAGATCTGACATAACTTCAATGGCGAAACACCGAAATGGCAATGCAAAACCTTCTGACAAAAATGTTGTTGGGGCACCCAGTGCTTACACAATCAATCTTGATAACTTCCAGAAGCGGCTGAGAGTGTTCTATTAACAACCAAGGTAAAGTGTTCCGCCATTATCAATTAATAGAATTGATAGAAGAAAGATCAGATTGTAATATGTTTCTTCATTTGCTTACTATGCAGAAGTGTCATTTTTTAATGCTATTGTAAGCTCCTAATCATGGCTGGTCAAATGAAAACAAAACAATTGTTCACTGACTAAAACCACAAGTTTAGAGGGAAAAGGAAAGGAAAAAAAAAAAAGTCTAGGTATATACAGAGAATATAGAATCAATACATACCACAAACCACACTAGCTCTTTCATTACAAGAGCTTTTGTAAGATCGTGCTTCTTCAAAGTTTCATGGACTCTGGCTTGGACATACAACAAAAACAAAAGAAATCAAAATACAGTTTTATGTGCATAAGTGCAGCATGTTTGCATTCTTAAGAGTAAAAATAACACACTATGCAGGAATTCAACAGAATGAAGAATCAAGAATCACTTGAAAATATATCCCAATAGTATGTCGCACTGGGCCATCAGCTGCTTGTCTGTTAACAAAAGGAAATCTCTAGTGGAGTTGTTACTGCTATTACTATTAGCACTAGCACTAGCACATGTAGAGAAGGGCTTTACTAGGCAATCTCTGTTGGAGTTGTTATCGCTCATCATTCTTGCTCAAACTTCAAGTGTAGGTTATCAAGAACATGAGATTACAGTGGATAACGTCCAACCTGTTAAGTGCTTGTGACACCCAATCCTTCCAATAGGTTGGCAGTTTGAGCAGTAAAAGAGAGCCAACAACAATGTATGATTAGCAGTGGATAACACCCAACATTATGCATCAGAATTTTCTAAAACTTACATGATTAGCAGCAGTTTGCTTCTTATCAACCGTTTAAAAATGACCAATGTAAAAGAGTGTCAACATCACAACCATCTTAAGAAGATTACCGACACATAAATTCTCTATGTAACAGATCAGATCCCATGTTGACCCACACACCGTGCTGAACAACAATCAAGACCAGAATAAGATTTTTGTCCAAGTGAGAGCATTCATGCTAAGCTTACATGCACCACTGCAGGCGTGAGAGGACACCTAACCAGAACATCATGTGGGCCCTGCTTTGTTGATGATTTGGACCACAAATCATGCAGGCCACATGTATGTTGAATGTGGATTGTCGTCAATTTCTTTATGAACCATGCAGTCTCTGTGCACATGAAGCCCGACTGATGCATGATGAGTTGAGGATGGAACAGCGGTCGCCTGCAGAAGTGCAAGGGCTCAACATATATTGGATTCAAAACAAGATAATATAGTCTTTGTTTTTGAAGTTTGTGGGACAAACTGTTGGGTGGTTGAGGAACATGTTTGAGGACAAGTGCAACTAAAATGAGAATCTTGTGTGGATTAGTGGCGAGATGGGAAAGGATAGAATTAATGGATGCATTGGAGGGAGCTTAGGAGATAGGAAACAAAACAAGGGATAAGTAGACTTAGTTTGGTCATATGCAACAGACTCTATTATCAAGAATGAAGCGATAAATATATAAATGATTAGTGGATGCATTTGAGGGAGCTTGGGAGATAGGAAACAAAACAAGGGTTCTGAGGAGTTACAAGTTGACCCTGACGATAACATATAAATGAAGTGATAAAGATATAAATGATTCAAGATTAATTAAAGGTTCCAAGAACTTACATCCACCTCACAAAAATGGTACTTGTTTCTCTTCTATTCGACTAATTTTTGTCTCATGAGACATGACAAAGCTAAATATTAGTCGTTGCTTATCCAACAAAAAGATCATTTGCTAAATTCAACAATAATAGCTGAGTCATGTTGTCAAGACATCCAATATATCAGACTTACCAAATCCTCATCATAGATACCAACAACTACGAAAGGTACCTGCGCTGGATTCAACATAGGTCCCAAGATATTGAAGACTGTCTTCACTTTGAGCAGTTTCCTCACAAGACCAACAATTTTCATTGATGGGTGGTGTGTTTGGGAGACATCATAAAACCAATTCCTACTGTCTTTATACATTTATTTACCACCTAACTCCAACAAATATGAAGGCAGTTATTACTTCATTGCAAATATTCACAATGTCTAACAAATGAAAGAAAAAGGAAAAGCTCAACATGTGTCATTATCAAGCTGTTTGCACAAGTTTTATATATGAAACAAGGCCTACATTTGTTCAAAGATAACAAGGTATGAGTATAGTTTGTAGAAAATCACAACTGTTGCTTGTGGTGTGGCTCACCTAAGTCAAGAAGGTTTCACTAGGCAAGCATCCACTTTTATCTGTTGCTTGTGGTGTGGCCCACCTAAGTCATGGATTGGCCTGTTTGAAACATTCTGACTGAGGGTAGCAAGTATCTACTATAGCAAACTGATTCTCCTGCCATTTTAACAAATCCAGTTAAGTCAATTTTGAATTACAACATAGCAGAAACAACATTTAGAAGAAACATTAAATAAATAAATAAATAAACTGTGATTGAAACAGGATTTAGAATAGACTAAAATAAAATTTGAAATAAATGAGGAACTTTGAAAATGATGCAAGGTGCTAGGGACAATTATATACCAAAGTTGCAGTGAATACGGATTTACTATGGATTAAGCAGTCACTTTAATAACAAGAACATATAGAAACAAGTAGTCGCTTTACTACGAATTGTGCCTATTACGGGAGTGTAAAGCAATTTAAATTCTAACATGACTTACCAGGAATAAAATTTGAGTAAAAAATGATAACATCACATAACACTACACACCAACTTTCAAATGGACTATGAAGCCCACCTTGTTTTTTATTTGTCATCTAACCCTGTTAGTGGGTGAAACTGAGCAGAATTAGTAGGCACATAAAAACTGAAAATATTCCAAATTTTAAGTGGGCCCAACAAGGGAATGTATAGGATGTAAGCTTGATGCTCACTGATACCAGTACATCTTAAATGGGTTGTAATCCAAATATCTTAGTAATTGAAAAAAAAAAAAAAAAAAAATAATAAAATAAAACAAAAAAAAATAAAAACCTTAACCATCCAGAACTTGCCAAATGTCTAATGATCGGTGGTCCAATCTGCCTGACTTCCAGCATATGGCCCATCCACTGGGCAAAAACAAAATCAATTACACTAGGTAAAAATGTAGTCCTCAACCAGAGCTTGCATCCTGTGAGAAAACACCAAAATGAAATTGATAAACTAAAGTTTGAGAATGAACATTGGTATCAAATAAGAGGGCACAAAAAGGAACCCACCAAGCATTTCAAAGAGCACCCTCAAGCAATTAATGCATACATGAATTCAAGTGTATCATCACCAACATGGTTGGTCAAAAATAAGTACCCTAGACTCAAATTGACCAATTACACCACAAATATCAAAAGTGCAAGTCTTAAATGTGCAAACAGTCAATGTGTTGTTGAATAATATACGAAGTATTGAGCATGCCTATGAAAGACAAATTCATTGCATCCTCCCACATTGTTAAATCTCGACATTGTTACAATCAGGGGTTTTGGAATAAGAAAAGAGAGAAGAAGAGAGAAAGCAATGACAGATGGAATGGATTTTGGAATAAAAATAGGGATTTTGAGAGAAACTCAACCATGACAGGAGAGATGTCCGAAATCCTTCAGAGATTTGGAGCTCACCCATCGGCAGAAGAAGAAAATGAGAAACCAGGTAGAGGCAGATAGATGCAGACGACGTCATTTGAAAGAGGGAACTGTAAAGGCAGGGGGTGTCATTCGAAAGAGGAAATCCCTCTTCTGAAATGAGATGTTACTTTCAAATCCGCAAATTGTGAGTTTTCCCCAATTTAACACACAACTACATTAATAGCCATACATTTAAGGGACCATTTATTGAATGATTAAGATAGTTTTTTATCATAAAAAGTATAAATATTAACCACTAACAACCAAAGCCATTATTTAGATGGTCTAGATAACTATATATCACTTCCACTGTTATTATAAATGAGTCACCACTATTTTACATTAAACACAGAACTCACAAACTGAATTGTACAATATATAACGTCACTTGCTTTATGGATCTGGTAGGGCTCAATGGGCCCCACCACGATGTATATGTTTTACTCCCCGCCATCTATCCATTTCTAAATATAATTTTAGGATAGATCCCAAAAACTGAGATCTATATAAATCTCGATTGGACCACACCACAGGGAAAACGGAGAGTGATTCCCACCGTTGAAGCTATCCTAATGCCCATCATAATGTTTATTTGAAATCTAACTTGTTCAAAAGTTAAAAAAGACATGAAATAAGGGAAAACACAAATATCAGCTTGATCTAAAACTTTTGTGGCCTTTAGAAATTTTTAATGGTGGGCGTCACTGTCCCACTGTTTTCTGTTCTGGGGTCCATTGGAACTTTTGATTTAACTCGTTCTTTGGATATTGTCCTAAAATGATCTCTTCAAATGGATGGAAGGTGCGGATACAAAACATACATCACGATGGGGCCCACAGAACTTGCTGATTTCACTTCAGTAGTTAGTCTCGCTACTCCCCTGACACCATCCCGTGGTTGATGTGGTTGGTGGTCGGTGCTCTGTGGGCCCACCATGATGTATGTATTTCAACCATTAAGTTCATCCATTTTTTAAGATCATTTTAAGCATTTATTCAAAAAATGAGAGGTATATAAATCTCAGGTGGACCACACCACATGAAAACAATAATGATTGGATATCCATCATTAAAATCCTCCTAAGGCCCACAGTACTGTTTATTTGACATCCAATCTATTTATTAGGTCATACAGGCCTAGATGAAGGGGAAAAAATAAAAATCATCTTGATCTAAAACTTTTATAGCCCCCAAAATGTTTTTAATGGTTGACGCTTATTCAACACTGTTACTTAATGTGGTCCATTTCAGATTGGGATATACATCATTTTTGGTCTCATTTCGTAATATGATCTTTTAAAATAGATGTACGGCATGGATGAAACACATATATCATGGTGGGGCCCATAGAGCATCGACCATCAGCCATTGGCCGGTGTTAGGGGAGTAGCCAATCCGTTCCCCTTATCTGTATGTGGTCCATTTAATGTTTGGATATGATTCATTTTTTGGATAATTCTTTAAAATTATCTCAAAAAATAGATGAACGATGTGAGTTGATCCCAAATTTTCAATAAATCCAATATTTAAGTGGACCATGCCACATGAAATAGTGTGGAATAATGATTTCCACCGTTGATACCTTCCTTGGGCCCACAGTAATGTTTATTTGTCATCCAACCTGTTCATAATATCAAAAAGATATGAATGAAGAGAAAATACAAACATCAGCTTGATCGAAAACTTCTATGACCTTCAAGAATTTTTCAATTGTAGAGGTTCAATCACACTATTTCCTATGGTGTGGTCCACTTGAGCTTTGGATATGGTTCCTTTTTGTTCTTTAGTCCTCAAATTATTTGTTAACATGGATAAATGGAGTGGATAAAATAAATAAATAATGGTGGACCCCATAGAGTTTACTCTGGTAAGGGTAATGAGTAACTCACCTAAATGTAGTGGGGAGGGGTTTCCTTAAAACATTCATAATCATATATTAGGGCTGCCTAAATGTGATTCACATATCCAACCTACTCATTTTGTGTGTCCCCCTTGGATGAGGGGTTAGAAAAAGTTTCAGCCGCATCCAAAACTCATGTGGGCCCCACCAAGTGCTTTTATATTTTTTAGGATGTCTTCACATGGTTTTAGATGGTATGGCCCACGTGAGTTTCATATACGGATGATTTTTGAGATATCTCATAACCTAAAGGGGACACATCAAATGCATGGTGTTCATGTTCGACACGCATCATGATGGGGACCACAAAACTTACATCAATTTTTAGGTTCTCACGATGTTACTAAGTTGGGTCATAATTTTGACCAGAATATTTGGCCCATTTTACATGTCTGGTCCATTCACTCTACTTTATTGACCAATACCCACAATTTGACTAGTTACTCGCGTCGATCAAGCTATATATGAGGAAAATATTGGGCATACAAGATTGATCAACAATTTCAGTGAAATTTGATTTTAACGTTTAAAGGTTCAATTAGTGGATGTACCTAATAATTTATTAACAAATATTTTTTATTTCACAGATAAATTTCAATTTCTATTTAAAAATAACATTTTATTTTCAAAATGAATATTTTTTTACTCTTAATTTTTCTTTGAAAACTTTTAACAAAATATCATTTATATTATAAAATATTTCAAAAAAAATAAAATATAAATTCTGAATTTTTATTTTCAAAATCTCAAAAAATTTCCCAAATTTTAATTTTTTTTTCCCAAAAATTCCAAAATGCCAATTTTTTTCTTTAAAAGCATCATTTTGTTTTCAACTTTTCAAATTTCTTTTTTTAAATGATATATTATTTTTTTCAAAATCTCATTGTTTTTATAAAATATTATGGTGGGGCCAACATAGTGAAAATTTTCACATTAAAAAAAATATATTTTCTTTTTCAATATATTATTTTTTTTCTCAAAATCAAATGCTTTTTTTTTTTCAAATTTATTAACTTAATTCAAAATTCTTTTTTCCCACAAAATAGATTTTTATTAAATCACTATTTTTATTTTTTCAAAATATAAATTTTTTCTCAAACATTGTTAAATTTTTTGAACTTCTCAATATTCTTTTTCATGTGATATTACAAATCATTTAAATATTAATTTTAAATTAAAAATAAAATAAAATTTTCACTCATTTGATATAAAAATAAAATAAATTTTCCTTTTGCATTTAATCAATTGTTAAAAAATAATCTTAGATACAAATATGTATAATTAAACCACTGGAATTCTATTAAAAAATAATTATTAGACTACAAAAAAACTTAATTTTCAACCATATTCCTATAAAAATTAAAAAAAATTAATGTTAAGGCAAGTTCCATTTACGACGGACATGATCTGTCGCAAAAGTCCTTTTACAACGGACCATAATCTGTTGCAAAAGCAACTGAAAAGCGTGCCATATGTTTTGGGCGGCAATTGAGTGAAAAATCAAATTTTACGACGGATTTAGTCCGTCGCCTACTAACGACAGACCAAAATCCGTTGTAAATACGTCGTAAATCAGATTTTAGCGACGGATTTCGGTTCGTCGCTAAATTCCATGACTTTCACTAGATTTTCGACAAATGCGGGCTTATCAACGGACTTTTTTCGTTAGCGACAGATTAAATCCGTCGTTAAACAAAGATTTTAGCGATGGACGAAGTCCGTCGCAAAAATACGTCGCAAATTGCCAATTTTGGCGTAGTGCACGCATCATGATGGGGCCCACAAAATTTACTAACATTAATTCTTAGGTACTCGCGAGGTCAATAAGTTGGGTCACAATTTGGACCAAAATATTTTGCCAATTTTATATGTTTGGTCCATTCACTCTATTTTACTAATCAATACCCACAATTTAACTAGTCACTCGTCCTGATCAGGCAGCATTTTTTTTCACAGACAAATTTCAATTTCCATTTAAAAATAACATTTTTTTTCAAAATGTATATTTTTTACGCTTAATTTTTCTTTGAAACCTTTTTAAAAAATATCACTTTTACAATAAAATATTTCAAAAAAAATACAAATTTTGAATTTTTATTTTTAAAATCTCAAAAATTTTCTCAAATTTTAGTTTCTTTTCTCAAAAATTCCAAAATGCCAATTTTTTTCTTCTAAAGCATCATTTTTTTTTCAACATTTCAATTTTGTTTTTTAAAATGACATATTTTTTCAAAATCTCAATGTTTTTATCAATAGCTTTTTGTTTTAATTTCAAAATTTTAAACATTTTCAATTATATTTTAAAATCACAAATTTTTTCAACCTCTTTATTTTTTGTTTCAAAATGTTTGTTTTTTGTTCAAGTATCGATTCTTTAATATTAATTTTAAAACTTTCAATTCTTTCTAACTTCACTTTTTTTAAAGCATTATTTTTTTACCTAGTCAATTTTTTTCGAACTTCTCAATTTTATTTTATTTTTCAAAATGCCAGCTCTCATTTCCTTTTTCAAAATATTTTCATTTTTCAACATCGACAAAACTTTCACATTTTTTAAAAAATCTTTTTAATTTTCTTTTCAGGCTTTTTTTTTTTCAAAATTATAAACTTTATTTAATATTCTTTTTTCTTCCCACAATAGATTTTTATTAAATCATGATTTTTATTTTTTCAAAATCTAATTTTTTCCTCAAATATTGTTAAATTTTTTTAACTTCTCAATATATTTTTTTTTCATGTCATATTACAAATCATTTAAATATTAATTTGAAATTTAAAAAAAAATAATTTATATAGTTGTATTTAATCAATTGTTAAAAAATAATATTAGATACAAATATGTACAATTAAACCACTGAATTTGTATTAAAAAATAATTCTTAGACTAGAAAAAAGCATAATTTTCTGCCATATTCTAAAAAAAATGAAAAAAAAATTTTAATGTTCAATGCAAAAGTCCTTTTACGACAGACCATGATCCGTTGCAAAAGCAACTTAAAAGCGTCGGGAATTGCTGTTTTGGGCGGGAATTTGTAACTGATCATATTCCGTCAGAAAATGAAAACGGACCAAAATCCATCGTAAATCTGATTTTAGCGACGGATTTTACTCCGTCACAAAATTTCACGATGTTTGGACCAACGAATTTTCGAGAAAGACGGGATTGGCGACGAACTTTTTCCATTAGCGACGAATTAAATCCGTCGTTAAGCCAAGCGATTTTTTCGATGGATGTAGTAAACTCGTGATTTTAGCGTAGTGTTAGGAGCTTACACAAGCCAACCTATGCATAGACAAAGCAACAAGTCATACACAGGGACAACATATTCTCCCGTCGACAGCCTACGCAAGGACTTGGCGAGTTTGACAACTCAAACTCTGAATCCCAATCCTACGCATGAAAATGGCTTCAGACTCAACGGACTCTTTATACTTGCATATGAGTGAGCCCCGTTTTAGTACAATCTGAAGATGATCTTCTTTGTTGATGAAGAATCTTCAGCTCCCTTGAACCGCAACTGCTTTTTAATGATCCATTCAATGCTTCGAGGTTGATAGGTTTATGGTTTGATCTAATCTTCTTTATTGAATTATATGAATTAAATACCTTGAGAAGATTCCCATGATCTAAGCATTCAAGTATTCCAGCACAATGATTTGTCATTAAGAATTGTTGCTGGAAACTTAATGAATGTCAAAGTTTATGATTCAATCCAAGCAATGAAAATAAGATAAATGCTTGTGCCAAGGATAGAATGATGAACTCCTATGGGAAGAAGGGCTTGATGACGAAGTTATTAACTATTATAATAACTCTCTTAAGCTCACTTCAAATCTAGTGAATCTTATCAAGAAGCAACCCATGGGTTTATATAAAGTTGACTTCCAACGGTAAAACAACAGGTAGAATTCTGACGTTGTCGATGCTATCGAAGGGTCCTCGATGCCATTGAAATTCGAATTTCGATGTCATCAAACCTTCTCTGACTGTATCGACTACCTACACAAAGATATTCATTTGGGTGCAGGACAGATTCTCTTTGACCTCATCGAACACCATTCGATGTCATTGACGTGCACTTCGATGTCATCGAGGGATGTTTCGATCCCATCGAAATTTTGACAGTTTTGTCCCTTTTTCGATGCAATTGATCAGACCTTCGATGCCATCAATGCAATCAAATATATTGGAATTTCTTATAAAACATGCTAGACAAACTGGTCCTTATATCGATGTAATCAAATAGTCTTTGATGCCATCGATAACTTACTTTTGATGTTATTAAAGAAGGCTCGGTTACACCGAGGAACACTTAAGAGTATTTCAATTGTGGAGGAAGTAAGCCCTTAGTCGATTTAATCAAAGTGGGTTTGATGCCATCGAATTTTGAATTTCGATGTCATCGAACTTAATTCGATGCAATCGACAATACCCAGCATATGTTCAGTTTGTTGTTGGACTGTATGGGCTAGTTTTCTATGTAATCGAACTATGTTCTATTCCATCGAAGTTGTCTTCGCTTGCATATCGGTGCAATCGTTAGGACATTGATTTTTCCTGTATAGTTCATGTTTTCCTCCAATACTCAAGATGTTGTAAACTTAGCTTACCAAGGGATTTTCGAAAACAATTGTGGGTAAGTTTAAGTTCTTATGGATGGGGTCATATACCTCAAGGGTTTGGTTAGGGACGTGAGGCTTTTTTAAACTTATGTGGAGCGCTCAAACTTCTTCTTTGGTTGAGTTTTTTAGTCTTGTAATCTTCAACTTGGGGCTCACTTGACAAACTAACTCAACACTCACATAATTTGACAGAGAAAGGCACTTTCAATATCTAGAGAGAATCTTGCAACATATAAAGATGGGATCAATCCGATGATATTATAGTAAAAAATCATGCTAATCAAAGTAAAGTCAAATATATTCTTGAAATGAGAGTTTGAATCCAATACGGGCCCTCCAGCATATCCGTCAAAGCAACCAAAACACAAGTAATCGAGAGATCTTATAAATAGGCCCCCCGCCATGGAACAAGGTACATACAAATATACCGATTCTATTACACCTACTATGAGTCCATAGACCTGACTTAGGCATCAAAGGGTCCCTGACCTTAACTGGTGCCCCCAATGTCTTCTCTTGTTATATATTAAATTATAGGTACTCAACGGCTCGTAGGAGGTGAGGCAGGATGGACCAGATTTGAGCATCAACAATGAATATCATAGGTGAGCCACACATGATGGAAGCCCACATCAAAACCAAACCCATGTGGGCCTCCCATGATGGATGCTCACATCAAACTTGAACCCATGTGGGCCTTCCATGATGGACCATCCACATTGAAGGTGGGGGTGCCTCATGAAGGACGACCCACTTTGAAGGTGGGTTGCACACAATGGATAATCCACAATAAAGATGGGTAGAACAAAATAAATGGTCCACGTAAAAGGTAGGCCCAATACGATGGATGACCCACATCAATAGTGGGCCCCACGGAATGGAAAACTGAATCACAATTAGAAATAGGGTTTAGGACACTACCAAAAAATAGGGCAACGCTGACGGCCAAAAGCCGTCGGCATTGTCCTTCACCGACGGCTTTTAGCCGTCAGATAGTCCGTCGGGAAAAGGGGCGTGGGCGTTGCTTTTTGACGCATTTTAGCTGTCGGCGTCTATGACGGCTAAAGCCGTCAGTATTTCCGACAGCCGAGGGCGACGGTTTTAGCCGTCGATGTCTATGATAGCTAAAACCGTCGACATTTCCGACGGCTGAGGGCAACGATTTTAACCATCTACATTTTTGACAGCTAAAACCGTCGGCATTTCCGACGGTTGTGGAGGACGGAAATAACCGTCAGCATTGTCGACGGCGAAAAGCTGTCGGCGTTTCTCATAAATTAAAAAAATAATAAAAAAATTAATAAGAATAATTAATTCCTTAATCAACACACATATCCAAAACTAGATGATACTAACCATTCCAAATGCATTCCAAACACATTCATAAAAACATAGTAATAGCAACAAAATATAAACTTATGCACAACAAAAGGACAATCCCAACCATTCGAAATGCATTTCATTGGACAAATACATGAGTAATTATGTTACTAATTGCAGACAAGATAAACATATCACCTTTTAAATAACCCTGCTCCTACCAACTCAAATATCATGATCCTCAGAAACTTTGGGCGCTGAAAGAATTCATGTTAATATGTTATACTTTTTGTGGCCACTCCTGCAACTGCACCAACTCCTGCTGTTGGTAAATGTTAAGTTCAACCTAAAATTGCAGACTGATGGGATTGCAATCCTTCAAAGATTCAATAAGGACCGACTTCTAATCAAATTCATGCTCCTTTTTAGTAAAAAAAGATTGTTTTTACCACAAGTGAAGTCTGACTTAAACTAAAAATTCACATCCAAATCCAATATGATATATGAAGATTATGAAAATCTAAACAAAACTTGCTAATCAAAATCTCAATTCAAACTGTATCGGGGATCCATAAATCTCTCAACACATGGGAGTCACTTTTGATGAAGATTTCCCATAAAAAACCAAGGAATTTTAGGTTATCCATGCTTCATCACTTCTTGTCAAACACTCCGGCAAATCTCATCTTGCGAAGAACATTAGACATCTCCTCACACTTTTTCTTCGCTCTTTTGTGGGTACCTAACTTTCTCTTTGCCAATTTCAGTGCACGCTTGTCCTTTCCAACTTTCAGGAGCTCAGAAATTCTCCTCATATGGAGCAAACCCAACAACTTCCCTAATGATCCCCCAAACAAAATGCACCTGTTTGCTAGTTTTCCCTTTTCTGGCAGAAGGGCGAGGAGCCAATTCCCTTTTTGTGATGACATGCCCTTTGTTCAACCCAACAAATAGCCCACTGTTAGGCTGCGATGGAACCAATGCAAGCCACAAACAAAGCTATGCCTCTGTTTGTGGACAGCAAAACCCTAACCCTAAATGCCGCAAGAAACCCTAGTTAAAAAGACTCTTGAACCAAAAGAAAAATGTGGATCCAACACGATTTTAAAGCCTAATGAAGTTGTCTTGCAATAATTTTAAGGATCGTTTCATATATTTCACACTTGATTCTTTTATTGACATAAAAAATAAAAATAAAATAGAGGACCAGTTTGTGTAGGACAGAAGTGGACCTACATCAAACTCTTGAACTGAAACTGTAAGATAACAAAGTAAGATAACTGACACTGATTAGATAAATGCAGCATCACCTGATATAAAGAAACTTTCATTGTTGCAGAGGGATCCACAATGACAAGAGAGTTTATCTTTGTCAACATTTCCATGCCCATTCCCTTGATTCCAAGCAGGTTTGCATTCTGTTGTTAAAGCAGATTGCAGAAAGAACAAATTTAGTACTGCTTGAAGCTTGTTGATGAGCCTCTCCTCTGATATTGCTGTAGATAGTTCCTAGGGAGGGGTTATGATTCCATCCCAAGAATCTGTATATGTTGCGATTCAAAGTAGAGTGAAGCTAGAAAGGAATTTGAAGAGTTGAAGTTGCTATGTTTGTTTTTTCATATCATCCATATCAAAGAGATGTGTTAGAGAGTTATCCAACTCAACCATTTTCAGTTAAGATTTACAAAATATTCTTCAGTGGTTTCATCGTCTTGTTGAAGAATATTAATCCCAGTATAAGTTTATATAACTCACAAGATTCCTCTTGGCCATTGAAAGCAATAATTCAAGTCATCTTGAGGTTATAAAACTTCATACTACAATTGATAGAACTAAATTATTTTCTTCTGAATGATAACATCTACCAAAACAATACAGAATGCAAACTTTCACTGATGTTGACTCTCGTGAGTCTACCACCGAGACATGAGTAAGGACCCTCAGAGGAGTATGATGGGCTGTTTTCTTTTCAACAATTTATCCAAAACGGAACTGAAAAATAATTCTAAAGAAAACTCTGGAAATATTCGAAGACACCCTTGGATGATTTTGTACCTTGAAAATTGGTAGTTTCACTCGCGTGGGTCACAATGTATAAAGTAAATTCGCCATTCAAATTCGAAGACACCCTTAGATGATTTGTACCTTGAATTTCACCTTTGTGGCCATAGGGATGATTTCATCTTTAAATTTACCAGAAGCAGTCGCAGTAGCTACCTTCTTATGGGATGTGACCTGGTGATGCATTTTAAGGCATTGGATATTACATAGAAACTGCATCCTAACATCAAAGAATGAATTCTATATCTACAGAACTCACAACAGCCTGATCTTGCTCCTGACGTGTTACACCATAACAATGATCGACATTTTCATAAGTAACACCCATGGGTAGAAGACAGTCTTGAGCTTGCTGCAAACTCTAAACCTGTGACATTATAAAAGATCTTTGTAGAGTACAAGAAACATCTTTTCTTAAAGTAAAAAACATGCAAAACTTAAAAGAAGATGTAGAGTTCAACTAGAACATATCTTAGGATTTATCGACCATTCCCAAGCCACTGGATTTACTGTCATAGACTCCAATCCAGCCCCAATCCCTGTATTGAGAAGATTTAGAAAAAAAAAACTATAATAATAAAGATAAATCCAGAGTTCATAAACAACATAACATGACCATCAAGCCTCTCAATAGGATGCATGCATACTTATGTCATAAAATCCAGCTTTAATGACTACATAATCAGATGGCTACTAGTCCTCCTGCTATATCAGATGGGGATGCTTTAGCAATATAATGGGAGTAGTCATAGATGCAACACCAACACCTAGGCCCACCAAGAATCTTCCAAATATAAGAACATAAGGATTTGGTGCAGCACACATGACAATCGATCCAACAACAAAAACTACATCAACAAGAAGGGTAGCTTTCTTACGCCCATACACATCATTAGTCCAATCCCCTGAGGTAGCTCCAAAAATTGCAACTAGCAATGCCATGCTAACAATTGTTTCCTAAGCATTAATCAACATAATGAGAAGTTGGTGTCCAAACATAAAAACACTTAACCATCCATGAAAGTATACAATGGCATTCTTGAATATGTACCTGTAGAAAATCGCTGACATTAACGACCTGAAAATCATCTCGAATGTACAGAAGTGCCCCAGATATAACACCTGAAATGAACATTGCAAAAAACACAACCAAATTATAAGTAATCCTAAATCAAAACCTAAACTACCAAAATAGTAATGAACAAAAATATTTACACATATCTGTTTTCGGTGTAATTTCTGTACACATGTAGAACCAAAAGCAATCGTGGAATAACGATGAAGGAACTTCTCATCGAGGCTGATCGCATTCTCTGCAACAGCTGCCATGGATGATGAAAATTTCTCTCTCTCTCTCTCTCTCTCTCTCTCTCCTAATTACAAATAACACTAAAAGAAGTGAAAATTATTACGAATCTTTTAATTCCTCAAAGGGAGGTTAAAATGCTAACCAAATATATCAATGCATAAATGTGGGTGCTAAATCCATTCCATTCCATAATATTCAGAATTGTGTCTATGTTACTATATAGTTCAAAAACAAAAGTAAATTGTGTCAGTTATTGTAATATGTCATCATAAACATCATGGATAGATGGTTAGAAATAGCTTGGGCCAAACAACAAATCCTCCTACGCCGATCTCTCCAAGTGTATGATGATAACCATCTTCCTTCCACAACTTTGCATGCGAAGCTATAATCTCAATTAAGACAATACTAAAATTTCCTTCGCCCAGATCTACTCCATAGACATGGGCAGTTGGATTAACTTCATGCACCTCACCACGAGCAACCACCCGTTTCTTCCAATCGCAAAGTTCGCATCTCTTGCCAATATTTATAAAATCAGACTACATGTACAAGTATAACATGTCATTTAGTATTTTTAAATGGATGTGCATATAATCACAAACATAAATTAGTAATAGAGAAACACATATGCACCAATGAGGCATGATTAGATTTAAATGGAGGTATTGTCAGTGGATCCACAACCCCTTGTTCCCCTCGCTTTTCTACAATACCATTAACCTTCATATGGAGGTCTACCAGGCTTTTCTTCATTTCACCTACTTCCTCTTTCAAATTATCTCGATCCTGTGTCACCATATTGAGTTTATGTACAATAGGGATTGTTTTCTTCAATGCAAGCTTGCCTACATTTCCACCTATACCCCGCATGCGCCCTCTACTATCACTCCCAATTGACTGTAATTGGAATTGCAAGTCGATTTATCAGAGAATGCATGAGTATAAATAACCTCAAGTATTTGAAGGACAAACATGTATACCTGTGTAAGAGCATCATCTACATTGGTCATCTGAGATGCAGGATTACTACTCTGAATCGACTTTATTTTTTCCTATGACAACATCCAAAAGAAAAATTAGCAACTGAAAGTTACATTTAAAATTCATATGGATAATGATAGGATGTACGAGGGTTGAACTTACAAAGGTTTCGAGAAACTGTAATTTGTCATCCTTTGCTGTATGGGCTCTGATGTACACATCAGCCTTACTAACCTCGGCATTACTAGTAAGATTCATCTCAATTGCCTTTTCCACATTACATACATGCCAAAACACATTAGTAATGGAATTAAATGACTAATAATTTCAAATAATTATCATAAATAAAGTAGGATATATATTTTAAGACATGTACCATCTGATGACGTATGACAGCCATGCTACGCCGCCCAAGTGTAGAAGGGCCAACTTGTTTGGCCCGATTGGATGCATTTCTTACACTTAATTCCTTGAATTCATTTGTATTACGTTGATCCACAAAGAGTATCCAATCCTCAATACGCATAACAACAGGTGCTGGAGATGACTTCACAACTGCAGGATTCTTGTCCTTAATATACTTTAAGTGCAACTGGTTCTTGTAATTTCTCCAAGAGGTGATCACGCGTTCACGAACGTAATCTGTCATCGCATGTTGGTTATTCTAAAAATCAAAACTACACTCCAAGCTGTCAATGACCCTCTGAAGGTGCTCAAGAGGCACCTGGCGAAAGTCTGTGTAGGTAATCGGGATGTAGGTGCGGGTGAGAACACCAATGCATGAATTGAATGTGACTTGATTTATATCCCCCGCGTTCGGTTGCCCAAATTCATTAGTCGTAATGACCCTCTTCAATGAAGTCTTCTCATTTAATTCTTGACCTCGCGTAGGACCTCTCTTCTTAGACAATGAAGATGACAACCTCTCTGTATAAAATGGGAAATTAGCTACACATGTCTTATCATCGCCAATATAAAAGAAAATTAAATGCTGAGGTTAAAAGGAAGAAAAATATAAAAGTTATCTTATTACCTATGGCATTTTCATGGGCTGCATCCCCTTGCAGCTCTGTGCCGAATGACTCTGCCTCTAGATCCATATGCCTGTTTCATTGGCAATATAAATCAAACCCAAGCATAAAAAGAAGATATGAGACTAGACTATCCAATACATCTTCAAGGGCTGCATCGCTTAATGCTACAAACCTAATAAGGAAAACAAATGATTGTAGTTAAGTTCCAATTCATTCAAATAAAGAGACTGGACTTCAAATCACAATTAGGCAGCTCCTAAGTTGGATTTGAAAGGAACATTTTTCCAATTTGAGAACCATTCCATCTCTCTGGATCATGATTTGAGAATGAAAATGAAATTGTGAATGCCGTGTTTGGATACAAGACTGCCAAACTGTGAACAACTTACTTCAATTAAAGGAAATGACCAAACCATTAGCAAAATATTAAAAAATCAAATTGAGAAAGCATCCCTAAAATTTAGACCATTGGACTATCTTTTTAATCAGATCATTTTCCATGTACAAGTGTGTTTATGTGATCAGTAGACTAAAATTATCTTTTGTCCAAGGCACGCATGTTCACAGCATGCTAATTGCTCATATCTCTAACATTTTTCACATCTAACAATAGAATCAGGACTGCATACCAGAATTACATTTAGCAATCATCAAGAAATGCCTGTTGCACACATAATTAACTTACACCAAACATTAGAGCAGCATACTCATCTGAGTGATAAATTTGGACTGTTGGATTTTTTTCTATTTCGAGCCACCAATGGTTCTCATACATGTTTGGACAGTTTAATTTCGAAGTGCATGTATGGATCATTTTAGTTAGTCATATTGAAGAGGTTCACTCAAATACATCCTGACATAATGCAATAAGATACATCAGGACCAACCATAGGATTAAGGTTTTTTTTTTTTTTTTCAATGACCCAAACTGTGTTGTTGAGGGCTCTACTTGGATGGGGATGTTTTTACATAATAACTTACGTCAGATTACAGGTAGAGTTAGTAGGACCTGTTGAGAAATTTTTCAAGAAAATGAAGAGTGTTAATTAGACAATTTTGACTGTGAAAACAATTCCCTGCAGGAAATTTTCAGAACAAATCCAACAGTTAGAGAAATAACATAATGCTAAAGGTAAGATAAATTCCTACAGATAGAAAAATAACATTTTAATGCTAAAGTAATATTTAGACAATGCAGGAAACTTCAAAAACCATGAATTCCAATGGTTTTAACAAACAAGCATCAACGAATCAGGGGCTAGGACTGCTCAAATTTCTGTCCCACCTAGTGTAAAAAAAAAAATTGGGTTTATTAGAAAGTGTATCAATCTTAATACAAACTAAACGAAAATATTATAATTCAAATCAATCGAGCAACATATCAAAAAGAAAATTCATTTTCCTATCTTAAATTGGATGTCGACAGAGTGGACACATGTTTTCCTATCTTAATTCATCTGAACAAATACTACAATTTAACTAATCTAATTTTCGGACTGTAAGTTAGCAACATTGGTTTCCACAACGTAAAACCATAAGCCCATCTCATCATTACCAGCCCAACAAGAGGAAAACCCACAATAAAAACATCGACAAAAATAAAATTAGACAAAGGTAGAATGCAACAAAGACAAACACCATTGAGTTTCATCGTGTGCACAGTGAAAAGCCTTTCTTGTACGTGTGGTACATGTGTACAATGATAAGGACAATTGCTTTGTGGTCACCAGGTGGACTGCCCATACCCAAAATGCAAGGCAATCCAAATGGGTGGCCATCCGGTCAGTGGCCTAAAAAGGTACAGTTAACTCAAAATACAAACATCCATCCACATTTAACAGGAGAAACTTGCCATAAATGGGTGATTAGAGCAGTCCAATATTTGCACAAATGAGCGAAGTAGGAGCACATGGCAGGCATCGAGGAATCCAGCTTTTAAAATCTATGCCATCTGGCTCTTTATAGACGATGAAGCTAGCATCTAACATAAAAAAATGTTGAATGATGGCATGCGGTACGTGAATTGTAGCAATGCCGACGGCTAAAAACATCACTTTACTTTAAAACAATGTGAAATTAGCATCATCGAGTTCCAATGTAAGTGTAAAAGTACCAACAAATTAACTTTTTCTCCCTACTCGCTTTCTTTTCTCTTTCTTTTCAACAACCACACAAATATCTTCATTGTCATTGAATAACAACTCGCCACCCATCTCTACTTCAGTGAGATTAGGTCCTACTTCAGCATCAATTACAACCCGTGTTTCTGATAAAAGGCTCGTCTCATCTTCGACGAAAATCTTTCTTGGAACCTCCAAGACCACATGCCAATCAGGATTTTTTGGATCTCTAGAATAGAAAACCTGCACGGCATGCTCCACAAGAATAAACGGCTCATCACCCACTTGGTCTGAACTGAGAAGATTAGACAAATTCACCAATCTCAAATTCCCTTCAGCATCGAAAGAAACACCTTGATGCATCACCTTCACCCAATCACACTTTAATAGGACTAGCTTGTACCCTTCTCGGTACTCTAGTTGGATGATTTTACGGAGGACCCCATGATAAGGTACAGATTCATCATCCACTGTATTCTTGTCTTTAGCACTAGATCAGAAGGTGGTCATACTCTCTATGCTAACCCCACTATTCTGGTTTATTTTATTCTCTTCGTAATCCTTGGTGATGAAGAGGAAACCATTGATACAATACTTATTATACTGCATTGCAAAAGCCTTTGGTCCCCTAACTATGTCTCTAAAGACTTCATTACTTGATTCATCCAAGTCTAGCTATTTCTTCAACCAAGGTATGAACTCATCATCACTCGTCACCTTAGTCCTCTTCCCAACAATTGCAATGCGTTGCTTTAAGAAATTAGCATATTTCCTGCACATTAAGAAGGTTGTAACAAATTGATTAAAAAAAATATCTCATAAATGTTGGTAAAATTATGTTGAAACAAAGATGAAAAAAATGAAGAAGACATATACATACAAGTTAAGTGTAGTGCATAACCTTGCCATGTATCATAGTTGAGTTGACTCTTTAGTACCCAGGTGCGAGCCTGCTCATATTCAATACCTTCTAAAATGACACTTTGACTAGGGTCAACCGGGCCAACCTCATCAACAATATCTTGCAACTTCAGCTATAGTGAAATTGATTTGTCAAACCGATTTTCCAGTTTCTCCAAGAGTCTTGTATTATTTTTGTCTCTATATTGGTTGCAGTATATAAGTGTCTCCTCTTGAATGTATCGTTCTGCTATACAACCTTCAGGTCGTGTCCTATTGCGGACGTACGCCTTAAACGTCTTCATGAACCTAAAAGAGTTAACGACACATTAAAAAATGTAATTGTAGATAAGGGGTAGGTTTATTCACATTAAAATCATATCATACCTTTCGAATGGATACATCCATCGATAGTAGACAGGAACACATGCACGAGCCTCGTAAGCCAAGTGGATAGGCAAATGCATCATCACTACAAAAATTGAAGGAGGGCAGGTAATCTCAAGCTTACATAATGTCCTTGCCATGCCCTTCTTGAGAGCCATTAACATTTCAATATCTATGGTTCGCAAGCATAGGGCATTGAAAAAAGTACAGGAGCTTCTAATTATAGTGCGCGTATGTTTACTATCCCTGAATGCATGTTGGATCAAAATTGGAAGCAGATGTTGCATCAGCACGTGGTAATCATAAGACTTTATTCCCTTTAAATCCACACTCTCTTCATTTACGATGTTCTTCTAATTCCCACTAAAACCAACCGGAACATGAAGCTCACGTAAAGTCTGGATGAAATTTTTTTTCTCTTCTTTTCGAAGCATGAAAGGATCTCGTTTTTGAATCACCTTATCATTAGTATTTTCTAACCATAGACGCTTTTTTATTCCTAATCGCTTCAAGTCTCTGCGTGCATTGGCGTCATCCTTGGTTTTTCCAGTTGTGTTCAACATCACTGTAATAAGAATTTCACATACATTCTTCTCAATGTGCATAACATCAAGGTTATGGCGTACGGGAATATCCTTCTAGTACTCTAGATCATATAATATGGACCGCTTTAATAAGCATGTTGTTCAGCATCATCAGCTTGTTCCCATCCTCGTTTTGTACCCATTTATTTCCTCTTTCTGACCTTCCCCCGCTGTACATTTAGTTTTGTAGTGATGCTTTCGACCTCAATCATAGTCAAACGAATCGGTTGTGGTCGCGGCTCTGCCTTCTTATTAAAGTTACCCGCACTTGTGTCCTTTCTGGCCTCGTTGTTTAGTGGCAACCACCTTCTATGACCCATATAAATGTGTTTCTTTCCATGGTGTAGTCGCAAGGAATCTGTGTGAAACCACATGGAGGACAACCATACTTACACTTGGTCCTACAACCAGAAACATTACCATATGCAAGAAAGTCATGAATTGTCCACATGCAGCAAGATGGCACGCATGTTGAACCTATTTCCATGGTATGCGTCGAATGTCATCATCCCCATCCGCCACAAGTCTTCTAACTCAGCAATCAATGACTCTAAATACACATCAATATCCTTCTCGGGCTGTCGTGGTCCCTCAATGAGCAAAGTGAGCATAGTAAATTACAGTTTCATGCATAATTATGGTGGAAGGTTATATGTCACACACATAACATGCCAAGAACTGTATGATGCGTTCAAAGTGACAAAGGGGTTAAACTCATCTGTGGCTAGACCTAATCGAACATTTCGAGATTCTGCTGAAAAATCCTTATACTTATTGTCAATAAACTTCCATGTGTTGGAGTCCATTGGATGCCCCAACTTTCCACTCTGCAATTTTTCGGTTGAGTGCAAGGTCATCTCCTTTGCCACCTATGGCACACTGTATATTCTTTGTAGCCTTGGTGTTAATGGAAAATACATTAACACCTTCGCAGGTACTTTAGCTCGTTCGACTTCAAATCAACTTCTGTCTTGTACCTAGAAGTACCACAGTTTGGACAATTATTCTTTGTCTCATGCTCTCTCCAATATAACATGCAATCATTTGGACATGCACGGATCTTCTGGTAATCAAGACCCAATTTTGTAATGATCTTCTTCGCTTGGTAGGTATTAATTGGAGTCTTATTACTAGATGGCAAGACACTCTGGAGCAGTTGAAGAAGAGCCATAAAGCTTTGTTCACTCCATCCATGGTTCACCTTTAATTTAAAGAGTTGTACTATGAAAATCAGGACGGTGAATTTATGACAACCAGGATAGAGCTCAGCCATCGCACCTCGTAGATTTACTTCAAACTCATTGGTTGAATCATCTCCAGCAATGTCTTCAGCTTCGGGGGCTACATTGAGTTCATCTTGAATAACTTTGTCCAGGTTATTACCACCGAGGTCTTCAACAACCACATTGACAATGTTGTTTAAGTCTGCAACACTAGGGTACTGGTGAGAAGTTGATGCATGTTTAGTATACTTGGGCAATGCATGCTCATCATGCATGTTCCATACCTTATATGTTGGATTAAATCCATATTTAATCAGATCTATCATCATATCTTCGATTGGGCAGGGTAAACGTAAACATCTACATCTGGTACATGGATAATGAATAGTTTCTCTACCAGGAAGATGTTCTTTTACGAACTTTACGAAGCTTATCATACCATCTATAAATTGTGGGTTCGGGTAATGTAGAGTTATCCACTCCCTAGAGTCCATTGGATACGACCTATAGGTAGGAACACAATTATACCTAATTCATCATCCAACTAACTATTGACAATATTTATAAAAATAAAAGATATCCAATCAATTTTATATAACAACTTGCAACTTAACCTACTGGGAACCATCATGCACCGTAATATCTTACGGCAGAGCGGGTTCTGTGGAGTTACAAGTTGGATTTCTACAAATTATACCTGATTCAGCAAGTTCTTAACTGCAGCAAGAGAAGTGGACCTCTAACAAATAAGATTATATTCCTGAAACATCTACAAGCATCATCTTTCAATTAAAGTTATATCAAAACATCACAGATATGTGGTTCATTTGAATTAAAGAGGCATTTGGTATTCTATAGAAGCATTTGATGCACCACATAATCCATTGCATTGTCAGAATCCATAATATATATTTGAATCAAGTTGAATGCTTTGCTAAAAAGAGAAGAAAATTAGGGATGATTTCTTTATTAGAGCTAAAGGAATAACAATCATGAAATCATTGCCAGTCATAAGGCCCTCAAGTAAAATAATACATATTTATATTATCTTCTTATGCTAGTCAAGAAGTTTGTATTCTCCTTATCTTTTTGTGTATATAAATAAATTTTTGTTCATACTTGTCTCTATCTAGATGTGCTAATTATCTATATTTATATGTGCTAATTGTCTCTATCTAGAAGTGCTAATTGTCTCTATCCCATTCGGTAACATACCATGTACTGTCCCCATACAGTTTACATACGAGTCGAAATTTTGAGAGCACCTCCTCATATTCTCCAGATATATGTAAAATTCAATACTAACTAGTTGCCACATGTAACCCATTACACATGAATAGAGGAAACCAATTAATAAAGAACCACATATCTAGAGAAAATATAGGAAGACACTACCAAATTTCAAACTACATGTAAACTGAAAATGATGACAACCTAAGTACATGGTATAGTACCGAACTGTCCAAAAAGGGACAATTTAGGAATTCATAAAGAACAAGCATTTTCAGTCAAATGAATGTACTTGTTCAATATAAATTTCTAAATGTGGGGTAGGGGTACAATACTAATCCACTAGGTGACGTAAATACTAATTAACAACATCATTTAACAAAGGATCATAAGTATAAACATTTAAAGAACAAATGGTTGACACTTGAAAACATTTACTTAACATTTAAAGAACAAATGGTGGAATTTCTTTTCAAAGGCTACAAGAGAATTTTAGACTGAGAGTTGAGACATTAGACTGAGAATTTCTCCAGGTTGGACCTTGTGCTGCATGTGATGGTGTATTTAGGCTAGCAAAACATAAAGTTTATAATGTGAAAGATATATAGCAAGATATGGGAAATGAAATATACTTCCACCCTTGGTGATTCACTCTTCATACAATACTCTCTCCTTAAATTCATAAGAGGTTTATTCCTTCCACGTGTAGAGACATACATATAAACATACAAGCGCATGAATATGAAATGTGTGTATGAGATATGATAGTTCAATCAGGTTGTAAATAATGCTGAGAACTTCAGCCTAAAAAATCAAACAATTACAGTCTTCAGATGGGCACTGGCCACAATCAAAAAATTTACAACTACATTTGTTTACCGATTCATTTGTTTGATATGCTATGGCCCACGTGAGGTGAGAAATGGCCTGATTTTTACTCCAAAAGAACCAAACCACGTATATCACCTAATAGAAATCTCAGATTTCACATCTGTCACATTATGAAACATGTGCCCATGTGGATGTGCGCATTTCCCAAAAACATGCGACATCAATTTGAAAAGTGCAGTTAGTCTCTTAGTTTGTTTCAGTGATCCAAACCACTGATATTGTTAGCCTCATCAGCAGTAGCCTTTGCAGTGTGCACCAAAATCCCCCAAGGAAAAAATCCTGATCATTCGATAGGTAGCCCAAAAAAAAATCACAGCTAGAAGTCGTATGGATGCCTGTAACTTGGGCTAGTGGTACATCAATTGTAGGTAAATGATTTAAGGGAGTGTTTGGATGCTCCAAAATGTCAATCAATGAATTACAGGCTGTAAAGCATTTACAACTTTTAGCTGTAAATGAAAACTTGTTGAAAAGCACTGATTTCATTTACCTGCAACTAAATTCAGCCTTGCAGTTAGAATTTTGAAATTTGGCTATAAATAGATTACAGTTTATATAATTTACAGGTTATCCAAACACAATTAACTATTTACCTATAAACATATTACAACTTAAAGCCAAACAGGACATGTAGTAAACAATTTAACTGTAATTCAATTACCTACAATTCATTTACCACTTACAAAATTTGCAGGCATCCAAAGGACCCCTAATGAGAAAAATATATAGATAGTAAGATATGGGAAATGAAATATACTTCCACCCTTAGTGACTCACTCTTCATACGATGCTCTCTCCTTAAATTCATAACAGGTTTATTCCTTCCACGTGTAGAGACATACATATAAACATACAAGCACATGAATATGAAATGTGTGTATGAGATGTGATAGTTCCATCAGGTTGTAAATAACGTTGAGAACTTCAGCCTAAAAAAATAGACAATTACGCTCTTCAGATGGGCACTGGCCACAATCAACAAAATTGACAACTACATTTTTTTTACCCATTCATTTGTTTGATATGTTGTGGCCCATGTGAGGTGTGAAATGACCTGATTTTTACTCCAAAAGAACTAAACCATATATATCACCTGATGGAAATCTCAGATTTCACATCTGTCACATTATGAAACACATGCCCACGTGGATGCGCGCATTTCCCAAAAACATGCGACATCAATTTGAAAAGTGCAATTTGTCTCTTAGTTTGTTTCAATTTCCCAAAAACATGCGACATCAAATTAACACTTCAACACTATAGAAAATTAAAACATGGAACCACAAAGAAAGCTATATAAACCTGTTGTTTACTAGTCTCCAGTATCTAAGTCGTTGACAGCCAACAACACCTGAAGTAACATAAAAAAAAAAAAAAAAAACCACAAAAAAACTCATTAATCCGAAATCGAAATGGCCAAAAAGAAAGGAAAAGAAAATTGTTGAATAAAAGTTAAGTTCCAATTAAACAATTTATTAATTAACAGAGTGACCAACTTCATACATCCAAACACCCCTTGGTAGCAGCTTCCTCACATGACATAGGGTATTTATCAAACCACAAAAGTGTTGCCAAAATACAATATTTCATGAACTGAATAACATCCACACGTCAATAAAAGTGAAATGAACACAAAAATGAACTAGATTAAATCATGAACTGAATAACATCCACACGTCAATAAAAGTGAAATGAACACAAAAACGAACTAGATTAAAGGGTCTGTGAGGGATAATCTGGATAATCCAGTCGATTAGCATCTAATCTATCCATCCATCAGTGGTCAGAAATTTTGATAGTACTAAAATCACCGTGGGATTATGCCACGTGTACGGTAGAAGAATCGCCACCATTTTTAAGATGATGTTGAAGAATGATACCAATACGACAGGTAAAAGAGAAAGAACAGTAAACTAAATTTACCCTTTTATCTTACGTTCTTTCAATTTTGTATTTGCATGACAAGGAAAGCTTAATACAGCTTCTTGGGCTACAATGTAGTGATGATTCTCTTTCAAGAAATCAATGACTCACACATTGCGCACATGGCAAACATATAACACGATCAGGACCATCCAAATCAGAGGCCTCATTGCAGATGAAGTACAGGCTAAAAATTACAATTAGAAGATCCTAGCCACCAATCATGGTCTTCGTTCAACAGAATGCAGTCCAGTGCTATCATCCCCAAACGATGCACCGACTACCATCTGACATTCCAACGGTTATCAGCTAAATACAATCGAATGCCTTCAAAAAGATCTCTAATAAACAGATATTATGATCACATTAGGCCAGAAAATAATTCCTCCAGCGACATCATATTCACGAGTTTGATCAAGTTTGGCCAGAAAATATAAATGTGAATACAATAATCCAAGAACGTTACCAAGAAAGAAAATCTTATTACATTTCATGACTCACCTTAGCATGAAATCCGTATACAAGCTTCTGGATGAACGGTTTGTATACAAGCTTTAAAAAGGGTGATTAAGGCAATGAAGATGGCGCTCGAAAGAGGGAAGTGAGAGGAAGAAAAATGCGGTCGAAAGAGGGAAGTGAGAGGAAGAAAAATGCGGTCGAAAGAGGGAAGGGAGAGGAAGAAAAGGGCGGTCAAAAGAGGGAAGGGAGAGGAAGAAAAGGGCGGTCGAAGGAGGAAAAATGAAAATTCCTCTTTAGAGAGAGGGAAGGGAGTGGAGTAAACGGGCGGTCTGGAGAGGGAAAATGAAAAATCCCTCTTCTGAAATTGTAGAAGGATTGAAATCCATTAAAATGTGAGTTTTACATATTTTATATAATCAATTATATTCACAGTCGTATAATTAAGGGTCCATTTAGTGGATTGTTAAGATAATATTCCATAAGATAATTACAAATATAAATCATCAACAACAAGACCCAATAATTGGATGGTCTGGATAGCCATATATCATACCCACATTTTCTATGGACGACTTTCCATTGTTTAACATAAAATGCAAATCTAACACTTATTTACCATACAAATGAAAACGGTGGCTTTGAAATTGGATCAGGTAGGGCTTTATGGCCCCCACCATGATGTTTGTGTTTAATCCACACCGTAAATCCATTATTAAATAATTTTTTATAGTTCATACCAAAAAATCAGATCGAAATAAATCTCAGGTGAACAACACTACAGGAAAAATAGTAGCAATTGAATGACCACCCTTAAAATATAAGCTATAGCTACGGACTTCCTCTATTTTGGCTACGGATTTTAGTCGTCGGAATTTCCCACAGCTAAAATCCGTAGCCAAAACAGCCACACATCCGTCGGCGTTGCCCTGTTTTTTGGTAGTGGGACTACGAATAAAATCTGTAGTTAAAGAGCTATAAATACATACAATAACCGTAATAGGACCGTAAACGTTGGTTTTGAAGCAATGGTTATAGATTAGAAGTGTATCCATATAACCAATGGCTACAGATCTAATCCGTAGCCACACTATCTATAGCTAAAGGTACATACAGCTACGGATAATATTTGTAGATAAAAGTAGAATGAGATTCATAGCAATAGGCAGAAGTTAGCAACATATATGGTTGTTAGATCAAGGGATATGATAAATAGCCATAGCCACTACCTTTTTTTTTCTTTTAAATATATAATAATGGTATCTCTTACCATTGTAGTACATGCCCTAATAGAAATTATAATAATGGTGTCTCTCATATACTGACAAGAACCAATTTCACTAAGAGATGAATGATATAGTTTTAGAAAAAGGCACCAAGTTACCTGAAAATGGGCATCATGCATGAAGAGTTAAAAATAAATAACAGAAGATTTAAAGTACTTAGCTGAGGTGGTCTTCTTTAATTTATGAGGAAGAATCTGCAACCTAGGGTTCAACTCTGTCCCTGACATCTCTGCAGCAAGCTAATAGCTCTCCACAAGTTCCAACGGACAAGCAATTATCTCTGAGCATCTTGTGAGGAGTTTCATCGGCTCTCCACCAGGAATTACAATATACTCGATGGCAAGTCAAACCTCCTAAAAATAAACTCAAATAGTTTAAACAAAGATTCAGTTGTCCTTCAAGGCCTATTTGGAAGCATGGATTTAAACTCATGTGGATTTTAGTCCATCCAGAATCAAGTGGATTTAAAGCCAGTGAGTTGAAGTGAGTGTTAAAACAGAGCTCGTTTGAAGGATTTGGATTCCTCTTAAATCTAAATCCCTCCCATTCCTAGCCATAAAACACTTGAAAAACAACAAATCCCTCCAATTCCATGTTGCAAACAATCCCTTGAGAAAATTTAGGCTATAACGGCTTGATGAGACGTTTGATGTTCAACACGATGCCACATATTTTGTGCCCTCTTCAATAGAGTTTTGATCATTCTATTTGGTACCACATCATTTTGTTGTTAGGTCCCTAGAATTGAGAAGTGCCTTATGATACCTTGTTCCTTGTAGAATTCAATGAATTCATTCTCTTTGTACTATATACCACGATCTGACCTGATACACTTAACTTATCTCCCAGTTTATTTCCCTACTTCCGTAATCCATTCCTTTAACTTGTTGGACACCTCAGACTTGCGTTTTAAGAAGTAAACTGAAAACTTCCTCAAGTAATCATCTATGAAGCTCATGAAACATCGTGCTCCTCCCTTAAATAGTACTTTCATTGGCCCCTAGACATCAGAATAGATTTAGTCGAGTGCCCCACTGCTAGTGTATATAGCGATCTTGAACCTTACCCTTCACTGCTTCCCATAAATGCAATACTCATAGCAATCCACCTTTCAAGCATGAACTCCTTTTAATAGTTTTTATTTATAGAGTTCCATCATGCCCCTCTCTCTTATATGCCCTAGCCATACATGCCATAGATTAGTTTCATTTATGTTGGATTCAACATGTCAGGTAGTAACGAGTTCACCTATAACCTTGCTCCTAATTAACTTATATAGATTTCTTGTTTTATATCCATTCATTAATATCATTACACCTCTACTGACCTTAATTACACCGCCAGATGCAGTGAATGTGCAGCCATTCATATTTAAAACCTTCTAGGATATTATATTTTTCTCCACATCTAAGATATACTTGATATTACCTAAATTGTGTATGACTGAATCAAACATCCTTACCTTAATGGTCCCTATTTTGATGGCCTTGCATGCTGCATTATTCTCCATCAGAACACTTCCACTATCATAGGACCTATAGGAATTAAACCAAATCCTATTTTGGAACACGTGATATGAACATTCGGAATTGAGTATCCATGCATCTATGAGATGGCTCGTACTCGAATGGACCAAGAGATCTCATTCTAAGCTCTATTCTACTACACTAGTTGATTCATCCATGCTCCCCTTTTTACCCTTTTTTTTCCTGAATTCTTTTTTTTAATCCATTCAAAACATCAGCAAAATTACAGAATATGAAAATCAGGCGCACACAGGTAGATAAAAAGAGGCCCTATACCGCCTATCGTGTGACTATACAAAAGAACGAAAAGGAAAACAAGACAAAAATTATCTCTCCCTTATTGATCCTATACCCACTCTATCGAGGAAACAATGCCCCCTGATCAACCTAGGGAGGTTAGCCCACCTATCCGCCCGAAAAGATCCCTGATTGGCCGCTCCCAAGCGAGCAAGCCCTTCAGGCGGACCATTGATTTCCCGAGGAATTAGAGAAATGGAGAAATTACCTTCCCTTTGCAGATTGTTGATTCTCGATATCTAGTAATCCCACTTCCAGTGAAGGACTGACTTCCCCTTGAACGCATCCACCACAAAATCTAACTCAATGAACACATCCTGGAAACCTCGCTCAATATTGAGCTGCATTACGTCTGAAGAGCTCGAAGTTCGGCCATGTTGTTTGAGCCTTGGCCGTATCCCGAGTAGAATGCAAAAACAAGATTGCCATTGGCATTTCTACAAATGCCCCCACCCCCACACAGACCGGGATTACCCGCTGCAGCCCCATCAATGTTAATTTTCACCCTGCCTATTTGAGGTTTAGACCACTTAAGTACAAGGCTTGAAGAATGCGCATTGGGTCTGTGGTAGAGACCAAGGCGGAGAGCGATCGGGTTCGGAACAAGGGAATCATGGAACAACCTTCCTAGCAGCCATTTGACATTGCTAATGACCTTATTGCTAGAAGGGACGACCCTATCAAACCTGGCTGAATTTCTCATCTTCCAGAGTTCCCAAACAATGAGACACGGGGTTATGTGAGAAATTAATGAGATGAGATTTTCTACCCGAATGAGATGCATTCCACCATGAAGAGAAGAGATCCACTGTTGAAAGAGGAGAAGAAAGGTGGATAACGAATATATCCATGAACTCTAACCAGACAGTGGTGGCAATCGGCCCCGAATAAAAAAGGTGGTCCAGCGTCTCCGGCTGAGGCGAGGGACCTTGCTCACTGACGCAGCAAATGTACTTGGATGCAAGGGAGATACCCTTCGACTGAATCCTATCATCCGTGGGGATGGCCCGGTGAAACAACCTCCAAGTGAAAATGGAAATTTTGGTGGGGAGTATTTGATGCCAGATTCACTTGGCCCAATCCAACACCTGCCCAGTAGATCTGTAAACCGTCCATCCTGACTTAACTGAGTAACAGTCGGTCTGATCGAGAGGCCAGAGACAACGATCTGGCTGGTCCGATGTGCATATGCCGTAGTGGATAATGTGCTCCTTAATACCTGGCGGAAGTAAATTTAAGGCTGGAGAACGGGGATTGATGCCATCTTTGGAGATCAGGTTGTTGACTGACAAGTTTAATAGGTCGTTGGGAATCAGTTGATCAATCAAATCAATTAATCGCCCATTCCCTATCCATTTTTCTTGCCATAAGTTCAAGGAATCACGCCCCACCTTCCATAGAATGTGGCTGTCTATAACCGGGTAAAGCGTAAAAATATGTTTCCACATGGG